>OX420942.1:22862359-23281242 GCA_949091785.1 Polymixis lichenea | reverse complement strand
GAAATTGAAGAATTTCAAATTTAATATACCACTAAAGTTTAAAAACACGTCGATCGGCATATGACAAAGAATTGAAATTTTGGACAATTACGATAACATGTCCCTGGCTGAAGTTCTTAAAAAACTTTCTTTTATGCAGCATTTTAAAGACTTGTAACATACGCGGTCTAAGTCTATGATTACATTTAAGTCAGTGGTATGTTGAATCTTTTCAAAGAATTACTGTGATTATCAGACATATTATTAGACATAGACATACTTAGTAGCTTATTTTTTATTATATGTGAAGTATTTAAATTATAATATTAAACTTATTTATCTTTCGTTATGTTACAGGCAAATCAGCCTATTGCAATAAAATTTATTTAGCTGTAAGAGTAAAACTGTAATTTATTATGTAGATGTAAATTAACATGAAAAAATACGTGATTATTACTGTGATTTCAATATCTTTCTATTGTTTTTGTTATAATTGTAATGTTGCAGGCAGATCAGCCTACTTTTTTTTTTTGAGGGTCGGAAATCATCAAATAACTTCTCCCGCTCTGGGTGGAGCAGGAGGGCGTGTCAGACTTTTACTGACTAAAACCCACCCGTGTTCCCTCAGTTGCCTGTGTGCCAGGGGCGACGGTATCTCTTTCGAACAACCCGCACCTCAGGCAGGCATCGGCTTTTATAGACCTCACCAGTTGTTGCTAACATCTCTGACGACGCGCGTGGAATACAACCCAGGCATTTTTTTTTTTGTTTAACGTGGAGTAATGCCCACTGCGCTACGACGGGGAGATAGCGTAGTTATGTGGGACTGTAACCCACTAAAACTCCACGGTGTCCTCCAGTGCCGCTTGAGGCGGAAACACGGAAACGCACAAGCCATCCGCGAACCCGCCGCAGCTGTACATCACCGGATCTTCCTCGGGGGGAAATAACTCCTATCACCGGCGCACCAGAACACATGGCACGCCGTGACCACCCCAGGAACTAAATAGCATAAGGGCCCCAGACGACCCCGTGTCTGACACCCTTGGTCGCCCTGCGACGAGTCAGCACATTGGCCCCGCCACCTACCACTTTTCGGCTGCAGGGGATAGGGAGAGCGGCCAATGCTATACCGACACTACTCCTCCCCTGCGGCCCCATCGCGTCTACCATCAAACGGTGGCGGCCTCGTCCAGGCCACGGAAGGGAAGAGCGCTACTCACCGCAACCTACTTTTTGGCCGCTACGTCATCGGCTTGAATGCAAAAGCCCTGACGAGCAGCCCCACCTTGGGGTTCCTCTTCGCTTCACCGTGGGAGGGTGGCCACGGCTACTGAGGCCCCCGCAACGACAATGCGGAAACCCACTGGGGGGGAGAAAATCAGCCTATTAAGTAAAACTGTGATTTTTTATTTAGACTTAAATTACCATAAAAAAACGTGATTATTACTGTGATTAAATTGTTTTTCTTATAATTGTAATATTGTAAGCAAATCAGCCACTTGCAATACATGTTTATAAGGATTAGGCGTGTCACGCAGGTCACGCTGTCCTTGACAACGCGGACTTAAAAACGAACAAAACCAGACAATATTAGCGTATATTTTTGATGTAAGTAAAACTGTGATTTTTCTGTGAATTTCTGTGATTATGAAAAATAAATAAATAACGTTTTATTCTACGTATTGTTTGATTTTTCTGCTATCTGTACGGAAATAAACAATATGGCGAATTTACTTCATGAAAATAGAGCTGTGGCGAGTTAACAGATACTTTTTTTCGTGGTGAATTTACTTTGTGGCGAATGTACAACAACCCAAAATTACTGTGCAGCGAGCATTGCATGTACTTTCGTGAAGACTGTTATTCTAAAGCATATCCCGTAGATGTAGTCATTATTATCGATCGTAGTTAAAATGTGTGTTGTCGTGTTATTAGTAATCTATTTGTAATAAATATTATGTAGTATAAGTTAAACAAGTGGATTAAAGAATTACTTTCTCCAAAAATTATTTAAGCTTAAGTGCCCCGGAGGCTCTATGCGGGGGTCGTGCGGGCCATGGCCCTATACGGGGCACCGGTGTGGGCGCCTACATTGAGGCGCCAACCAGCACGCCGGTTGAAGGCGGCCCATAGGGTCATGGCCATCCGGATGGTACGGGGATACCGCACGATCACCGGTGAGGCGGCGGGCCTCCTTGCCGCGAGAAATCGCGGCACAGCGGACAGAGCTCTGGCGGGATCTCATGGCGACTTGGAGAGTGCGATTGTCGCAACCCAGTGCTGGGCACGCCACGATTGCGGCGGTAAGTCCCCTCTTTGAGGAGTGGCTTGAGAGGCGGCATGGTGTCCTCACATTCCACCTGACACAGACCGGACACGGCTGTTTCGGGAGGTTCCTGTTTCACATAAGGTGGTAAGAAACGCCCGGGTGTTTCCATTGCAAAGATCACCCTGAGGACACGGTGGAGCATACGGTGGAGGTCTGCCCGGCTTGAGCGGAACACCGCCGTGTCCTCGTGGAGGCGATCGGCGGCGGCGATCTCTCGCGTCCAGCCCTGGTCCAGGCCATGGTACGGAGCGAGAGTGCATGGTTAGCCGTCACCTCCTTCAGCGAAGCAGTGATGCTCGCAAAGAGGGAGGCGGTGCACGTGAGGGAGAGACAGTACATGCGCCCTCACAGCCGTAGCCTTCGCAGGAGACGCTCTGTGCGTCGGGAATCCCAGGCTGATTCCCGGCCACCGTAGGCGCGGGCTTGCGGACGGCGAGTAATGGGTAGCTCGCTGTCCGGCAAGGACCAACCCGGGTCGACGGTGCGTTGTGATCCACGCGCGTCTCAAAGAGATGTCAGTAACAACTGGTGGGGCCCGCAAGGGCCGATGCCTGCCAGGGGTGCGGGTTGTTCGAAAGAGATACCGCGGCCCCTGGCACACAGGCAACTGAGAGAACACGGGTGGGTTTTAGTCAGTAAAAGTCTGACACGCCCTCCCACTCCGCCCAGAGCGGGAGAAGTTATTTGATGTTTTCCCATTCAAAAAAAAAAGCAATCAATAATGTTGTTTCTTTATGAATTGTTTGTCATTAACTTACACCCTCAAAATTAAACTAATTTAATCGCAGTGTTCTGCCTTATAATAACAATAATTATGAACGGCAAAATGCTCCTCCACTTACGCTATACGGAATAGCGCACCCACTCCATTGTTACAAGAGCCAGTAAAGCAACCTGTGTCCCATTCAGTAAAAAATATTTTATGAGAAAATTGAATCACTGCACAAGCACCAACGATGTAGTCTACATGATCAGCCTTTTATGTTCCCACTGCTGGGACTCCCTCCCTCCACTCCCTTCCCTCTCGAGGAGAGAAAGCAGGCAAATGTGTTCGATTTATTCTAGGACGGAATGACGGTTTTCTCACAATTTTTTCCTTAACCTTTTTGATATCAGTACTGATGAAATTATTTACATAAAGAATAGCGCTTGGGTTCTAACCCACGATCGCGACTCTTAAGTTGGGGCCCATACTACTGGACCACCATCGCTCGTATGTAGTCCTACTTCAGAATGATTTGATTGTTACAACAATATTTGTCAAGCAAGGACAAAATCAAAACGAAAAGAAAGTATCATAAAATCTCTCCCCCTGTTAGCGATAAGGGCGGGTGTAGATTGAACAAAGCGCGTATCTCGTTACGCTGCCATCCGTCACTTTGAAATCGAACGCGCGCCATCTATCGGCAAACAATGCCACTATTCAAAGCCTTTTAGGGCTTCGTTTTTTCATAAACAGCGTATTGTCTTGTATTTGTAAAAGAATTTTGTGATATAAGAGTTTCACGGCAAATATTTGTTTGTATTTCACATTGGGATGTTCCATTTTCTAGTTGTTCCTAACGTCAAATACATACCTACCTATCTACGATCCTACCAGGCAGGTAAGTAAGTTTCTGGTTGAATAAATAGGTTTACAGAAATACAAGAATATTGATAATATATAATAATATGAACATAAGAAAGAGGGAAAAGAATCACCAGGCATCACAAAAGTTCATCAGCATCGCTGTCAACGGAGGAAAAGTGTCCAAAGGGTGGCAGCATTGCCTAATTGTACGGCGAGGCCGATTAATTGGTAGTAAAATGGGCCAGCTTTTTGGTCACGTGAAGAGTTGACCAACCGCGTGTTGAATATAATATATACAGTTCGTTTTCTGGTTATTTGACTGAAGTCGATACAAAAAGTAAATACATTACAATCGAGCGACATTAACAATATAAGATGGATGTAGCGACACAGACACATTAATTCTCACTGGAATGCGACTAATGGCTTAGTCATCCATGATAGTCTCTATCATTTATTAGTGCCGGTACTAGATCCATGTGTATCCAACCATTCATCTACACTCCGAAAATATCAAAGAACCAACCGCTTAGGTTGCTACAAATTAGATTTCGTGGGCTCAGACAGGCTGCGGGTTCACATGATGTTTCGATTAACTGGCAACGAAAGATAACCCCATCAGAATGAAGCAAAGAATATTGAGCTCGGTTAGCTACTCGGCAATATTTTGGCAGCTTGTTGTTATCCAAGTAATTGCTTTGTTTAAGTTAGTTTTAGTTTCACTACATTTGTAACTACGCAAAACTTCAAACATTATTGAACTGATTTTTTTTTTTCAATATCTGTCTCCGTAATTTTCGATTTATTCTCACAGTGTAAGGCTGCTTTCCACCAGATATCTGCTATATTACGTTACTATGGATACATTTGAAATCCATTAATCGTATTCATTGGTCCACATAACATAGCAGTAGTTGAAATGGGTTCAACTAAGCCATGATTTGATATGGAAGGGTGCGTGCTATGGATGGGAGTTATGGATGCGCGAGTAGTGCCTTCCCTACTGCCGATGCATCGCATAGCTCGAGCTGCGCATCTTCCTCGCACAACTACCTCGTGGCGGCGCATCTTCATAGTTCATCTTACTCACTCCACTTCACAGTAACAGTTTAGCATTAGTAAAGACGCTCACATAATTTCGTACCTTAGCTTTTAGCTGTATAGCACGTCTCTGAAGCAGCTTTAAACTTTAATTTACTAGGAAAGGGGTTCGTTCATGAAAATATTAATTTTTTACCAGTATTTGATGTAAAGGGGTTAAACACACTCTATATTTGGACAAACGTTATTGAATTATCTACATTCCACAGTACACTCAAAACTAACATCGCATATTCAACAGCCTGTGCCTCCATATCAAAATGAACTGCCCAATAAACAAGCGCTAATCTTAGCCTACTGCGATCCCCAAAATTATCTACGCGGTGACCTTGTAACCTAATTCCGGACGTTTGAGGTTGTGACAAACGGCGTATCTGCCCTTGAGGACAGTGTGCCGTCGCCCTTAATGATGCATTGAAAGGGCCCCTGATAAGGTAAGGTCTAGGTCTGATGAAACGAGTATTTACGTAGATTGTGCTGGGTTTATGGTCATTTTGGAGATTGTGATTTTGTTACTCTGTGACCATAAAGATTGATGAGTAGATTTTTTTTAAATACAATATAATTGGCTGTGTTAACGTGCATTTATTTCGAGAAAAAAGTAGTGAATATTCATTATTAAACACTAATAACAGTTTTTATTGGCATCGTTCGTTGAATGAAATTATATGCGATTGTACATTATTTACCCTTTTAACAGAACATCAAATAATCAGTATTCTTACGCTTAAAAATCTTACAATAATAATCCTTAGCTTACATAAATTCGGCCATATTATTAAGTTACTCACGAACCTAACAAGGTCCGATTTACACTCAATTACTAAAAGTAACGTGGAATTTAGTAAGTTTTCGCGTGCTGCCGGAACGGAACAAACATACCGGTTAACCGGTTCGTGTGGGTACCGAAATACCTTTCACTAGCCGGACCAGCTTTGCAGGGTATAAGTGCTCGATATGTGCCTGGTTGGCTGGATACTTTAGAAATTCAGATTTTTGAGATGTAAGTGAACCTCTACGATTTTATTAGGATGGAATTTTGTTTTGTATATAGAGCAAATATATGTTTTTTTGTTTTGGGTTTTTCTATACAGTAACGACAGCATAGCTCGAAGACTGCCAATATGAATTGAAATATCCCTACAATGCTATGAGGGTATAATCATATTATGATATCATAATCGTTTATTTCGGAAATCAGGTTCCATTTTGTTAGTATTACAGTCTTAAATAAAATGTTAGTACGTAAAATATTAAACTAATCGGGCATGAACGGAGAACCACTCATCTCCTGTTGCAAAGAGAGTGCCACCCCATCCACGCCTGCAGCATTGGTGAATCCCACCGTTCAGACAAGGTCTTCAGGAGAACGTTAGAGGTGATCCGTATCCGACTCAACAATGAAGCGCAGCGCGTGCGCATCACAGCGAAGAAATCCTGTGTGCGCGCTTCTGCGAACATGGCAGATGCGCTGCACCACCGCAGCAGCCCCAGCATTCCCCTGAAGGTGTTGTTATATTGGACGCGAATATAATATAGTATAGGTACCTCTGCCTAATACTTCAGGCAAAACAGGCGTCATGTTAATGTTACGACCCAGCGTTTGAAGCGTGCTAAGTTTGAATCTCTTTTAATGCAGTATTTTAACGCACTAATGTTAAATGATCAACATCATCATCAGCTAAAGTTAAATGATCAACATCTTCATCAGCTAAAGTTGCTAATCAGCACTCAACAGCACCTTTATTGTGTAACACACTATTAATCAGAATCCGAATGGTTTAGAAGTTTATTGTTAATCCATTGGTTCATTAAATCTAAAAAGTTGTCTGCTCAACTACGTAAATAGCGCAATGAATGTTGCTGAACTTTCAAATGGAAAGCTATTCCTACAGTTATTGTGTTACAAAATTACTTAGCAGAACTTGACCCTTACCCACTTCCACCTATCCAGCATCAACTAGCTACATTTAATCAAATAAATACATACACTATCAACATAGGTATGTATTATATAACGGCGTGAACTCAAGTATCTTGCATAAAGCACTCCGTCACGTTTCACGCTTCGTACGCGTACGTACTCATTGGAGACAGCTGATCGATGACGTCACGCTTCACGCATTCGTTTTCAATCATCATCAACTTAATGTAGGTTACGGGGTTAAATTGTGTTTATTAGGTGTAATTACGTAGTCTGAAATTAAATACTTATTGGATATTTGTTATCAAATCAAAACAAATCATTTTTTAAGGAATGCACCAAGAATTTACACCATTGATAAAATTATTAATAAGATGCTGTGAATTTTAACAGCTCTTAACAATGAAATTACTAGAAAAATGGGTTTCGTGTAGTAAAGTATGAAACAGGGATCACAATACGGTGGCAAAATATTTAAAAGTAAAAAATCGGTTAAAATAGGTAACAAAAACATAATACCTACAGATAAATTGATAGCGTCCTTTTTTAATTCGCAGTTTAAAGTACAGTCATCTATAAATTACCTTAGAAGACATTAGAGGCAAGTTTTTCTTGCCAAATAACAAACGGCGCGGCGAAGCCCTAAATTCAGCGTAATCTGTTGTTCTCAGTTCCGGCGAGTACGCACGCAACCTTTCGTTGTATGCTTTCCTGGTAACTACCTCCAATTTATTCTTGTTTGCCTAGTACCTACACTTTTCAACTTGGCCGAACAAAACGGATGAAAAGAGGAAATAAGAACCTTTCCGATTGTTCAAACTTAGTTCAAAAACTGAAAGTTATTTCAGTTACTTTCCGGAACTTCCATGGTGTTCTAACTACAACAATATTAATGTATTTCCTGACGGATTTAATTTGATCTCGTACCTCATAATACATCATGCATGGATCAGCCTATGACATTCCCACAGCTGGGACACAGGCCTTTTATTTATTTATTAGGTTCACCAGCAATTGTTTACACTGGTATTATGCTAAAGATAACATGTAAGATAAATCAATACAGTAGCGTAACAATCATTTACAGGTAAACTCCGCGTGTAAATAAAGAAAGTTGTACAAAATAAACGAAACTAAAGTAACTTAACTAAACTAGGTTAAAAAAAATGCTTTATACTTAAAAACTTGGAAAACATCATACACCACTTAGGACTAACTTTTATTAGTATATTGATGACTAAAACTAAAACTAATCGGGTAGATACTTATGAAAAGTGGCTTTCAACTTTCCCAAACCATCAAAGTGAAGATCGATTTGGTCACTGCAACTATTTATGACCTTGCATAATCTCGCATAAGGAGAATTTGCGCCTAGTATAGTTCTTCTCATCGGTGGGCGGAGTGTTGTTATTGGATGACGAGGAATTCTTGAGGGTGCACGGAAACTGAGGCCTCCTCTTGGTGAGAGGGAGTGGGCCGTTATCCACCACACGGACCCAGTGCCCTTTGGCAGATGTCACATGTCTTCGAATTTTTGATTCTAGGACATGACGGTTTCCTCACGATGTTTTCCTTCACCGTTTTGAGTGCAGTGCTGAAGAAATAATTTACACAAAGTAAAGCACCTTGTTCGAACCTACGACCTACAACACGTAAGTCACAGCCGTTACCACTGGGCCACCACTGCACTCATATCACCAATCCATAACTCAAATATGGATGTTGGAGAAAACCCAGCCACACTGAAGTGGGAGTGGTCAGTCTCACGAATGCACTTGGAGAGATGGGCAAAGATTGTCCCTCACTGGGAGCCTGAGGGTAGACATCGCCGTCGAGGTAAACCACAGCGAGGGTGGTGACAATCTAACAACGTTTGCAGGGCAATATGGCCAGAAATCGCACAAGGCAAAGAGGTTTGTAAAGAAAAAGGGGAGATTTTTGCCCAGCTGTGGGAAACAATATAGGAAAAAAAATACAGAAAAGAAACAAAAACGACTTCTAAACGTAAACCTACCAACGCAATAGTCGAAATCCCTAGCAGTAAGGACCAGCACTTGAAAACAAACAAACGGCTTACACGCAGAGCCTTTGAATAGATATTTCCACTATGTTGTAGCTGCCATTTCAAACACGAATCGCATGCACAAACATTGGCACTTTGAACCAAGGTTCGTGACTGGACTTAGAACCAACATTTAATTTCCCTACCACTATCACCAAACTACATTCCGTCTCTTGATAGACCAGTAACATCATAAGTATATCTACTTAATGACTTAACAATCGATGACCGTCTGAGAATAGATTTTCAATGGTGATTTCTTCGGGTAGAACAATTTTATTCCAGAAACATCTGGCAAAACTTAAAGTCTGGAAACTGACTCAAATAACAACTGATAGTAATCAGCAAAAGGTGCTTTAAGACTGTCGAGAAAAAGAAAATTAAATATTTAAATTCTCTTAATTTTTTCAGTCTTCAACCCTCAACATAGGACCGGAAAATGAAGTACCTCTTAAATAATTTCATCGAACAGAATTCCGTAATGACCTGACCCAAAGCATCCGTGAGTCGTATTTCAGTAATTGGCTCCAACTCGAATAATATTTTGTGAACATTTTTTGTGATTGAAATTCCCTCCTCTAATTATATTTTTTAGGAAAAGGTTTGTAAAATATGTAAATACATTTTGGACTACACAACTAATTGGCTCGTGGAAGTCACGTGTAAGCAAAAAATTTTACCTACAGGAGAAATTGGAGTGACCATACACTAAATTCTATTTGAAAGGGCACTTTGCACGAACATACGGTCTAAGTAACTTTTTTCGGGTTGGTTTCGGCATTGGTTCGTGATTAGGTTTTTTTTTGGGTGGGAAATCATCAAATAACTTCTCCCGCTCTGGATGAAGCGGGAGGGCGTGTCAGACTTTTACTGACTAAAACCCACTCGTGTTCCCTCAGTTGCCTATGTGCCAGGGGCCGCGGTATCTCTTTCGAACAACCCGCACCCCTGGCAAGCGTTACCTCCAACGGTTTGGCGTGAGCTTGGTTCTTTGTCTACCTTTTTACTCACGCTAACATTCAGTCTGTAGCGTGTGCGGAAACACGTACGGATGTATTTTGTCCGGGACTGCTGATCATCTCCTCTAAGTACTTGTCACAGCGATGCCACAGACCCTAAAGGCATAGACGAGTAACTGTTGTTACGTCAGATCTTAACATTTCGGATTCTAACATTCAAATTACTATAATTTTTTTACTTCACACATTATATTATTTATTGGTACAATGTGAAGAAGAGTGTATTCATGGTGTTCGGGGTTAGTACAAAGAAGCATAGAGCAGTGCCGCCGGTGTACCTCGATGGTGTAGCCCTAAATAGAGTGCCTTGTTTTAAGTACCTTGGCCACTTAGTAGCTGAAGATCTGAATAATGACCAGGATATAGAACGGGAACGAAGGGCGTTGTCGGTCCGATGCACTATATTGGCCCGCAGGTTTGCTAAATGTACGAGACCAAATCAAAGGATGATTTGGTCTCGTACATTTAGCAAACCTCAAGGCATACTGTCAGTCATTTTACACTTGCAGCCGGTGGGTTAGACATACGCAGAGGGCCTACAACACTCTTCGTTTCCAGTATAACAACGCCTTCCGAATGCCGTTGGGGCTACCTCGATTCTGTAGTGCGTCAGGCATGTTTGCTGAATCGGCTACGGTTTTTCAGCAATTATGTGAAAAAGAGCGGCATCATTGTTACGCAGGATTCGAGGGAGTGCCAATAGCATCCCGAAGGTGATTGGGAATAGGCCAGACGCCGTATTCCTGGAGTATTGGACCCGTTTGCATAACTGTGGGTCTGATGCTGCAGTAAGATATATGAATTAGAATAATTGTAATTAAGTATAGGTACTAACATAGTGACGTAAGCTGTATTACTAACTAAAATCTATGGAACAAGTGTCTGAAATAAATGTTTTATTAATAATTATTATTTTACATTTTTATGTTATTTAAATTTAATTTCTTTCTGTATCTGTCCGTGACATCACAACGGGCCCTATCAGAATACTAGCACTGCTCCACCTAGTTTATATGTCGCAGCATCATGTTGTTGTTAACTTAGTTTTTTTTCATGAGTGTATTTAGTTCAGTTTGTGATATTCCTGTGCGCGTCCCAATAATAGTTTTTCTCTCGTTCTGTCTTTCTAAGTATAATTTTACTGGTAATATCAGATTTTCATTCAATTAAGTCCATTGTTTACATTTTAAAGAATTCATGTGTCATTAACCAAAGCTAGGTATAAAGTTCTTGACATAATTCTCCGATCTCAGTATAGATAATAATAATACTATTATCATTGTTAATTTGCGTCATCAAGATTATGATAATTTAATATCAATATTTATGATCATAAAATTCCATGCAGATAGTAGGTATAATTTCTTGCAAAGTAATCATCAATAAAATTCAAGCATGAATTGGCGATTTAATGTAGGAATGGCAATGTATTGATATAAAGGGGCCTACAGATTTGTTCTACCTTTGACGATCTATATGTGTCATCACATCATCTTCCTGCCCTTGTCCCATGCTACTTGGGGTCAGTGCAATAGGTTTTCCACTTCCATTCTCCCTTTCCCTTTCACATAATTCCTCACACAATCCATCTATCTTTTCTTTGGCCTTCTTCTCCCTCTTCATACATCAACATTTATGTTCACTCAAATTCTTTCAGTCAAATGCATTCTTTCCGTTCTCATCAGATACCTAACTAAACAATTTCCTTTCAACTTTTCTGTCACTGGCAGAACTTTCAAACTCAACATGACAACGATTTTCAATTTCGATCTACAGGTATGATTAAACTAAATCGAGTAACTGTGTAGGCAACAGACATTTTGTATTATAATGTTTGTCGATCTCCACTCCAGATTGTTTTTGTTGATCGATAAAAAAATAAGTGATGTCAACGTCAGTCTTGAATTTAACGATCTAAAGTAATCTATCTGTACGAAGCTGACAGATTAAGAATCGTCAAAACACAGCAAAAATAACTATATCAAATCTATAGGCGCCTTAAGCCATTGTTCATTCATTGAGGCAAAAAAGATAGGTATCAGGACAAGAAGGTAATATGAATTTTAAGTCCTAGCGGAATGCCTCAGGGTTTAATGATGAGTCCACTGAGAATTCTTATTGTTTTGAAAGCGTTATTTATATTGCTAATTGCTACGTCTATAGAGTTATGTTTTTATGTATGTTTCTATATCTTTTCCTAATAAAGTCAAAAAACGTATTACCTTAGTTAGTACAAGGTTCACAGGAAACACAATACAGCACTTTTTAAACAATGTTGTGAGTGTGCTGAGTTGTCGACTCTCTTAATTATGCCATACACTTAAAAAGTTATAACAAATATTGCTAATGACTTCAGTTTATGATCCCTAGTGGGATCATTAACTTTTTGCCTGAAATCACGTTTATTTCCATAAGTAGATCTCTTACACTTAAATTTTTGGTTAACATCTTAAACTTAAATAACACTGGCATACTCCTGGCTGACTGATCTCTGAAACGAAATGCCAAAAAAAACTCAGAGGTCATATACCTAGGTCTATAGACTACAAACAGAACCCTAACGAAACAATTGCCGGGAAACGGTAGGAACATTAGTTTATCAATAGCCGGGTGGGTGGACAATGTATAGAAGATCGTGGGGAAGACCTAGATGAGACTCGCACAGACCAGAGAAGCATGGTATAAGGTAGGAAGCCTATACTCACCAGTGCGTGGAACTATGTTGCCGATGATGTGGATAACACACCAAATACCTTGTTTGACTGTACATCCATAGAATTATGGGATTCACATAATTATGTATTATCTAATCCAATTAAATTATCAGTTTTGACAAAATGATAACTAATTCTGTCTATCGGCATTATGTTTTACAGTAGGTTGATTAATCAAGGTCGATGGCGTTATTGTCTTCCTAATCTATTTTTAGTCAGCTATTTATGGCCCTGAAGATATAATTATTAATACTTAATTTTCTCCTTCCGGTTGATTATTTTAGATCAAATTTAATTTCAAGAGTGACTATGTTGTTCGTATTATACAATGTGAGAACGGCAATAAGATAATAAATTAAAACAGTCGCAATAATAACGTACAGGAGTGTTTTGAAACTATGAATTTTAACCAAACAATGTTATAAAAAAAATCATTACAATTCAATATCTTTATTGTGGATCAAAGGTACAAAATACAGGTCTTAAACAGATGTCTGTAATGATTTTTAAACAAACTAAATAGTACTGATGGGCCAACTGAAGATTTTGTTAGTCTTTTACTAGCTGTAGAGATTAAACTATTGTATATACTTGATCTTTTTTTTTTTTTGGTTGGGAAATCATCAAATAACTTCTCCCGTTCTGGGTGGAGCGGGAGGGCGTGTTAGACTTTTACTGTCTAAAACCCACCCGTGTTCCCTGAGTTGCCTGTGCGCAAGGGGCCGCGGTATCCCTTTCGAACAACCCGCACCCCTGGCAGGCATCGGCCCTTGCGGGCCCCATCTATTGCTGCTGACATCTCTTTGAGGCGCGCGTGGAACACAACGCGCCGTCGACCCGGGCTTGGTCCTTACCGGACAGCGAGCTACCCATTACTCGCCGTCCGCAAGTCCGTGCCTATGGTGGCCGGGAATCAGCCTGGGATTCCCGACGCCCAGGGCGTCTCCTGCGAAGGCCTGAACTGCATCTCCCTCACGTGCGCCGCCTCCGTCTTTGCGAGCATAACTGCTTCGCTGAAGGAGGCGACTGCTAGCCATGCACTCTCGCTCCGTACCATGGCCTGGACCAGAGTCGGACGTGAGAGATCGCCGCCGTCGATCACCTCCACGAGGACACGGCGGTGCTCCGCCCAAGCCGGGCAGACCTCCACCATATGCTCCACCGTGTCCTAAGGGCGATCTTCGCAATGGAAACACGCGGGCGTTTCCTCCCGCCCTATCCGAAACAGGAACCTCCTGAAACAGCCATGTCCGGTGAGGACCTGTGTGAAGCGGCAGGTGAGGATGCTATGCCACCTCTCAAGCCACTCCTCAAAGAGGGAACTTACCTCCGCAATCGTGGCGTGCCTAGCACTGGGTTGCGACAATCGCACTTTCCACGTCGCCATGAGATCCTGCCGGAGCTCTGTCCGCCGTGCCGCGATTTCCCGCGACAGCGGAGTTACGCCCCGACGTTTGGCCTCCTCGCGCCACTCCCAAGTGTGCGCGAGGACCTTTGCCTCCAGATCCCATGGCGGCAATCCGGCAAGGAGGCCCGCCGCCTCACCGGAGATCGTGCGGTATCCCCGGATCATTCGAATGGCCATGACCCTATGGGCCGCCTTCAACCGGCGTGCTGGTTGGCGCCTCAATGTAGGCGCCCACCCCGGCGCCCCGTATAGGGCCATGGCCCGCACGAGCCCCGCGTAGAGCCTCCGGCATGTATATACTTGATTAGTTGCTTGTGTGCCGACTGGGAACGTCATCGTTTTCATCTCCACCTAGGTTATTTTTTTTGGCACACAGTGTTTAACCTTTTTTTTTTTTTGAGGTTGGGAAATCATCAAATAACTTCTCCCGCTCTGGGTGGAGCAGGAGGGCGTGTCATACTTTTACTGACCTAAACCCACCCATGTTCCCTCAGTTGCCTGTGTGCCAGGGGCCACGGTATGTCTTTCAAACAACCCGCATCCGGGATTAACACATTATAATACTTTTTATCACTGTGGTACGTTCCCGTGGGACAATTTCTGACCTCCATGGCGAAGCCGCTGGCAAAAGCTAGTATACCATAAAAATAAAATTAATAAGGCAATGCATTTAATGTCATTGATATGAGGAAGGAATAGTGGTTAGCTTTTTTTATTAAGAAAAGAAGATTGGTTTGTCTGTTTGTAAAGTCATATTAATTGATTATCAAATTTACTACCAACGTTTTATGCCAACTAATACAAATTACAATTATATTAAATTATTTTGGAATTGTAATTGAAATGGTTTTTTAACATAAATTAAAACGGTTAATGAATTAAAATGTTTACATCATTTAAAAAGTTATGGTCTAAAAATTACAATATGTACAAGTTTATAAAAAAGAAAAGAATCACAGGGTAGGTATAAAAAAGTTCGTCCGCAACATTGTCATCGGGAAAAGTGTCGACGGTCACGTAAAGAGACGACCAACCACTTGTCTTGGAAAGTAAGTGGTCACTCAGACCCTGAACTGGTCGAACATAATAATATATTTTATTAATAAAGTTGGAATATTTGCGCCATTTGAGGTTCTCCGTACCTGCTGCAGCCGCCCCAGCCCAGCCCACCGTGGTTAAAAAATGGGATGGCGTAAGGGTGTCGACACAATTTGCATCCCACACCAAAAGCTGAACTAACTGCCAAGGCATATTATGATCATTCCGTCGGATCTCTTCCCATCGTCGCGTGCCAAGCCATTGGGATCTAGAACTACTGACAGCTGGCTAGTGACGACAGCACGACAGATGATGTTATTGATGCTGAGGTGCAGTGCTATCCCGCCTGCGCACCTATTGCAAGATTGGTGTCCGAGGCAGACAATACCTTCACCGCATTGGTAGCGATGTAGAGCCACGTAAGGAGCCCCCGGACGTAGGCAAGTAGCGACCCGGAAGGTGGTGTCACCCAGCATAGTGCATATGTTGGGTGACGGTAGTACCTGAAGCCAAAGGCCTGACTCATACTCACGCACAGCCAGAAAGCGGCACGCGCAGCAGTAATAGTCTACGGGATTGTTCTTTACCGACCTGGTATCAGGGCAAGCTATTTTCCAGGAATTCACCACATCGGTCAAGCACTATGTCAAGCATTTGTTACTAATTTTCAAGTATGTATCTTTTTTATTTGCCTACGTCCGTATGTCACTGCAGGGTGCCAACTGTGGGCACGCCGCGATTGCGGCGGTAAGTCCCCTCTTTGAGGAGTGGCTTGAGAGGCGGCATGGCGTCCTCACCTTCCGCCTGACACAGGTCCTCACCGGACATGGCTGTTTCGAATAGGGCGGGAGGAAACGCCCGGGTGTTTCCATTGCGAAGATCGCCCAGAGGACACGGTGGAGCATACGGTGGAGGTCTGCCCAGCTTGGGCGGAGCAACGCCGTGTCCTCGTGCAGGTGATCGGCGGCGGCGATCTCTCGCGTCCGACCCTGGTCCAGGCCATGGTACGGAGCGAGAGGGCATGGCTGGCAGTCGCCTCCTTCAGCGAAGCAGTTATGCTCGCAAAGAGGGAGGCGGCGCACGTGAGGGAGATGCAGTACATGCGCCTCACAGCCGTGGCCTTCGCAGGAGACGCCCTGGGCGTCAGGAATCCCAGGCTGATTCCCGGCCACCGTAGGCACGGGCTTGCGGACGGCGAGTAATGGGTACCTCGCTGTCCGGTAAGGACCAAGCCCGGGTCGACGGCGCGTTGTGTTCCACGCTCGCCTCAAAGAGATGTCAGCAGCAACAGAGGGGCCCGCAAGGGCCGATGCCTGCCGGGGGTGCGGGTTGTTCGAAAGAGATACCGCCGCCCCTGGCACACAGGCAACTGAGGGAACACGGGTGGGTTTTAGTCAGTAAAAGTCTGACACGCCCTCCCGCTCCACCCAGAGCGGGAGAAGTTATTTGATGATTACCCACCCAGAAAAAAAAAAAAAAGGGTGCCAACTGAAAACCAGCGCCGGGTGTCTGACGCCCAGCAAATGCTGAGATGGCAACCCTTTCGGTATGGGCACGCTCAGCACTTTTTTACTGCAATTTTATTGTCATGTTTATTGTTCTTTTTTTGTGTTTGTTGCTGTTGTGTTGTGTCTGTGTCGAATAAATGCTTTCTATTCTATTCTATTCTATTCACTTTAGAGTCAACCAGGCAAGGGGCTAACATTTTTCAGTTCAACTTTGAAAAGTTGAACTGAAAAATGTTAACGTGGAAAATGTTGTTGAATGTTGAATGTTGTTGTTGTTGTGTGAAGTGCTGTGTACAGAGGACAGCAACGCAGGTAAGCTAATACTAGTAATTTTATGGCCCCGAAACGGATGAGAAGTGTGGCTTGAAGTCACGCTTGGTCTTCCAAAGCCACATTTAAAATAGATGTTAGTGTGCAGCGAATAATTTGGTCCATTTTGTCCAAGAACTGTAGCTGCTTCCATGAATTCATATTTGATAAACATTTTCCCCGACTGAATATGGGTATGAGTAGTAAGTTCTCGAATCACCCAAAAACATGACAAATTAGTGTAAAACGGAATTTTACACGAAATAATTGCGCGGAATTTGATTTAGTAGTTGATAAAAGAAAATTTTAGAAATTACGATTAATGTGATCAACTGATCATACAGATAAAATAATGAATATTTCAGGTTCCAAAAGATCATTTGATTAACATTGCGCGTGACTATGACTAAACAAAAAACTAATCCCCATAAAAACATGAATGCTTAAGCCTCTAGACATGACTGTGTAGACGGCGGGAATTAATAGTTCATTTTATCAGCAGTGGTTTATAAAATAGATAAAAAGTTTATAAATACAGTATTCTGCACTTTGCTGGAAGTGGACGCACAAGTGGTTAGCGTGGTGTGAACCAGCGCCATTCCCGGAGAGAAAACTTGACTAAATTATTACCATTATTGACCATCATTAACTTGAGGGAAACAAATGGTGATAAAACATTTTTTTTATATAAAATTAGTCCTTTTTTTGCAATATCTAGTAAAGTTTAAGTACTTCCAAGAACTCAGTTGTGTAATATCAAGTAAACATAAACAGTAAACTGTGTACTAAATTTTTAAAAAAGGAAGTGCAAATAACTTTTCTTAGAAAAACTAAGTAAGGAAGTTTGGCAGAAAAAAACTTTTAAAATATTTAGGAACTGTGATTTGCATTAAACTGTGGTATATTTAGAATTTTTTAAACTTCTTTTTTGTAAATTCGTTTTTTCTTCAAATACGAAACAGTTTTATAAGTTTGGGTGGTAATTGTTCTCTGTTCAAGATGGCGGAGAAGAATCGGAACAACCCGCCAGAAACGGAGCGAGAAGTAGATTTAGACACTCTTCTCGTAGAAGAGATTGGACAGTTTGGAAAGTACCAGTTGAGGACTTTCTTATTGTCGGTGGTCCTGGTGCAGTTCATAGCATGGAGCGCCGTTGAATATGTGTTCACCACCTCTCGAATTAGTACCAGGTAAAGTAATTTGTCTCTTACGTAATTTTTATACCATCTTCATAATTTTTTTAAATATTTTATTGTACAGATAAACTAAACCCTAGTTATCCTCCAAGTGAGTTTCTCGTATTTTTTTAACTTGTTTTGTAACGCTTTCGAATCATCACGCCAGCGGTTGTTTTTATTTCAACGGTAAAGACCATTTATTGCCTATTCATTCGCGATTCCTCTTTCATCGTGTTTCATAGTATTTTGTATTTGGTCAGCCTTACTGAATTTGAAGAAGTAATTAAAAATGTAGAAAAATCAAAGGTTGGTAGGTATTTCATCTTTTTACGTATCGATTTTTCTTCAAATTCAAATAGTAACGTCTTGCTGAGTGACGCCTTGTCAAAAGTATAAATTGTTTAAATGAAAAAAAATGCTACGAGTTTGAGATTTGAGTGTACTATTGTAGATGTCTAATCCCGGAGTGTGAAGGTGAGCCAACGAGTTTCTCTCCATACTGGTTGGTCAACGCAGTGCCACAGGGCGCCAGTCAGGGCTCGTTCGACAACTGCGAACGTTTCGCAAACGTGAATGCGACGCTGCGGGTGGTCGAGAGCAACACTTGTCCCGCAACACTCTTCAACCGCGACACTCGCGTGCCTTGTGATGACTTCGTGTATCAGAACACACACACTGTTGTGTACGATGTGAGTTGAGAAAATTATTGTTTTTATATTATTGGATGGCAAATAAGCCACGACAGAGTTTAGTGGTCACCGCCGACTTTGGGCATCATTAATATCATAAACATCACAGAGGCAAAGCTAAAATGCCTCATGTTCTGGTAATTAACCTTGCACCCACATACTCTTCAAACCAGAACTGCCAAAATAAAAATCAACTTTGTGGTAGAAATAGGTGGCTTGGGTGTTCTGTGTTCAGGTATTCCAAGAGAAAGATGCTTGATTGGAATTCTTTATCACGATATAGTACGGGCTGGCGTGTGACGAATGGCGGCGGTCACTGATCGGCACAGTGCGCACTTTCGGTACGCTGACGGCGCTGCCTATCACCGGTTTCGTGTCGGACCGCTGGGGGCGCCGGGTCGCGCTCACCATCAACGCATTCAATACAGCCTGGCTCGGCGTCACGCGGTACTGGGCTGACACCTACATCGGGTTCATGATGTCCGAGTTTTTTGAGGCCACTTTCGGATCTGGAGGGTTTTCCTGCGTTTATATATTGAGTAAGTAATTTCTTTATACGTGTATGCATTGATTTACGTTGAACGGAGGTTCTCCTAAAGCACTCCTTGCCTTAGAAGAACCTCCGTTCAACAAGCCATTTGATAACATATTAATACACAACGGGCTCATAATGTATAGAAGCTAAGCAACACTTCCAATAAATTACAATGTGGATTTCTTCAAAATCCGAATAATTTCTGAAATGTTGTATTATTTGGCGCAAAATGGCGGTAGATAGATAAATACAGTAGCATTTTCCGTAGAGCAAAATAATTGTAAAACAGTTCATACCATTTAGTACTGAGGTAGTTGTAGAAGTGGACTATAATACACACGACATGTGTGTAACATTATTTATTGATGCGTTGAAATTTTAATAACATTAATTATCATGACGATGATTGTAATGACGTCTAATATAATCGTATCGCGAAATATTTTTGAAAATAATCAATTAGTGATATATTGGCCTATAAACTTTATGACCTGCGATAATGATTACAATGTTTTGTTTCAAAGATCGCGTGCAACAATTGAATAATTGTCATGAATACAACGTGTAATATACGTAAATTGTATTTGTTTTATTAGTTTCTAAGGGACAAATTAAAATCATTGATATCACTTTAATAAAACATGCAACATTTTATTTAAAAAAATGTTTGATTTGAGGTGCATAGCTATCCGAGCACGCTTAATAATCGTTAAAGGCGATATATTCAGTTTCCACTCATTTGATGCTACGTAAGTAGCAAATATTTCTGTAATTACTTTAATTAGTCAAGCGACAGATTTTTTTGTTTGAGCTTAATTGGAATCATCGACACGACGAAGAAGATTCCCATCTAATTCATAAACATTGTCACAGTAATGGAGCTGGTTGGCCCGAAGTACCGAGTAGCCGCTGGAGCAGCGATGAACACTTGTTTCGCGCTAGGACAAGTAACAATGGGCCTGATCGCATGGGGCGTGCCCAACTGGAGGAACCTGACTCTAACCCTCTACATCCCGCAGCTCCTCACCATCTTCTACTACTGGCTCATCAGCGAGTCAGTGCGGTGGTACATGAGCAAGGGTCGCTTCGATGAATCCGAAGCTTTACTAAGAAAAGTTGCAAGGGTTAATGGGAAACTATTATCTGAAAACTCCCTGGAAGCGTTACGGCGAACAGCGCAGGAAAAGTTAAGAGTCAGTGCGGTGGAGGCAGAAAAACGCGGTGGCGAACCCTGGTTGGTAGTGCAAGTGTTCCAGCACAAGAAAATATTGATCCGTGTCCTCATCTCTCCCGTGTGGTGGATCACAACCACGTTCATCTACTACGGACTGTCCCTCAATGCCGTTAACATGTCTGGCAATAGATATCTGAACTACGTGGCTGTAGCTGCAGTCGAAATCCCCGGCTTTTGGATCTCATATTTCCTGATGGACAGGATTGGAAGAAAGCCTGTATTGACTGGAGCTTTTTGGTTATGTGCTTCGTGCCAGATTGCTTACATTTTTATCCCTCAGGGTAAGTGTCTTAACATTTGTAAATTTTGCGTAGTAAACTTTTGTTCGCTATGCATTTTGTAAATTGGCCACATTCTGCAAAAGGCTGTCAAATACTTACCGTTGTTGATTTATTTGTTAATATTACACTATCAGCATCATTCTCTTGCCCTTATCGCAATTTATTTATGGTCGGCGCAACATGTGTACATTACTATTTAAAAATATGAGATATCGATCGCCTTATATTATATGATACTAAACTATTGACTATGAAATGCAATACTTAATACCGTAATACTGAATGTTTACTTTTTCATGTAAAGAAGAAATTGGAAACTTTTTAAATGCCTTGTTAACATCTAAAACTGTTACAACACCTGATTCAGTGTTATTATTACAATACACGATTACCTAATGTGATAGTACACAATAGAGCGACGTTTCATTTTATAAAAACTGGTAAACATTTGACAGTTATTGCAATATTCTCAACTTTTAGAATGCACAGTTAATAGTTGTTGTTTTCCGGCAGACTTTTACGCGGTATCGCTTACGATATACCTGATCGCAAAGATGTCGATAGCAATGGTGATGACGGCAGTGTACGTGTACACTGCGGAGCTGTACCCAACGAAATATCGACACAGCTTATTCGCTTACTCCTCCATGATGGGAAGGATTGGTTCTATGGTTGCGCCGCTCACTCCTGCATTTGTAAGTTACATTTTTGATAATAGTAGGGCTATTGACTGAGTTGGACAAAGTATTGTGTTCCATAATAGTTTAAATAATAATCGACGTAGGAATAATATTGGAAGCATGATAGCTTTTAATATCATTCTTATTCAGTTTGTTCCATAGAATTGAAAAGGGAAATGTCCGACTAATTCTTGAAGTAGTACCACAGGGATCATTTTTCGGACTTCTGCTGTCTCTAGTTCTTAGTTTCAAACACCTAATAACAGTAACAATAGTCCACTGAAAATGTATACATGTTTTATTTAACTGTCCGACTTAAAAATATTGATTTCTTTTACGAGTATTTAATTTTATTGTTGGCACAATGTTCTCATTCTGTTGCAGGGTGCACAATGGTTTACTGAGCTGCCATTCGTGTTATTTGGCTCCTTCGCACTGCTATCCGGTCTTCTGATCTTCCTTACACCGGAAACTCTTGGCCATACGCTGCCAGACACTTTCGAGCAGGCAGAGCAGATCGGCCTCAAGGATAAGACGAAAAAATGACCAAACAATAGACAGCATTTACCTAGCTATAGTGTAATCCATGGAAAATCTCGTATTTTTATATTTTTAAGATTAGATAAGAATAAAGTAAAATTTGCCGATTATGTATTTTATTCAAACCTACGCGGACAAGCCAGAGAGCATTCTTTGAAATAGTATGCCCGTTGGTAATGTCATTGGCACATGAACAGAATCTACTGCATAAAGGAACTTCATTCACAACCAGAATTAAAGGCACACTAGTAACACTTGACATACCTAACCATATGATGCATTGTATGCTGGTACCTAACGAATCTTGCCTTTATCTAAAATGATTGCCTAACGACGTATACTACCTTGTTAGCACCACAGCTATGTGCTATATTAATATTGATGAGCAGGAAACGCGAGATACAGATGCAGTTTTATTTAAGGCCAGTTCTATAAGCTACCATCTTACTTATTGACTAATATTTTAAAGTACGATACGTTTAGGTAAGATGCGGAAGTATCAGCAATTATCAAATACTGAAGACGAGAAGAAATACTAGTATGAATACGGATTGAGGCATCTTCGATGGTCAGTAATTACGGAATAATTCTTGGTAGTTGCTAATTGCATTAATCAATACAACTGACCGAAATGCCAATTCCCAAAATATATAAATGGTAGTCAAAATCTACATTTTATGTCGTCGGCAATCAATGACAATTTGACAAAAATTAGAATTCGAATGTTCTTAAAAATACGGGAATCGTCGGTATGTTTGGTAACTTTATTATCTACGTGACGACACTACTACAGAAAGCCTTTTTTAAGTAGTACACAAAGACATTCGGTGAGTTAAAAATGACCGACGAGTAAAAAAAAACTCGTGTCTTGAATAAATTCGATGTGGAACTACAAGAATACGAAAGCGAGCTTCAAAGCTACATGATTATTTTTACTGTACGTAGAATCACGTAATAGCAATGTCGTCGTAAATCATAAGAAAGAACACGTAGGTACTAGTTTGTGACCTGAATTCTAATTCACGTAACGTAAACGTTCACGTTTCATGTCAACGTAAAATAGTGAAACTAATTTACGATTTGTTTATTAACTTTCGTTCACCGAAGTTGTTTTAACCAGGTTTCCAAAAACCTTGGACACTAATGAAGGTCAAGCATTTTGAGTTCTAATCTCGATGGGCTAAAATACTGGCGAAGCGGGAATCAATTTATTAAATTTAATAGTACTTTTATACCTACATTTTATCCGATAAAAGAAATGGAAAGGCAAGACTTCGCCCTACACTGTAACAGAAGATGAACTATATAAGGTGTTAAAAAATAATGTTTAGAAATTTAAGGAGTTGTTTAAAATGACATTCAAAACATAATCACGAAAAATTTATTTATACATAACAATCTGTTTCAAAGAAATGCAATATTTTCCCCACGCACTAATTATTAAATGTGCACATGCGCACAGTACCTACACCGTGTAGGCACAGACAGCCGTGCGAGCGAAACGAGCGCATTGTCAAACACCTACGTAAACAGCTGATTCTAATTTTTCCATCACATTTCTCAGACTTTGGACTGGCAATTTATCGAATTTACCTAAAATTAAAATCGCTCAATTTTTTTATTTTTTCTTCCAATATGTTAGTTTTTTTATACCGAGCAAGTACACGAAATTTGGAACATTAATTTTTTACACCTTATACAATATGTAACAAAAACCCTGTTGTTCCTTCTATCCACGTTTTCAGAATCGGTATACATACCTATGTAATAAAACTAATAAAGCAAGTCATTTATAAAAACTATACAAAAAATATATTAAAATAAATATTTAATTGGGAATATTTGTAATATTTGACAGATTTCTTACTTCTGCAATTCTGCATGAAACGAAATCAGAAATAGGTAGAACGTTCCCGCGACGCGCCGCGCCGCTCTTTGATCGTGCCGCTGCGGCCGATGCACCGCGCCGCCGCTTATCTACCTATTTTTCTACACAAGTTCGTGACTTTGCCAGCTGTTGTTTATCACTTTAACGAATGAATCTTTGAAAATGTTGGTTTACGCGGTATTTTATGAACCATTGATAATTTTTAAAACCACATTTAACACTTCACTACATCAACAAAAACAAAGTGGCCGCGTCTGTCACATAAATGTGATCGAACACACGTGCTCATTGTGCGAATTAAAACCACCTGTTCTAACAAATAAGCATTCGTTGGTGAACAGTATCCAATTCAAGAAATCACTATCTTGTTCGATCTAGTCGAGTGGCACCTGTCTACTGTATTCTAGTCTTGACTCATAGTCGGAGGGAAGTAGTGATTGGATAGTGATATTCGATAATGAAAAGGGTGCTGGCCATCTTCTTTGAGAACTGTCCAAACGCGCATATGGTTTACTCCGAGTTCGTGTCGCACTGAGCGTCCAAGACTTGCTCCACGATGTCACTGCCTCGAGTCCTCGGTCTGCCTGCGTCAGGTCGATGTTAGTCTTGTCCGCGCACACTGCCGGTATTGAACTTGGAATGGTAATGGTAGACTCGTAAAACGTTCTTGGTAGAGTCTACGTGCTTCTGCATAATTGCAGTCACATTTCCCTAGATACATCAACATATTAAAATATTCTACGTTTGAATAAGGCATGGTCAACGTATAGGTACGTAAACAAAACACAAGTCACTCACTACATAGGTCAACAATTACATCCGTTCGGAAGTAAGCTGCGCGGGAGACAAAGGAAGTGATTCGCAGGGCGGCGGGTGGCAGGGTAAAGGGGGTGTTAGGCACGTGGTACCGAAACTGACATGGAGAATGCGATTGTCGCAACCCAGTGCTGGACACGCCACGATTGCGGTGTTCTCTCGCGTCCAGCCCTGGTCCAGGTCATGGTACGGAGCGAGAGTGCATGGCTAGCTGTCACCTCCTTCTGCGAAGCAGTAATGCTCGCGAAGAGGGAGGCGGCGCACATGAGGAAAAGGTAATATATGCACCCTCACGGCCCTAGCTGCCGCAAGAGACGCCCTGGGCGTCGGGAATCCCAGGCTAATTCACGGCCACCGTGGGCGCAGGCTTGTGGACAACGAGTAATGGGTAGTTCGCTGTCCGGTAAGGACCAAGCCCGGGTCGACGGTACATTATGTTCCGCGCGTGCCTCAAAGAGATCTCAGAACCGGTGGGGTCCGCAATGGCCGATGCCTGCCAGGGGTGCGGGTTGTTCGAAAGAGATACCGTGGCTCTTGGCACACAGGCAACTGAGGGAACACAGGTGAGTTTTAGTCAGTAAAAGTCTGACACGCTCTCCTGGTCCACCCGGAGCGGGAGAAGATATTTCATGAGTTCCCATCACAAAAAAAAATCGTTAAACATGGATTCAGTACATGATTCTGTTTTTTTTTTTAATATTTATTTTATTTACGAAAAGTTACATAGAAAAATACATAAGTCTTCTGCCAAACTGCTGTACAGTTTGTCGGCAGTGTTCTCGTGGATACACTTTTGTGATTGACTACTTTATAACATACACATGGACGCAAAGTTGAAGCAAAAAGAAAAGAAAAAGAAAGGAAAGGACACTAAATATCTAACGATGGGCTAACGATGGGCTCACTCAGGCTCACGTCTTGATTCTAAATTCTGCGTTGAAATTTTTCGTAGACTGTTAAATGAAAAATTCGGTCTGCCATACATTTTGACTGCGTAGGTATTGCACTTTTCTACGTAACAGCTACTTTTTTTTAAACCGACAAAAAAAATCTCCGCTAAGGGGTCTAGAATCATGTGTTGAGTTCTTAGTATCATTTTCCGGGTCGATGTACATACTATCCTGTATATTTATTAAATACTAGCTGACCCGACAGACGTTGCCCTATCTTAACTATGAATATTGAATTCGCTTTTGTTAACCGACTTCCAAAAGGAGGAGGTTCTCAATTCGTCGGAACCTTTTTTTTTTTTTATGTATTTTCCCCGATTACTCGAAGATGGCTGGACCGATTTGGATAATTTTTTTTTTGTTGGAAAGGGTACACTTTCCAGGTGGTCCCATGATCATCAAATCAGGATCTGATGATGGGATCCTGGAGAAATAGAGAGAACTCTTCAAATTTTATAGGCACACTTGAAGCAATTTGTGTAGTTTTTGGAAGAGTACTTTCTCGGAGTGGTTCCATTTCAATTTGGTGAAGATCTGATGAAGAACTTCGGAGATAGGCAACGGAACTCCTCAATAAATGATAGCAAATGGACAGGGATTGCTGAAATCTCATGTCTGTCAATTGTTTACACCAGTTAATAACATAATATCACGCCGGTACGCTGTGAAGGGGTAGTAGGTAGGAAGTACATGAGAACCACTAAAAAGTGAAAAATAAAAAACTTTTTTCAAAAAAATAAACAACCGACTTCCAAAAAAAACCAAAAAAACACTAAAAAGTGAAAAATAACTTTAATTTCGGAAGTCGGTGACTTTGGATATGTATTTTAATTTTTTGTCACCGCCTTCCGAAATTAAAGTTATTTTTCACTTTTTAGTGTTTTTTTGGAAGTCGGTTGTTTATTTTTTTGAAAAAAGTTTTTTATAATACATATTTTCTCATCTTTATAATATTAGTATAGATTAGAAAAGTTAATATTGTCGTTAACTTTTCTTAAATTTTGTACTGTTACGCGCAACTTTCTTAATTTGTTCTTTCATAAGAACCTTCCCCTTACAAACACAACAAAAAACAATTAGCAAAATTGGTCCAGCCGTTCACGTGTGATACCGTGACCAAAGGAAATGGGGATTCATTTTTATATACATAGATAACTGCCGAAATGTGGGTGTATAATAATAGAGCGAGAATTCAAGTGTTATGATATGTTTATGTGCTGTGGAGTATATTTTGCCACTAAGAAAAATACTCCCTGCAACACCAGATTCGACTTACAAAGGCTACTTAGTTAAGTCCCCTCTTTGAGGAGTGGTTTGAGAGGCGGCATGGCGTCTTCACCTTCCGCCTGACACAGGTCCTCACCGGACATGGCTGTTTCGGGAGGTTCCTGTTTCGGATAGGGCGGGAGGAAACGCCCGGGTGTTTCCATTGCGAAGATCGCCCAGAGGACACGGTGGAGCATACGGTGGAGGTCTGCCCGGCTTGGGCGGAGCACCGCCGTGTCCTCGTGGAGGTGATCGGCGGCGGCGATCTCTCGCGTCCGACCCTGGTCCAGGCCATGGTACGGAGCGAGAGGGCATGGCTGGCAGTCGCCTCCTTCAGCGAAGCAGTTATGCTCGCAAAGAGGGAGGCGGCGCACGTGAGGGAGATGCAGTACATGCGCCCTCACAGCCGTGGCCTTCGCAGGAGACGCCCTGGGCGTCGGGAATCCCAGGCTGATTCCCGGCCACCGTAGGCACGGGCTTGCGGACGGCGAGTAATGGGTAGCTCGCTGTCCGGTAAGGACCAAGCCCGGGTCGACGGCGCGTTGTGTTCCACGCGCGCCTCAAAGAGATGTCAGCAGCAACAGAGGGGCCCGCAAGGGCCGATGCCTGCCGGGGGTGCGGGTTGTTCGAAAGAGATACCGCCGCCCCTGGCACACAGGCAACTGAGGGAACACGGGTGGGTTTTAGTCAGTAAAAGTCTGACACGCCCTCCCGCTCCACCCAGAGCGGGAGAAGTTATTTGATGATTTCCCACCAAGAAAAAAAAAAAGGCTACTTAGTTACTAACAATCTGTTATCTACAGACATTGCAAATAATACTTGTAACACACAATTCTTAATGATACGCCGCAAGAATTCCTTCTTAAATTAAAGAGTATCGTGACCAGAAATAAATCTCCTTCATATTGACAGAGAAGCCAAATTGAAAAAAGAAAAACATAATAATCGTTTAGAGAATTTTCTCGATAAACTCGTTTTTATGGGGTGTTTTTAACGCCAAGTTGAAGGCAAGGAGAACTGAAGTTAAAGAAAACGTTTGTATTTAATAGAACCTCTAATTATTCTCATTTTGCGATAAAAATATTGTTAAACACTCTATTATAATGATTGCGTCTCTTTTTGTCAACCTTATTTACCTTTTTGTAATCCCTATTTTGGGGTTCTTAAGATACTAGATAGCCAATTAACTGCTCCCAACTTCTTGGATGTGGCAAGAAGTCACAGTTGTGTCACAGTTCTAAGTTTCTAACCTACCATAACCCGTTTGGTCGGGGGACCCTAGCTATTAAGGATTAACTGTGAGGCAAGGCCAAAATGGTAAAAAGAACCTCAAAAAAGTATACATCGGTAGAAACCCCAAACGTTTTTAGAGATTCATTACTTTAAAATGTCTACCATAAAAAGGTGATGGTTTTATAAAAATCAATTATATATGTCCCAAAATAAACTCACTACGCCGATCTGTCACGCTATTTCCCATGCATGCTTAGCTTTATATTTAGATTAAGTAATATCGTATTAATAACTGTGATATCGTTAAGTACCTAATTAGGTACAGTGTTGCACGAAAGGTGACTATTAAGTTCATATCCGCCAACCAGTATTTATTTGTTTAGTTTTATATTAGCCACGGATTTATTTTTGTATTTGTAAAACGCTTATAAATTATTAGGTGCTTGGTAATATAATTGTTATTTAAATTAGACAAAAGGAGAATGCGCAAAAATCCCCGACGTCGATTAAAAAAGCTTACACATATCCAATGTGAAACTAGTTTCTCTCAAAATAATCATTATATGCGCCACAGCGTGCACAAAGTAGCAACATTGCAAGCGTCAAAGAGTTTCCTGTGGTCAAAAGGGCACCATGCCGTTATGTTGCACATATTCCACAACCCAAACAACGTAACGAAAGGCAGTCAATAACACTTGTTTCAACAAAATAGCGACGAATGGAATGAGTGACTTTAGAATCGCAGCAGCATATCGAGAACCACATCCAGAGAGGATGCCTCAACAATCTTTGTACGTTGGGAAGTTGCGATCAGCAGACACTATGCAACAACGTGTTAGTTTTCTAGATGCTTAGTAAATCACAGAGATTGTATTTGTTATATTTTTGTAGTGTTATTTACCTACGCTTTTGCACATGTGTCTTTCAGTATACTACATAACTAGTTTATTTACATGAAGTAAGCCAAAAAATCATTTTCTATTATTATAGCGAATCATGTGGATAACTTTCAAAGTAAGTAATTGCAATTGTAATATTTATTATCTACTATAAATCCCCTTTTACCGTTCATTTTTTTTATTGAATCTGGATAAGCACCCAGAGTAGAGAGAAAAAAATGTTCATAAATTTTTGGGCATTCTCCTTTTTATGTACTTTATGCGGTCTTTTAACTAAATTTCATATGCTTTCCCTGTGCTTATGTAAAGACGTTAACTTGTTCAATACCTTTTCTTTAGACACAAAGGGCATGTCTAAATTCGTTGTAAGGACCCATTCTAAGCTCAACTATCACAATCGTCGGGCACTCGGAAGTTTCACTATTTAATAAAAAACTTTTCAGGACGGATTAAAAACTCCTAACCTTCTAAACAAAAAATCAACTCTATCATTCATTTTCTAAGGTTGAATTTAGATTATTTCGATTAGAGGTTAAAGGTTCGACATTATTCCATTGAGTGAGCCGTATTCCGAGCGATTTTACATAGCCCTGTGACGTCGAGTCCTCGGGACGTTTGACTAATAACAAAGGGATACACGTGGGCGTAATGAGGTTAAACTTCTAGCGAAGTCGCGCTGTTTTTGTGGAAATATACGGACGAATATTGTTAACAGGACAGTAATGGACGGTGAATGGCTAACAATCTAAACTCAAATAATAAATAGAAAAAAAAATATGTTGTATTTTAGCTTGTTACGCTTTCACGCTAAAACCGCTGAATGGATTTTGATTAAATTTAGCAAATTGGTAGACCATGCCCTGACTATTACCACAGAGTCCAGACTTAGGAGAGTGAAACCGTGAGGCACAGCTAGTAAAATTATTTATTAAAACGTAAACTGCCTTTTAAACTACTGACCAATATAGTTATCAATATGGCAAGCGAAATAGTGGCAGGATAACATATAAGTGAGTATAATAATTATTGTGGTTACGCTGCTACAAGCAAAGTAATAAATAAAACACAATAAATTTCTCTGACAAAACATGCTTCTTCGCATTTCGAAGATCTATCTAATAGATACGAGTAGGTACAGCGAGATACGACTAGCCTACTCGAGAAGTTTTAAAATGATATTGCATTTGTAGTCATAGAATAAAATATATTCCAAGAAAATGTAAGGAGAATACACCTGCGTTATATCTTGGAGAAGCGTTAATATTGCAAATAGTAGCGTTAGGTGTCGAGGAGATGGAAATAAATCGACAACACAGTCTTGCTTGAATATAAAGCGTCTTTTGAGGATGCAGCTTTATCGCTATTGATGTCTTATTTGGAAAAATTGTATCTTGAAGGAGAGGGTAGCTTGAACTTTCAGGAATAGATGTGACGGGTAGTAATGATTGTGGCTCAATAATAACAGCCGCACGGGTTGATCGATCAGGTTAAGCTACGCTTGCCGCGGTTAATGGGTGACCATCTTCACATACCAAGACCCCCCGTGCCTCGGAAAGCACATTAAGCCTCGGCTTCGCCTGTCATTTGTTGATCTTTGACAGTCGTTACGGGTCGTCAGGAGCCCAAAACTCTGACAACCAGTCTTACCAAGGGGTATCGTGTATCCCAGTAACTGGGTTGTGGAGGTCAGATAGGCAGTCGCTCCATGTAAAATACTGGTATTCAGCTGCATCCGGTTAGACTGTAAGCCGACCCCAACATAGCTGGGAAAAGGCTAGGCAGATGATGGGTAGTAATTATTTATTTAATTGTGTGAACGAAATGACACACAAGAGGTCATGATTTAGCCAAAACACTACAATCTGGGGGCTTACTCTTGAAACTAATTTTAATTCCAATTAAAAGCCAATACTTCCAATGTCAATTTTGTTGTCACGTGATTCGGTACTCTTGAAAACAATAGTCAACATTGTATTGAAATTGGGATTGCGTCGCATTTATTTTGTAACACATGAAATTAGCTATGTTACGGGCCGCAATAGTGTTGTTCGACTCATTACGATAAACCGGTATCAGGGAATTAAAATGCTTTATCCTTTAAATATCACGGCTAATAATTAAAAATTACATAAATAGTTGTTTAATTGAGTAATTGTCACGTACTAAATTCATTTGAGCGTAAGAAAATTACTAAAATCATAAAATTTACCATGACTTTGGCTGCATGCAGTAGGATCGTTGCCTACTCCTACACTACTACTAATAAAACTGACGGCGTAGAAATTCTCAAATTTAAGTGTGTAGCAGCGCGTGTGCGCATGACGCTGCTCGAAATGCAATAGGAACATTATGTGTGTCTATTAACAATACAAATTTTCTAGAACCACAACATTGAAAATGTAGTGAGGTACATTTTCCTTTCCAGAAAATCTTGAATATCTGTGGAACCCGTAATACGATTGACATAATTTCAACTGGATAATTGGTTTCATACATAGATATATCGTTTAGAACCAAAATAATTCAAAAACGTACATAAATAAGAAATCTCATTTTCAACTTACGTAATTATACGACTACCTTACATTATTTTCAAACATTCCTTGTAACTTTACTCAAATCAGTCTAACTCTGGATTCTAATATGAAAACTAGTAATGAGATTAAGTTCATTTAAAAAAATAAGTACAATAGGGAAATAAATCAAATGTTTTAACTAATACCATAAAAAAACCTTATATTTTGGTGATTTAATACTCCTTCTCTTAAGAGTTGTCATAAAGGGCTTTATGTTTTCCTAAATATCCTCAAACAAATCCTTTTTCACTGTATAATTTGCTTTAAATTCGTCTTTATTCACAGAAAACGGCTTTTTCGTATAATGCATCATCATACGCTCATCTCGTCTTTGTTTCCATTGTTTTTTTTATGGGAATTACGTAAAACACTGTATATTACTGCTATTCGTGGCATATTATACTCCTATTACTTACTGAAAATCACTTAAAATGCAAAACAATTTCTAAAAGTTAAACTTTTGTTATTGGAAAAATCACAATCTATAAACAATCCCATCGTACGAGTAACATTGACGCAATACACAGCTGTCAAATAAACTCAAGAGTAGCATTTACCTACACTTACACTTAGTTCTTCAAAAAGACACTCAATTTAAACACAATTTGTCGTTAGCGTCGAACTCAAGAGTACGAAACGTAAAAATTCCAATGTCGATCGATCTGAATTAAAATCAAGAGTAAGCACGCTGGTCTATCCAGTTTTAAACGAATTATAAAAGGAGGAGATTTTCAATTCTTCTGTATTTTTGTTTAACATGTATGTATGTATATCTTCGGCAATTTAGGATGGATTTTGAAAATTTTGTAATGGACCCATCCATTACAAAATGTATGCCTCGGGGATGGATCTTTTATAAATTTTATTAACCTCGCTTGGGTAGTTTTCGCGTTAGCTTCGATAATACGTATTTAATCCACTTTGTGTATCTTGATTATAATCTAATACAACTTCTTACTGTGGTTTAAATATCAAGTAGTGGTAAGCAAATTAGTGTGGGGTACCAACTATGAGTAAAAAATAAAAAATAATTAAAGTTTTTATTCATGACTAGCTTTTTGAATACTTAAAAGTCTATGTAAAATAACAACTTATAAACTTTGCGCGTCAACGTGCAGAACTTTGTTCAGTTCACGTAGGTACTTGACAATTCAAAAGTTCACATTCAGTACACTATGGCAATGTTTTGCACTATTTCATAATTAAATAACCTGCACGCTTAAAACTTCAGTTGAACTAACCCTGTGGCTTTTGTAGGTTTTCCCAGAATATCATCCCGTATATTTAGCTATTCCAAAAACATAATTATGTATCGGAACTCACGATGCGCGACGTGGCGTAACCGCAGCGGTTCGCAGCGATCCGCAACGACTCGCATCGGTTCGCAGTGAGTTACTACGGGTTATTCACGGCCATGGGTCAGGTAGACCCTGCAGAACAATTAATTTGCATATTTTTCTTTCAAACAAATTAATTTAAAATTTGGAAGGGTTAATTAAGGGATTAAAGCTTGGCTTACTTTATTTTTTGGTGGGTGATGGAATATTCAATGACTGACAAATTTTGCAGGGTTAGGTTTTCGTGGAGATTCAAGTTTCAGCAATGTTTTGTTGTTTTACGTCTTTTTTGTGTACGATACCACAGACTATCTGTAGGAGGTATTGTCTATCATTCTCTGTATTTTTAAATCATGCCAAAGGTTTAAAAAAATAAGACCGCCCATTGTGTCTCCTTTTTATTTTTTTTTGGTTTGGAAATCATCTAATAACTTCCCCCGCTCTGGGTGGAGCGGGAGTGCATGTCAGACTTTACTGAATAAAACCCACATGTGATCCTTCAGTTGCCTGTGTACCAGGGGCCACGGTATCTCTTTCGAAAAACCCGGACCCCTGGCAGTATTGTGTCACTTTTACGTAATAAATATTTCTACACTTTATCTGTAATTCGTATGGTGTATATTATAAAGAGTACTCTATACTATTCTATTTTTGTTCAAAGTTAAACTCTAAAAATTAACAAATTTTAGACCGAACTACTAGATTAACTATTTTTAGACTGAATACTAAAATGACCTACGGAACTTTAAAAAAAAACGTTCATGGTTTAGATGTCAATTAGTCGATTTTAAATTTAATCAAATCAAAGGTGCGTAGCAGTGAAATAATGTTGAATAGAAAATAACAGGTACTTCGAGTAGACTAGGTATTAAATTACTATAACTATTACTTGGACCTTAGATAAACTTAGAAGGGAACATATCTTACGTTACTTGATCACAGCGCACAGTACTTCTAAATAAGTCAAATGTACGCAATGAAACTCATACGTGGTCCATCATCAAAACAACGCATGTCGGTACAGCTCAATCATTTTAGTTTTTAGCCGACTTCAAAAAAATTAGGAGGTTCCCAATTCGACTGTATGTTTTTGTAAATCAAAATTAAAAAACCCCCGACCCAAACAAAAACAAAAACCTCTAAAAGTAAAATAAATATTTATTGGCCTTTTAAGTTGAGTTGGTAATATTTTGATCAAAGCATTGTCACGTCGGGGGACGGTCAATGAAAATGTTATCCTTTCTACAATAGCGTAGTTACATTCATTATTGCTGGGCATCGTCTGTTTGGCGTTTTCATTGACCGTCCCCCGTACAACTTAAAAGGCCAATAAATATGTTTTTTTTTGACTTTTTAGAGGTTTTTGTTTAGGTCGGAGGATTTTTATTTTTTTTAATTTAAGTTTTATTTCCTGCTTTTTAAACTTAATATAGTTATAGTACACACGCTACGATCAACACATGTCAGGCTTAAATCCGTGCACCTTTAAATATGTTTCCCACAGTGAAATTTGTTACTAATTTATCCTCATTCCTCGTCCTGATCACCATTTATCTATAACCTATTCATTGAGCCCTTTTCAATGAGCCCAAACACGATACTTCTGCTGTTTGTTGGTGAGTAACTTGGGGATCCTGGAAATTCCAGGTGATGCTCCAGCATCAGTTTAAGGTTACTTTGTGCGTCTAATATCATTGAAGTAATTGACAAAATGTCAACTCGTTCAGACCCGTGGAAGATGCTCAAATCCCTTCATCGACCCGAAAAGAGCTGATAATTTTCAAACGGCGGAACCGATTTTGATGAAACATATCTAGGAACAAATGTTAGAAAATCTACTTTTAAATAAATAAAATCCACCAAATCGGTTCAGCCTTTTAAGAGCTACGGTGCCCTAGACACACAGACACACATAGCATTCAAACTTATAACACCCCTATTTTTGCATCGGTGGTTAAAAATCCCTTCTTGTGTATTCAATAAGTGTTCTTATAACTCAAGAAAGAAAAATAAGACACACGGGGCTACTTATTATGCGTTAGTTTAGCCAATGTTTTTAATTTGAGCAAATTATAATTATATTTTGAATTTTGCTTCGCCATTTTTGTGGCGTGACACAAATATGGCGAAGCTTGTTTCTCATCGTCATTCGTAATTGAAAATTATGTCTCCCTGTGTCTGCCTGTTTTGTATGATAGTACAAAACAGGTATGAGAGACACGATTTGACCTCAATGTCATTTATAATCGGAAACATTCGGCGGCTAAGGCGATTGCGCTCGTAAAGGCTCCTACACACATGCCGGCGGCACAGCCAGCGAGTTTTTGCCTTGCGGGTATGCTGCAGGCGTTATTAGGCCGCCGGCACTTGCCACAGAAACCGAGTATGTCGCCGGGCTTGTTGGCGGCATACCCGCCGGCCGGGCTGCCCGCATCGTATGTAGGAGCCTTGAAGACTGTATCGGGTCCTATCTATATCCTTGCATATCGAAAACTGTAAGTATGCAGTTGCTATGACCACAGATGTGTAAGTTTCGTTGCATGCAGTTGTGTACCGAGCCCATGTTTAGTGATTGTGGTGTTAGAGCGTAACTTATCTTACCCTTTTTAGTTTACCTAAGGTTGAAACTTACCTTAAAAAAACTTTTTTCAAAACAAAACAACCGACATCCAAAAAAAACACTAAAAAGTGAAAAATAACTTTAATTTCGGAAGGCGGTGACTTTGGATATGTTTTTTAAATTTTTTGTCACCGTCTTCCGAAATTAAAGTTATTTTTCACTTTTTAGTAGTTCACATGTGCTCACCCCTTCACAGCGTCCCGGCGTGATGTTATGTTATGAACTGGTGTAAACAATAGACAAACATGAGATTTCAGCAATTCCAGTCCATTTGCTATCATTTATTGAGGAGTTCCGTTGCCTATCTCCGAAGTTCTTCATCAGATCTTCACCAAATTGAAATGGGACCACTTCGAGAAAGTACTCTTCCAAAAACTATCCAAATCGCTTCAAGTGTGCCAATAAAATTTGAAGAGTTCTCTCTATTTCTCCAGGATCCCATCATCAGATCCTGACTTGATGATCATGGGACCACCTGGGAAGTATACTCTTTCAAACAAAAAAATAAAATAATCGAAATCGGTCTAGCCATCTTCGAGTAATCCGGGAACATGCATAAAAAAAAAAAACTAAAAAAAAGGTTCCGAATTGAGAACCTCCTCCTTTTTGAAGTCGGTTAATAATAAACCGCACAACGCAGACGCAGACCACACATTTCGATGAGTTTTGAGAACATACCTAACCACGTTATGTTACCTTCCCTTACCCACCATCCTACTTACATACCTCTACATATAAACGATTTACATGAGTTGTACTGTCGAGGGCACTCGAGTGCAAGCCAAGGTTCAAGGACACACGCTTGACAATCGTATTTATTGAACCACGACATTTGGTAGGAAACTTCCAGCATTTAGTATTAAGGTAAAGCATGAAATTATCATATTACATGATGTTATTATCAATCAAAAACGTAAAAGTATTGGAACGGTTTTGTTCATAGGAGCTAATTCTGGATAATTATGTCCTAAAAGAGATTTTCGAAAGAAAAAGTTATTGGCTCATGATAATGCCAGCACACCTATCCCAAAGTAGTATACTCTGAATCTAAACGAATATTAAACATAGGCATAATTTTTTGCCAAATTAATGATAACTGCCGTAGGATAAATCTCTTACAAGCTTTTGCCTGCGGCTTCGCTCGCGTGTTGTTCGGAAATCATCCCACCGGAACGTACTACCAGGATAAAAGCATCCTATGTCATGTGTTATAAACTATCTGTGTACCAAATTTCATCCAAATCCGTTAAGCCGTTATTGCGTGAGCGATATTCAGTAGCAAACATCCAGACATCTAAACATCCATACACACAAACTTTCAAAATAATGATATCTAGAAAAATATGATGTTAATAAAACACTCGGTCAAAGTCGCGGGTAGAAGCTAGTTCTCAATATTAATTTGAAACAAAAAGCTGAATTCCTCGACACATCATCACGCTTAAAAGATGCACAGTACCCGAAAATAATCCTAATATATTAATGTTGAAAATTATTTAGCTACATTCTCGAAAACGAGGGTTCACATTATTATATTAGCAAATATGAGCCAAGCATTCTCTTCAACTACAATTTGTCATGCTAAGCGTTCTTATAAACAATGTTAGCTTTTATACTCAGACAGGCTTCACGAGACGACTTAAGTCAAAAAGTCCAATTAATCAGTTAAGAAAAAGATGATTTTTAAAAGGCAAATGTGCTCTTTATCACACCTAATTTATTATTATATTGTGACCTTTTGAAAGCCGCACGAATCCGCTGGATACGAGAAGCACAGAACCGGTAGAAGTGGCGATACTTGGGGAGGGCTATGTCCAGCAGTTGACGTCATTCAGCTAAAATGATGATGATGATTAATACCCCGGATCACGTTTTAGTTCGGATAATCGAAAGGCACCCTCAGACGACGCGACTACGCGGTTGATTGGCCTTATATTATTCAACAGCAAAATTGAAATAGCGTCCGCAAGTAGCAACTTAGAATAGCAATTCAAAGTAAGTACAGTCAAACTCAGTATTGCTTTTGCCCCATAAGTTTAAATTATACTTACACGTCATAAAACTTCAAGGTCTTTTTATGAATTTAAAACCAATGGTGAAAGTTACAAAATTTCAAAGTAAAGTTTTAATTTACTGCGAGTTCTTTTTTAACGTTTGTTGGGTTAGTCTTGAGTATTCTACTAGGCAACCCTGCTATCTTGTAGTCTTGCTATTATTATTATCATGATATCAGATTCATAAACTCAAACTCAAACTCAAAGCATTTATTTCAAATAAACCAATTACAGGCACTTTTGAATTGTCAAGGTCGGTGAGTTAGAAAGATGAAGCTATTTGCCCATTCCAAAGCGTAGGTACCTATGGAGAAGAACGGGCAAGAAACTCCAAAACATCACTCCTGTATGCCTAGCAGAGGTGTACCTACCTAAAGTACACCCACATTTCACCAGTTATAGTTAAGTACGGCGAACCTAAAGCTTTTCATTTCAATCGTGCCCAATTTCAGACCACGAGCTGCTACTGAGAAAATCCAGCCTGAAAAACCCAATAACACTTTGCCCTACCCGTGAATCGAACCCAGGATCTCATGCTCAGCTAGCACTTGCAACCACTACACCAACGAGGCTGTCTACTGAAGTTCGTGCCGAAACGAGAGAACAAGGTATTGAACCAACTTTTCTAGGTAACCAATAAACAGTGGTATGTGAAAACAGTGAAAACTAAACTATCTGGAACATACCTATCACAAAAGAAACTGAAATTACAAAGTCTCGGGGGTGAGATGAAATATTTATATGAAGTTGGGACAGAACGGCGATTCAACGCTATAGCTCCTCAGGGATGGACGTGTTGACTGGTGTAATGGTTGAAAAATCTGGAAGGTTTTGGGTCAACGAACTTGAAGTGGAACGAGTTTTCAGGAGTTTCGAACAACGGACGCTGAGGTGTGGGCTTTTCCATTTCAGAGTTGGATATAAAATATGGAAGTCATAAATACGCGTGAGGAAAATTAAAACAGTTAATAAGTTACCTACTGAAAAAAAGGAAATAATGAAAACAACAAAAAAATATAGTCTAGTGCACTATTGCACTACAAAATTCTCGTTTGTTTTCTGTCCAAGAGCTCATTCAGATTATAGACGAGTCTCAGAAATATTGTTAGGCCAACTTGTTGGTACAATGTAAGAACGTACGGTCCAATAAATATGATACCAAAACGAAGTGGGCAGACCCTAACATTACTTAGTATGTACGAACGACAGTTACACAAAAGTCCCTCTAGACAGTAGCAAGTCATTTTACCAATTTTATTCGCAATACTTTTCAGACACGTGCGACACACCAATTTTTCCAGTTATTGTACCAGGTCACCGAGTATAAATAGTGAATCAGAAAGGGCCGGTCACGTATACCGACCCCTTTCCTTTAACGCACCTGTACCGTAAATTCTATAAACAGTAGAATAACTACGAACAAAAGTTTTGAATAATAATAATAAAATAATAATAAAATTTATTCAAAAAATAAAATTGCTAAAATACAGTACAAATCTTAGAAATAATATAGGTAGTACAAAGTATGATGCCTGTACTAGGATAAACCTGTATCACAGGCGGCATGAGTTCTTACTATTTATATTAGGACAACTGATTTCTTAACAATATTTAACTGAAGTTTAATGAATAGTGACATAATTAGTTAATTTATTATGTTAGAATTTACTTAATCACTAATAATTAAGGACTTAAACATGTTGATAATTTCTATAATATTTAGGTACAGAAAATAGTTTATAGCACTTAGTTACAAGAAAATGTTTGAGTTAGCAGTATTATTAACTAGGTTGAAAACAAATTTTGCATGAATCACCTTCTAGGCAACATTGGTTTTTGAAGCGATCGAGTGATAGTGCTTAGACAGCGGCAAATCGGTCGTAAGTAGGACAGCGCAGTGGTCAGGTATATTTTTAAGTCAGCAACAAGCGAATCGGAAGTCCGGCCATGAGTATGACGCACTAAGTGCCCTCATAATCGATGGAGTTAATATATCTATATTCTGCTATTTTCCTAGCAGGGCACTCAGCGTCTCCCGTTTTGTGATCACTTGGCTTTTTAAAGCGTGAACAAGTTGCGCATTTTGGAATGTCGGCTTTTTTCGCGCATTCGGACATTGGATGGCCAGCGTCACCACAGTGACCACACGTAATGACAATATCTCGGCAAGTTTTAGCTGCATGGCCATATTGTTGGCATTTATAACACCTTGTTACCAATGTAAAGTCCCTGACAGGACAGGACATCCAATTTATAAAAACTCTTGATTGAGATTATCGACGCACTAATAGAGATCTCTAAAGAAACCGATGTTACCGACATAGCCTGTAACTTAAACTGTACTTTAATAGAACAAAATATATTTAAGTAGGTACACTGTAAAATTACCTAAAAGCACTTACCTAAAATCAGCTGTTCCATACATTTTGACCTCATAGGTATTGCACTTTTCTATGAAACAGCTGATTTTTTTAATGACCGATGAATAATTTTTACGTTGGGGGTCTAGAATGATATGCTAAATTAATGGTTTAAAAACTTATCCTTATATCGTACATCTTTTATAAAGAAAATTTAAAATAGCCCCCTCTTCAATTTAAAGAATTTCATTAAAACACACTTTCCCAAACAAGACACCTAATGCTTTAACGTTACTTTTATTATAATCTTTTCTTTCTATCAACCTGAAAACGATGAATTGTAAACAAACAATAAGCATAAAAATAGTCAAGTTAAGCTTCTGTTTCCTATTTCCATGGTGCCTGTAAGCTACCTGCGAACCCATACGTTTCAACTTTTAACTTCGAAGGTTCGAAAGCTAAATTGAATTTCCTTAGCTATTCAGAGTAATTGAGTGAAAGCTGAATTAAACTAACTGTTACTTAAGTTTTCTTGCAGCGGGGTTGCTTATTACCGAGATAAAGGTTAAAATACATTTTATGTATGTACTAACTAGAATTTAAGAATGCATTTTAGCATCATAGGTTCTATTTAGTTAATTTCTTATTTAACTGTATTTTAAAAGACATGCTTTGTTCAGCTGGTATCTGCCAACTCAACGCTTCACCTAATTTAAGGGATTTTTTTCTGATACGTACGTTTGCCTTATGTTTGACTCGGAAAAGAAATACCAACTGAAAAATAACTTAATTTTTGCAAGTATGTTGACTTTGGTTTTGCATTTTCGTTTTTCTGCCACTGCCTTCTGAAATTAAAAGCTACCCCACACAAATTCGTATACCACTACCTACTTGCTGTATAAATAACACTGACAAGAAGTTATTATAATATACCTGTAACTTATATGTATCAGTTATACAAGTTACAGGTATGGACTAAGGTGAAAAATAAAATATTTTTGAAGTTTACTCAAAAACTACCCAGGCAAAGTAAATATAATTGATATCGGACTACCTGTGAGGCATGCTCTATCTATTAAAAAAAACTATTTAAATCCACGATGATGGAGTACGGCCCTCTCCCTCTCACAGAGAGGAGGCCTATGTTCCAGCAGTGGGAACATTATAGGCTGATTAAGCTTATCGATCTCTCTGAATATTTCAATGTAAAGCTGAGGACAACTCAAATTGTAGCATATCATTAAAGCGCCATAATAAGTCTCAAAAACGCCGGTATACGCCTGTTTTCTGGATCTCTCCAGAGCCTTCGATCTGGTACATTATGATGTACTCTGGAGAGAGCTTGAGGACAGAGGTGTACCAGCAGGGGTCCTCAGGATCCTACAGTATTGGTATGGGAACTAGGAAAATGTTGTAAGGTGGTCCAATGCTCTCTCTGAGACATATAGGTGAGAATGTGGTGTGAGACAGGGTGGGCTGACATCTCCTAGGCTATTCAGCACGTATGTAGATGGCCTAATCGTGGACCTCAGCAATATGCGGGTCGGATGTAGCGTCCATGGCGTAAAAATAAATAGTATCAGCTACGCTGATGACATGGCGTTGCTAGCGCCTACGGCAGGTGCCGTGAACGAAATGCTGAAGGTCTGTCAGCCGTATGCTACCTCACACGGACTTGTTTACAATGCTAAAAAGTGTGAATACATTGTCTTTCGGGCCGGCGGTGACTCCCCAGATAATGTACCTAAAATTATCCTAAATGGCTTGAACATCAAAAGAGTGACAAAAGCCAAATATCTGGGGCATTTTCTCGCTGATGACCTGAAGGACAATGTTGATATTGAAAGGGAGCGTAGGTCACTGGCGGTCCGAGTTAACATGTTGGCCCGAAGATTCGCCTGGTGTAGCCATTTAGTCAAAATAACACTATTAAAGGCATATTGCCAGTGCTTTTACACGGGAAATCTTTGGGTCAACTATACCAAAAGAACGCTGGATGACCTACGCGTAAGTATAATAATATTTTTAGGATGCTGTTGGGACTGCCACGATGGTGCAGCGCGTCTACTATATTTGCGCAAAACCGAACTGACGGCTTCCACGCCGTCATTCGCAAGAAAACCAAGTCGCTGTTGTCAAGGTTACGGGCGAGTGGCAACAGCATTCTGAAAACTGCGGCGGAGAGTATCGACTGTCCACTTATTAAAGGTTTTGTGAGAAGGACAATCACTAATCGTTAGTTTGGGGATATCCTTTTCTCAATACTATGTAATCAGACTTCTCTATTGTTTTTAACTACTAACACTAGTTAATAAGTTATAATATTGGTAACTAACAAGCTGGATCATTGTTGTCCGAAAATAAAGAATACATACATACATACATACATAACAAAAACAAACTATCATTAAAACATCATACACGCACAGTTAAGAGTTTTATATTGGTCTCTATAATTTTATAAGGCATCTAATATCACCATTTTATTATGCGTTTATTAATATCTCCCGTAGGAAGAATTCCCGTGTAAAATTATTAAACGCCCACAGACTCTGCGTGGGTTTAATTCCATGGACCAAGCTAACGAGACTATATTTACGGCATTACAATTTATTATCATAAGGAAAACTCGTAAATATTATTGTTTTCTTATCTAAGAAAAGTGGTTTATGAAATAATATGTATTATCATGAAAATATTTTATGTTTAATTAAAGTTAGCAGCCGTAAAAATACTGGGAATATAAGTTCAAACTTTTAACTACCTACGCACCAATAACGGACTTTGAAAATAACTGGAAGGTATTCTAATGGTTGAATTTTCAATCAACTGGATGGACATGGGGCCCTACGGCTACTGGTATAACATTATACTGACCATAAAAAGTAATGTCAGCATCCTGGCTTCTATTTTTCAGCCCAAGAATTTGAGTTGCTGTAAAATTCGAACAGCGTAAGAAATATTCCCTACAAAATTGCTGTTATTTTAGGATTCCTTCTGCTCAAAATTCAACTCAATATCTCAAAATGATGAAAGCAAATGTAAGCTACTGTCGTACAATTTCAATTCAGGTCCCAATTAGTTATTTAATTGAAACCAAACTTTCCGAATTATTGCAGCGACAAACTCCCAATCAATATTTTATTTGACATTAGAAATGTTATAAATATGACTTACAAAATCAACCTATTGGAGGATTAGCTGTACTGAATATGGCATTCTTGCAGGATAGGTACCACATTTATCTTCTTTACATAGTATAAAACAAAGTTGCATTTCGTGTCTGTACGCTTAAATCTTTTAAGCGGATTTTAATGCGGTTTTCATCAATCGACATATGGTATAGTATGGTGGTATACACTGAACTGCACGCGGGTGAAGCCGCTGGCATAAGCTAGTTAAATATGAAAACAGAAATCCAGTGCCGCTGTTGTATCTTGCTCGGATATGGTGCAATAAGGAGGCCAATCTTTATTGAATCGTGGCATGAGAGCCATCAATCCGAGCCTTCATAAACGTACCAGACGCACTACAGTATCTCGGCAGCCCTAACAACATCCTAAGAGCGTTATTATTATCTATAATAACTTAGGCGATTGTTAGCTGCTGTTGTCACATGCTCACAAACACTATCATGGACAGTCGGTACACAATTCTAAATAGCAAATACCATCCTGTTTAAATACCCTTAGATTACTGCATAACAGCCGGGCTGTTAAAACGTAATACAGCCATAAGGTTCTATATTGTGTTAGAGAGAGATGTACCTATACACAGAGTATAGCATTGTCTCTCTCTAGGAGCGGATAATGACAGCACTTACATTACGTAGAGAGGTAAACAATTGCCATTTGGAGCTGTTTCAGGGAATTGTTTAGGATATTACTTTGCTATGTTGTGATAATCTGATATTAGAGTTGTTGTTAGATTTCTTCATTCTAACTTTGGTTTACGATTTGAAGAAAATCGAGAACTAAAAGAGAGAACAATAGCTATAGTAGGAGAGTTGCCGAGAAATGAGCTGAATGGCGTGCAGTTGGAGAGGCCTATGTCCAGCAGTGGACTGCTGTAGCCTGATGATATAGTAGTAGAAACATGAACCCTGGGGTATTGCATTTTTGAGGAAGTTTTGGGCTCAATAGTTTACGCGGTGGCAGAGAAACCGACGCGCAAACTGAAACTACGACTTTAATTCTTAGTCAGTTAAAAAAAAAAATTGCGTTTTCATAAAAAGTGCAATAACTACTTACGCGGTCAAAATGTATGGCAGAACTATTTTTAGTCGGTTAATCAGAACCATGTACTGAATCTATGGTTTATGGCTGTGCTTCGACGTCCCTACCGCCCTGTACACTGTATGTTTTATTGAAAATGGTCCCAACAAAAATCTAAATGGAATTACTCTTCCTAATCAAAGTCAAAATGAAATTGAAATAACAGTCATTCAAAATAATACGGTTTTACAGGAGATTCTCATACATTACGCAAGTAAGCTCACAAAACGTAAACCCGCAATCTGTTGGTAACTCAAAACGGACAGAATCCACGGATGCTACACATTTTCCTAAATGACGTATTCTGATGAGATGGCTGACTTAGTTTACACGTTACTTAGATGTTGAAGACCTGAATATGGTCAGGGATTACGAATGCCTTCGAATGGAACTTTGTAACGTAAAGTTTTGAGTAAAGTTGTCTTGAAAATTGTGTTATTTACCTCTTGTGCTTCTTTTTAAAAATAGCGACTAAAGGCGAAATCGTCAGTGCAGCTCGCGGCATTAAATTTTTCTTACGTTTTTTGCAATTTGCATGCTTTGTGTGTTTGTTGACCTAAATATGATTCGCGGTTGTATTAAATATTTATTTATAGAATTGTGATCATAAAATCTTACTAATTAATACAAGTCTCTAAGTTAATATATGAATGAATATTTCATGAAATTGAGGCCAATTGTAACTTAAGGAATTGGACTGCTGATTCTAATGATTACAATTCTGTGAAGCCATATTTGTTTCTCTCGCGAATCAAATTTTAATCAACATAAAACCTGATACTCACCTGCTAATTGCAAAAAAGAAGAAGAAAATTTGGATCTCGCTGGTTACCAGACGCTTCCCCTAAAGTATTCGTAGCTAGATATTTTTTTAAATTAGCCCCTCGTCTGAAGCAGACTCATTGAATCTGATAACAATAGAGAAGTAATTATGTTAATTACTTGACATTACTTACTTAGTTTATAATTTTTAATAATTGTTATACTATTACACAATATACTATTATTTGTCTAGTCTGCAGGCTGCCTGCACGCAATTACTTTCTTTTATTTCTTTTCTGTAACGTAGGAAATAAGAATAGGCCAAATGCGAGTCGGAATCGCACACGAAAGGCAAAAGTACCACCAGGCAAAAACCGCCAAAAAACGCGATTCTTGTATTGAGAACCCCCTTTAATTTTGAACCGACTTCAAAAAGGAGGAGGTTATCAATTCGGTATATTTATATATTTTTATGTATGTTCGGGCATAACTCCGTCATATATTGACGGATTTGCGAAATTCTTTTTGTTCGAAAGGGGTTCATTCCGAAATGGTATCACTTAAATTTCATATAGATCTGATGATGAGTTTCGAAGATATAACGGAACTCTCCAAAAAATGATAGTAAAAACAACCGCGATTGCTGCTATCGCATAAATTTGCATTGTTTTGATTTGATAGACTTTGAGAATAACCCAAGGATGATGAAATTTAGAATTGGGGTGGGGTTATTTAAAACGATGTAATCCATGTTCAACCACCACAATCTTTAACCCCTGACCATGTTGAACCCCTAAATGTTTCCATGTTCAACACCTGGGGGGTTGAGTGAAAACAAAATCTTTTTCCAAAAAATAAACAACCTATTTCCGAAAAAAACGCAACAAAATAATTTTAATTTCGGAAAATGATGACAAAAAATTTATATACATCCAAAGAAACCGACGTCCGAAATTAAAGTTATTTTACACGTTGTTGTGTTTTTTCGGAAGTCGGTTGTTTTTTTGTTGGAAAAGAAGTTTTTTATTATTTGTTGGCATATTGGTAATAGTGGTACACACCCTGTAAAAATGTCAACTGTGTACCTATTATGGTTCGTGAGCTACAACCCGCTGGCAGATAGATGGATGGACGGATAGGAGGCTAATAAGGTCTCGTTAGCACTCTCTAGGTACGGAACTCTAAAAAATAAAATGTAGTTCCAGTAATAAAGATAGGCGGCCACTGAAAGCAAAATTCAATCACGTTCTAGTAAGATTTTATTAGGCAAATGCTATAAAGTTGAGATAGTGAAACACGTGTAGACAGCGTTACTGAAATAAAATCCTTTACATTTACACTCGTGAGGTTATCTCGGCGTGTTTGATTCAGACAGTAGGCTTATACGTGATATGAGTGTGTATGGGATATTTCAACCTAAACACGAAAAACGAGTGAATAGCAAAAATAACCAAGATTGAGTACCTACTGAAAGAAGGAATTTTACTAAGGCTGTAAAGAAAAATATTTGTAAAAGACAAAACTGGAGTGCTTCATAGCAAAAAAGCAACAAAAAACCGAAAAGCTATATATAATACCTCAATGTAATTTGTAATGACTAATGAGGTGGTCCTGGAAAAGGATGCCTGGAAGGATTTGAGGCAGGCCTTTGACAAAATAGACTAATAAAACAATAACATGTAGGACTAATCAAAACCTACGAAATAGCCTAACCAGCAAGATTATAAGATAGTAAACTGGAGTCTAACCAGATTTATACTACCAGCGTTGTGTACTCAGCCTCCTTACCAACTTGTAGACTCAACATATTTGGCCCAAGTTTCGTCAACGCAAGCGCTCCAAGTAAACGTCTTCGGGCCAAACTTTCCGATTATGACTTATTTTTCTTTGACATGAGTTGTTTGATTCGGGAATTCGGGATCCTGTCAATAAAAAAGTTGGGCCTAAAGATCCCGGAAATTTTCTCGATCCCGGATTTATTTCCTTTTTGGAACCTTTAAGTTATCTTATGACAGAATATGGTTTCTGCTTCATAGGGCGGCTGTACACGAACCGCTCGTGCTGACAATCGCTTCTGTTCGACAAGTCATTTTCAACAGCCCGTGTAGCCGGTTTTAGTCGCCGAGCTGATGAAAACTAGGCCCGCAAGGCGAGATGGGTAAAGAGCACGACTGCGCAGTGAACGGTTTGAGAACAGTCATTGTATCTCTTACAACAGCACGACCGCACGGAGAAATTTTGCCATGCTGTTGGGAGCTTCGAGAGCGAATGCTTAAGCGGTCATGTGTATTTTATGTCAATAAACAGATGACTGTAAGAGGAGCATTTTGCTTAATAATAACAGCTGCTTGGTCGATCAAAGGTTAAGCTACGCTTGCCGCGGTCGATTCGCAGATGGGTGACTATTCATAACGTATCAAGACTCCTCCATGTCTCGGAAAGCATATTAAGCCGTTGGTCCTAGCTGTTATTTGTACATCTTTGATAGTCGTTACGGGTACTCACAAGCCCGACAGCCTGACAACCACTCTAAGACTGGTTGTCTGTTGTCCCAAGGGGTATTGTATTACCCAGTAAGTGGGTTGCAGAGGTCAGATTAGGTAGTCGTTCCATGTAAAATACTGATATTCAGCTGGATCCGGTGAGACAAGAACCCGACCCCAACAAAGTTGGGATAAGGTTATGCAGATTGATTTTTAAAAAGATGACTGTAGTGAGCTGTGTAATCGCAAAGGAGCGATCGACTATCATTTATTCAAGCTGACCGTGTATGGCTGCCCTTAGAGTTACAGACTTGACCTCTTTAGCAAGGAAGGTTGCGTACATCTTTCAAACTCGACCGAGTCCATTTGTTCTGTCGGTAGAGACTTCGTCGACGAACCGATAGTTTCTTTGCTGGTATTTCGTTCCCGGTATGAAATGAAATTCCACTGCGCGAAGTAATTACTAAGTTTCAGTACTTTTATTTACCTGTTAGTTCGAGTCCAAGCTTAAAGTAAATTCAAGTCGAAAATGTTCTAGAAAATACTGCTTGAGAGTTTAAAGAAAGTTTTTAGGTTTCATCCTAATTATAGAAGTTCGAGTTTATCTTATTTGAGCTAGCCTGAAGTATAATTAATTATGAATAATATTTCCTTTGGGACATTGAGACCTTATTTAATTTGCGTATTATTTCGTGCTCTGAATTAAGTTTGGTGTCTGTTCTCTTAAATACTACGCAGTAATATTGGCTGCCTATTGGCTGGTTTGAAATACGAAAGCCGTGACGTTCAGATTGACTGACAGCTAAGTGAATTCCAGTGTTCTGTTTTCCAATTTTGTGCGTAGCAGGGAAAATTGACTTTTGGGCGCAAAAAAATAGAGAAAGGTTGATGCGGCTGTGATCATTAATTCAGTTCTTTTGCATTTGATTTTGATTGTTAACTACAACGTTGGCAGATAGGTATCATCGTGTTTCACTCTGACTGAGTCATGTGTTACTACCCCATAAGTCTTAGGAATTGTGAGGTATCTACGCTTAAGCCTTTTATTTTAACATGAAAAACTGATTTATAATTGAATCATTCCTCTTATTCTTCTACTTTAAATGTTGCACTAAACATAGGTATAGTCTTTCGACCATTTCGACTCACCAGAAAGCGTATAGCTTTGAACCTACAAAGCTATACGCTTTCCATACCTACCTACTCAACATGCGTGTTCATATAAATTCTATACCGAGACCGCTTTCATCCAAATTGAATATTTTCGTTTCCTCACCCCTATATAAAGGGTGTTACAGAAATAGATAAACGGCTCCAACACGAATAAACCCGGAGATTATTGTTAGTACACACGGCAGTGCGACTTTCTTAGCGTTTTGTCATAGTTTCGGGTTATTTTATGAGATTTTAATCGTGTTTGAAAGTAATAAACCTTACATTAACTGGTTCCGTGTGGTGCCGTACGTAACAAAATAGCACCATCCCATTTCTTCCCGTGGGTGTCGTAGAAGGCGACTAAGGGACTTACTAGAGAATGGGCAGCAGCGTTCTCTATGCATTTTACCACCATACTGCGATCGCCAACCCGCCTGCCAAGCGTGGCGATTATGGCAAAACCCCCCTTTTGGGGGAGGCCTATGTCCAGCAGTGGACGTCTTTCGGCTGAAATGATGATGATGAATGATGACATAAACTGTACCTATTAAGGAGAACTTCTTGATTTGGTTCCTGATAAACAATACGATTGTACAGTCTTTTGTTTTATTTATTTAGGCTTGGGGCTTTTCTTGTATGTTGGCTTAAAAAACCAACATACAAGAAAGCCGTTAAGCCGTTGGTATTGGCTGTCATTCGTAGATTTTAACAGCCGTAACGGGTCGACAGAACCCCGAAAGTCTGACAACCACTCTTACCAAGGAGTATCGTATTATCCAGTAACTGGGTTGTGGAGGCCAGATAGGCAGTCGCTCCATGTAAAATACAGGTATTAGACTGGAAACTGACCCCAACAAAGTTAGGAAAAGGCTAGGCAGATTGATTTTTGAAAAGATGACTGTAGGGAGAGTTGTACTCACTGGAAAAGTAGCTAACAGGCTAGACAGATGCTGATGATAATGGTGGCTTAAAAAATCGGCGTGCTTTTGCATTCGCAACGCATTGCGAACTCAAGCGTCGGTCTAAAGACAAATTACGATCGTAGCTGCATTGATAAATATATCAAAAACTTGTGAGAATGCAATACACTCGTAGCCACCATTCCACGTACCGACCCACTACCTTTTTCGTTTATTAAAATTATAAATTCTCTGCTGGGATCCAATTTGCTTATACCTCCCACAAACAATCCCAATATTTTACATTCCTCTGCAACGTGAATCCCAATTCCAGTTTTAAATAGAATGTTAACAAATAACTGTCAGAATTTCTGCATCTCCCTTCATTGCCCCCTTGGAGATCGTCGAGCAATCAGGGATGGTTAAATTAAAGGTTTCTTAGTTATCTTACCGCTGTAATATTTGAGAAAGCTAGTGCTGTGAAAGCACACAAACTGAGGTAAAACTTTTTAACAACTTAAATGTCTTGTAAATTGTTTAAATTAAATAAGTTGTTCGAGTTTTGTTAGATAAAGTAGTTGTACCTAACACATATTACGTGTTTTGCAACGAAAGGATGGATCAACTCCTTTCTTTTAACGATCTCAAAAAAGCTGACTATATCTATTTGATTATTTTGGGTGGGCAGCAGTTGCACTTGTCGTCTCAAAATTCTTATTCGAAAAGTAATAATACAGTCAACCTTTGTTAAGCTAGGTGTAATTGGAAACATTAGCTCAAATACCAGTCCCTGGATAATTACCATTTCCGATTCCGCACTTTCTGTTTACAATTATTAAGTAAATAATTATTTCAAACTCTGCTACCCTACGTATTAGCAATTCCCAGGGTGCTACAAAAGACAATTAGTAACAATAACTTTGTTTATGGGCCACCGGCCTCATTGCAAATTACAATCGATAATTTTATTAACAGTTGAACGAATTAAATAAATATTGTTTTTCACATAAACAAAACCTTCGTTGAACTTGATAGTTATTGGAATCGTTTTAATAAAACATTAGACGTTTACCGCGCCCACACAATAAAACTCTCACAATTTATCGCTTTCCCTTGTCTAGAATGGTTATAAGTATACTGACTATATATTATACTAACGCGATTACGCGGACTTCACTTCGCGTGACTCTCTCTGTTGTACAGCGAGACGTCGCCGCCGATGAGAAACAAATCAAAAGATGTGACAATAAGCATGCACTTTTAATTTTGTAGTTCGTAGTTTCTTGTAGCTTTTTGGCTGTCAGTGGTTGAAAATGACAAAGACGTGTCGTTATGTTACAGCTACAATGTCGCGTTATCGCGAACTACAAGTAGTGATCTCTCTGTTTTACATCGAGACGTCGTATTTTGTGCTAGAGAGAGCGTGCGATGTTTAGTTCACGTTATCGCGACTATGTATAAATAACATTATAAAACGTTTTATGCTGGGTGCCGACCCCCTACCACAGTAAAATAAACTGTCCCCCTACCGAACGTTGATATGTGTCAATAAAACTGCAATACGTCGTCAGTCACTGGCCACCCAAGTCGTAGGCACTGTTAGGAATGTCTGCAAAAGACGATCTTATGTTATATAGGCTGGCTAAATTAACTTTAGTCATAGTCGAACCGTCAAACTGATTTAAAATAAACCTCCAAATATTTTAGTATAGGTTTTTATTTCGGAAAGAAGCGACTTACCTGGCAGGCGTGGGAATGTTAACACGAAAGCGTAGAATAAACGAAATATCGATACAAATCCCACAACAAAATGTTCATTGCTCGATTCCAGTATAGTATACTCTACGTGAACAGATTTAGTTAAACAAGGGGTAGTAGTAAAATCACTTGTTTCTGTAATATCGTCCGCACCTATATATAGGTTTTTAAATCTCTTTCCCAAATAGAATGAAAACTATTCTATTTTCTGGTACCTCAGTCTTTGCGAAAATATCCCAGAATCTAGTTCATGTAATACAATATACCAATATTTCTGGAAACCCCTTTATCTTTATATCTATCTACGTCTGAAATTCGGTGAGCTTTTGATATTTTTCACCACAAAATTTTCTTGTAATTTAATATTATGAATGTTTCAGTTACATTCTGAAAATAATGCGCTATTTTAGTAAGTCGCTATTTTATTTACCTTTGGTCTATTTGTTTGGAGTATGCTATGTTTAAACATGTGTCCTATTTAGTTTTCTATGATTTTTTGTAGAGAAAAAGTCGTTAGATTAAAAAAAAAACACATTTATTTACTCATGTCATCACAATAAATACACGTAATACAATCTTTACAGTTTTCTATTTAATAATATATTATAATAATACCTATAGGTCATGCTTCCAGCGAGTTATATAATAATATTCATATAATCAAAGAGACATCTACTAATAGTCTTTAATTAATTGTAATCCACTTCATACAATAATGTAAATATGGCTATAATATTATATAGTGGGTATATAGGATATGAAGTGGACATTGATATGGGGATCTAATTTCTAGGATATATTTTGTGGTCGTCAAATACCGCGTTTTCATGTCCATGAAAAAGTAGATATATCTACTATTTTTTCAAATATCATCATTCGGGACGCGGCTTTAAAAAGACAGGAGAGAACGTCATTTTAAAATTAGAAACATTTTAAACGCACAATTCTGACGTCATTAAGAGATTATAAAATCAAAATGGTGGACGATGAAAACGCGACTCCAAAAGCTTACTTTTAGGCACTAATCATAATACAATATCTAAGGTCACTAATACCTACAAATATTCTTAAAATTCAGGGTTTATTACAAAAATACAGAGAAAAAGCAACATAGAATTTCTATGTTTTGATTTAAATATTAATGTTCCCAAAACCCAATGCTGTTAGGATATTTCAAAACATGAAAGAAATATGAATGGAAATGGATTCGAGTTGTAAGGAAAGGAAGGTCGAAACCCAAGGTCAGGGTCACCGCAATTTATTGAGACATTTCTCGGCAACATCACCTTCATAAATATAGGAATGTATCTTCAATATTCAGTACTATGATTTAGTATTTGACTGACAATCAGAGGTACATAATTTAAAAGGACAAGATCCGTTTTAAGAGGTGTTGAAAAAATCATAAACTTTTCATATGTCTTGTTATGCCACACAATGTTTTGGAGTTTCTCAGTAAAAGAAATTTGCAGAACTGATTTTAATTGGAATTATTATAAAGAATAACATTAATTAACTTCACATTTAACAAGCAACTAGAGCCATTTTTGTATAGTCCTACAAAGAAATGGGATCTTTTCAGCTTAGTTTTATGTTGTAATTCAATTCCTGACCAATAGCAGAGCAGCTTTAGATATTTTCCATATACAATACATATTTAATTTTATCGTTATTTTTTTGCATACCACACAATAAGATATTTTAAAGACTAAATAGGTATATTCAAAAAGGATCTATCCATTAAATAGATATAAGATATATTATAATGTATCCAAGATTATAGGGATGTGATTAAAATTTTACATATTTTGCCTATACAAAAATAACTACAAATTCATCTATGTTCCCAAATCCAGTACTATATATTTCTAATAATTAATACTAGGAAAAGTCTTATTTCACAGTTTAACTGCGACAGTTGAAAATCCTGTAATCGTTTTCTTTTTCATAATATGGTTTAGCAGTTAAGCTATGAATAAGGTTTTTAAATAAATGTTTTAGTTGTACGAGTTACAAGTAGTTTTTGACCATTTAGAGAAATCGTGGTCGACTATTATACTATTCTCTAAAAGAATTCAATTCTATGACGCATTGCCTATTTTTACAATATATTTTTTAGCTTTTTATTTAAAATACAAAGCACCGTCAGTAAAATGATGTTCCTGAAGAAATTTTGTACAGCTAAAATTTTTACAAAAAGTATTATAAAAAGCATTGTTTTGATAAAAAATTGGTCTATGAGAGGGACGTATTTACAGTTTAGGACGAATTTTGCAATAAGTTCAGGGTTTTATATTAGGCCACCTGTCCACTAAAGTGTTCTATAAAAATGAAAACACTTGTCATAATTTTTCACTGTAATGCCAGCCAGAATCAATGCAGTTAGTCGTTTTAAATTAAACCTAAATACAATCATTTTCTGTATCTCAAGACCGAGTATACTCATTGTCATAATCGAAAATTGTACAACCTCACAATCGAATTTCAACGTAATTCTCATAGCTATCGGGAAACGATGAGGAAAGGACATTTTGTCTGTACCTACCCTTTTTGTTACAGCCTTCGGGAATTACAATCGACAGTTATTATTATAGGTACCGGGAGAAAGGTCGGCGCGTGGAGAAAATCGAGACTTTCATTGACTTTTTGCGAGATCCTAAGCCACATTTCGGTGCAGAATTTATTTTTTCCTAACAACGCGAGATGGACGTAATTTGGTTGTAACTTTTTAGAAGGCCAGGCTTAAATGTGTGTCACTTTTTGTAAAAGGAAAAATTAAATGCACAACGCTTAGAGTGCTTATACTAGTCTCTTTTTTACAACAGACGTTTACTGCATAAGTAAGGAGATGAGACCGCGGTTAAACGAATTTGAACTGTATCTTAGCATGATATTGAGTCTACGTTGTTTTGAAGTATGCTGTGAGAAATACGTGTGAATTTTAATAATCTTAGACAAATCTTTTACATGTAAGCCAAAAAGGTCTGGAAATCTGTACTAAACGTTTAGTTACATAAAAAAACATAAGTGTACCTACTGACTGCGGCTGAGATAATAAGTATCTATTAGATAAAAAAAATTTTAAGAGTCCACTGTTTATGAAAATTCCAACAAAAAATTACCTCAGTTGGAAGTTTAATAAATAGTGGACTCTTAAATAATATTTTATCCTCAAATGAGATACTACATGTTTCAAATCGGAATAACTTTAGCGCTAAGCAGGCAAGGGACAATTTGGCCGCCGACTTAGTGGGGAGTTAGTTTGCAGAGTAAGCAAGCTGAAGCGGTAGTGGGCTGGCCATATATTTTGAAGGACCGATGGCCGCTGGAACAGACGAGCCCTGGAGTGGACAACGCGTATCGCAAGCGTAGTGTGGGACTGACTGGATGCGGAAGATGGAGGGCAGCGTGTTGTGGCGAAGCTTGGGAGAAGCTGGACATAGTCCAGCAGTGGACTGCGATAGGCTGAGTTGGATGACACCTTAGTGGACAGCTTACCTTAAGCCAACTATACTAAATTGTTTTTCCAAACCTTGTCGTTGATTTTTACTTTAATGCAGCAAGGTTTCAAATGTTACCTACTATTTATTTTTACGTTGCAAACCTACGTATGTAATAGCAGTCTAAAATCTAAAACTTTATAAAAGCCAAAATGACCTGAAACATTTGTTTAGAAATAGATGTTTTATAAACGTATTTTACCAACGAGATATAACACGTTAGTAGTTTGTTCATAAGTGGCTTCAAGATTTTCTGATAAATTGTGTAGGTAAGTCTAGAGATATACAGTGAGTCTAAGGTCTATACTAAGTAAATTCAGTACGTTTATTTTTTAAACTTCGTGTCAGAATCAATTCATGTCAGAAGTAGATAAATATGTTTTATTTTAGTAAGTTCTTAATAAAAATCAAAAAGAGGTAGGTACCTAAATAAGTAGATAGGTACTTATGTAAATAGTTTGATTGTAAACGCTTATAAATCCACTACAAAACTCATTCATTTTAAAGAGAGTTTGGTTCACTCCAAAGAAAACATTAATGTATGCCCTGGCATTGAAAGTCGCAGAAAACCTCTTAGGAGGAAAACTAAATACGCAGCACATCACAAGGTACACTTCACTGACTGATTCCCGATTTTTACCTAAAAGCACATTGATACCAATATTATATAAAACATTTTCTTTTCTATAAAAATATGATTTCACATAAAATATCTATTAAAGCCTGTTCCATGCAGTTTTCGTGATCACTTTGTATCGAAACTCGAGACTTTGTAAAATTGGAAATTTCAGTTTATCGTTCTTTTGGGAAGTAAATTGTTTGCATTTGAAACTAACTGCAAAATTAACTTATACTTTTCCAGGTGAATTAAAATAGGTAGGTGTGTAATTTTGTCCACAATTGTATTCTGTTTGAACTGATTATTATAAGGTCCCGAGGATCGTCACATGTATCACGTACGATAATCAGACATTTAGTACAATTTAAAAATATCGATATTAGGTGCACACAAAGTTTATTTATAATACAATCTACAATATAAATGGTGTTTATTGGTATACGTTCATATCACCCGAGGACCGTTAGAATGGGACAGCAATAAAAACATGAGACAGCATACTCGTGACGTCAACTACAGATGCTGATTCGCATCGTCAACAATGCTAGTTGTATGGCACTTACAAGCCTATGGGATCAACAGGTTTAGCGATTTACGTTAGCATTCATGATGACAATATAATAGCATAAACCACCTAGTTTGTTTTTCATACGCTTTGAATAAATATAAGGATCCGGAATTTCATGTGAGAATTCCTATTCCAAGATATTTTCCCTCCATTTACGGGTCATGACAGCCGCCACAAGCAATCCACTTTATCCCACTCAATTCGTTCCCAGATTACACTTACTAATAATAACACTATATTAAAGGATATGTATACCAACTACAATATGTCAGCTGATATGATATATCTACATTATATACTGATTAGTGATTACAATTCCCAATACTTACAATACAATATAAAAAGCACTAATATCTAATAAATATTCGTTGTATCTTAACGATAAAGAAACGGCACATTTATCTATTTAAAGACAACAGAATGATATGAAATTAAAACTACTATCACATATACTATGTTAATTTTTATGCATAATTTTATGATATAAACTATGCAAGAAGTAGGTACAGTTATAGACAGCGGTTTGAGCACGGAGTCGAAAAGCAGTGACAGTCAAGCAACGGTACACTGGCGAGCATAAATATCGAACTTCATCTAAATACTACAAATTTTATTCAAATTTTATCCTTGAAGACGAAGCGATAGTAAATCTAAAAGTTTTATCCCAAAGGTCTAGCCTAAACCTGGATTCCAACTGTCAGTCACAGTGGGATTCTTTGTGGCATTTATTTAGATAGTAGGTTAGAAGTTTCAAAAGGTTCTCTTAATGTACCAACACTTTAGAAACGGATACCAGTTTAGCTTTCATTTTAGAATAATATTCACTTTAGCGTTTGAAGTATTTTTCTGAAGACGATCCCTAGTCCATCAATAACATTTTTTACTTTTAGAATACTTTTTTGAATAAGTAAATGTTTAAGGTAAAACAAATGACATCGTCTTTCTTTGCCTACAAAATATTTCAATCGACAGGAAATCGTCGCTTTTGGTTTAACAAAATGTTACCATTTTTGATATATTATTATAAACTTGGTTCGACATTTAGCTCGACAGCTATAAATTGTCCATAGTAATTCAGAAATAGTATATCTTATCTGTTGCTTCGAAATGTACATGCTTTTTGCCGTGCGGTGGCAGCACGACGAACAACCATCAGGCAGGGCTGCCCTTCCTAGTATTCTTCATTGTCACCACATCGCAGCTTCTTACTTCACTATTCTTACCATTAGCACTTTTCTCATAGTATTTTCTATTAGCATTGTCATTAACACTTTTGTTTATATTATGTACACGTTTAGGACTATCAAAGTTTTTGGTGAGACTTTTCACTTCATCGTCTCTGTCGCTTGGTTCATTTATTTCAGGGATTGTGTTTTTGTGTTTGGGACCGTCTACTTCCTTGTCTGCTTGAGTGAGCACCTCCTGCACGTGGACGGTGAGTTCGGGGCGGACCACTTGGGTGAACGGCAGCAGAGCGCCGGCCACGTCCATGGTGTTGTTGATGTTCCTGTGCCATAGCTCTAGCACGACGCTGCGCCGTTGCTACTTGTACCTTGGCGGTCCTAACCAGCCACAGCCGAACACCTAAACAAGGAAATTTGAGTAAATAATTTAGATTTTACTAAATCTTCTTTTCAAAGTCAAATTCATTTATTTGCAGTAAATGTGGTACAAAAGACGGTAGGCCATAATTTGTCAGTGCGCGGACACATTGCCATAAATTGGTGTGGTAGTAAAGTAACAAGATGCTTGTTTCATTATTACACAAATCTCTACACAAATTAACCATTAAATTATTTAAAGAAAGTTTTAAGCTTCTTAAACTCAACAAACATAAAATCTAATTAATAGGCATAAAATTAAATTGATATTGGAATTCAGCTGTACAGGTAACAAAAACTGTGTAATATGGGTCATTTTACACAGTTTTTATTACCTGTACACATTTTTTTTCACTATGCAGAATTTTTTGTAAGGAAGGTGAGTAATAATAAACTTTGGAAGCGAGTTATAAATAAATGGGGCCATATAATACGCAAATGCCTCTTATTAATTCTATCATAGGCACGAGCAATTTTAATAGAAACTGTGTAGCTTTTCGTTTAATATTATTATTTTTAGTTACGAAAAGTGAAGCATCAGTTGTTACTTCGTGTATAAAAAGGAACAATGAACTATGACAAGGTTGTGTTGTCTTTTTCTCCCATAAAATCTAAAGCTATGGAGTATTTAGTGCGTTAATAAAGCCTCATTGTAAACCACAAATTGTGTGGTTTACGATAGGTCTTTACTTAGCAAAGGCTAAAAGTTTATGTTATCTATTTGCATAGGCAATGTGCGTACCACAGGTTTGTACCCTATTTACTCGAACCCTTTTATCTGTACTAACTTTCAGAATTTTAATATGCAAAGTATTCCTATAATAAAACTTATTTACGCCCTAAACCCTACTTACACTTTCTCAATAATATATGAGTATAACAGACTTTAGTTCTAACTCCGAAACACAAATATAATTTGAAATCTCTAGTGGAGTTAGTATTTCTGTATACGTAGGTACTTATTTATCTGAACCTTACATTTGTCTAGCCTTCTCGCAACTGTATGTTGGGGTCAACTTTCAGTCTAATCGGATGTAGCTGAATACCAGTATTTTACATGGAGCGATTGCCTATCTGACCTCCATAACCCAGTTACTGGGTTATGGGATACCCCTTGGTAAGACTGGTTGTTATGCTTTCGGGATTCTAACGACCCATAACGACTTTCAAAGATCCAACTATTGACAGCCAGAGCATCTTATTAAATTTAACAATAAAGACCTTTATTGTCTCCGACTCCATGAGATTGCTTATAGTATTCAGTGTAATAGTCAACCTCTTTAAATAATTTTAGGATCAGGTGCGGGTTATCCAGCGTAATCATATGTTGGATGACGCTGTACTTGATCGCCTGCGAAGTGAAATGCAGAGTAGCCATGTGATTGTCCTCCCGTCGCAGACAGTTTTGCTACCACCAACGGCTAACGACAAGTCAAGCGCCTCAAGCAGACGAGGGGAATGTTGACAGGGCTACAAACGTAAATACCCAGTGCAGTGAGGAATGGAGGAGTGCTTTGGAGTGATGAAAGATAGGTATAGGGCTTGGGTGCAACTTGACCAAGGTGTGGCTGACACGCGCCTACCAGATGATGATACCATGTGTTCTTTTTGGCGTAGTATTTGGTCGGTGCCTGTCAGTCACACCGAAGGTGATTGGGCTCGGGTAGTCGAGCGAGCCTGCGATCTTTTACCAGAAATGGGGGTTATTACCATTAGCCCCCAAGATGTAGCTCGTGCAGTCCGTCCGTTCCCAACTGGAAGTCGCCAGGGTCAGACGATCATATAGACACTAACTCATCATGTCTGTCTCTCAAAATGGTTGTCGGAACGGGTACCGCGGTACTAAGGAGCTGCTCCTCATTGATGTGACCATTAGCCAACAGGTTCGTCGTTCCCAAAAGGATCTTTTAGCACGTTGGATAGATTACAAGAAGGCCTATGATTCAGTACCTCATACAAGGCTCATGAGGGTGCTGAATTTGTATAAAGTAGATACAACTCTGCGCACCTTCCTGATATCATGTGTGAGGCAATGGACGACGGTCCTTCGATATCCAGGATGTCGAAACATCCAGAGAAATAGCGAGCCGATAAGGATCGAGCGAGGCATATCTATCATAGATATAGGCGATAGTTTGAGTCCACTTTGGTTCTGCCTAGCCCTGAATCCTCTAAGCATACTGCTAGAGGATTCAGGTATAGGCTATCGGCTGAGGAGAGGTGGTCAGTTTATACCTCACCTCCTTTACGTGGATGATCTAAAACTCTTTGCCCCTAACAACTTGCAACTGATGGAGCTACTGAAAGTAACTAAAACCTTCAGTAGCGCCATCAGGATCGAATTTGGTGTGGACAAATGTTCGGTCATGCATGTAAAGCGAGGGGAGATTGTGGAATCCGTGGGAACCCAACTCTCGGATTCCATAAACCTTCGAGCCCTCTCCGCAGCCGAAACCTATAGGTATTTGGGTATGTTGGAAGTGTGGGGCATCAATGTTACTGAATTGAAACAATCGTTGAAGGAGCGCTTCTTTGGCCGCCTGAAGAAAGTATTTAATAGTCTTTTATCAGGCGGAAACAAGGTTCGCGGCTTCAACGGTTGGGTCATGTCGGTTTTGATGTACTCTTTCGGTATACTCAAATGGACTCAGACCAAACTCGACGCCCTGGATAGCAGGGTCCGTACGCTGCTGACTGCATATCGAATGCATCACCCACAGTCATCGGTAATGACACTGTATATCCCGCGAAAGTGTGGAGGTCGAGGCTTCTTTCTTTTTTATCAAACAGGCAGCAAAAACTAAATGTTAACGGGGCAACGTCCTCGGGGTCTCTAGTTAAGATGGGCGTGCCTCAAGGTTCAATTCTTGGCCCTTTTTTATTTCTAGTTTATAATAGTGACCTTCCTTACCTGATGGCTAACTTCTCGGAAATAATTTTATTTGCTGATGACACTTCTCTTATTTTTAGAACAGATAGAAAAGATACGGATGTCATACATGTCAACGATAGTCTAACTGTTCTCTCGAAATGGTTTGCGGCTAATAATCTTTTACTCAATGCGAACAAAACCAAATGCCTCAAGTTCTCATTACCAAATGTACCCCAAGTAGGTCTAAATTTAAAACTTGATGGCAAGAAACTAGATGCTATTTCCGAAACTGTATTTCTAGGAATTACTTTAGATTCAAAATTGTATATATATATATATATATATATATATATATATATATATATAATCGTTTATTTCGGAAATCAGGTTCCATTTTGTTAGTATTACAGTCTTAAAGAAAATGTTAGTACGTAAAATATTAAACTAATCGGGCATGAACGGCGAACCACTCATCTCCTGTTGCAAAGAGAGTGCCACCCCATCCACGCCTGCAGCATTGGTGAATCCCACCGTTCAGACAAGGTCTTCAGGAGAACGTTAGAGGTGATCCGTATCCGACTCAACAATGAAGCGCAGCGCGTGCGCATCACTCATGGGGTGCCCACATTAGAGCTCTTTCAAGTAGATTAAGCTCAGCTGCTTACACAGTAAGAAAAATAAGGCAAATAAGACTGATGTAGCGACAGCTAGGTTAGTATACTATGCTCATTTTCACAGTATTATGTCTTATGGCGTTCTGCTGTGGGGATCGGCAGCTGACGTAGATTCAGTTTTCATTTTACAAAAGAGGGCAATCCGCGTAATCTATAAAATGGGACCTCGCGAGTCACTTAGAAACAAATTCAACGAAATTGATATACTAACTCTGCCGTCTCTTTATATCCTAGAAAATATCTTGTATGTTCGCAAAAACTTAGGTCTTTTCAAAAAAAGATGCGACTTCCATAATCTAAATACACGTAGTAAAGATGAAATTGTGATTCCAAAATTTTGATTAACTAAAACTAGCAAGTCATTTCTAATAAACAGTATCCGTTTCTATAACAAGTTGCCAAAGTCGGTTACAGAACTTAGCTATGGAAAGTTTAAAACCCACATCAAACGTGCCCTTATCACAAAAGCATATTATAAGATAAAAGACTACGTTGAAGACAGGGAAGTTTGGCATTAATTCCTTCTGCACATGTGGCTTCCCTGGTACCTCCTTAACAGCATAACTACGCGAAAGTCTATTAACTGCTCCCAAATTACAATGTTTCATTGTTATTCTTTTTATTTTTTACTATGTCTGACATATTGTCGTCATTATTTGACATTATACATCAATTCTAAATCGACTATATATTAGTGATTGTCATGGAAATCATGTCACTTGGTTTCAATAGGTTCATTTTATTTATGTAGATTATTTTGCATATTGTTGTGAATGAGAGAACGTTGTAGGCCTTACAGACTGTAGATTTGTAGACGATTTTCTATTCTTTATTTTCATTCCTCTAAGTACCTGGTACTTATTGACAGGCTTGCACTGTCCTCCCATACCTATTATCACTGTAATTTGAAAACATTGTAAAATCCAATTATTTTTAAAAGAGTAACCGTGGAGTTTCTTGCCGGCTCTTCTCCATAGAAAGCAATAAATTGGAACCGTACACCTAGCTTCTGACGTTTCATAAGTGCCCTTGCAGGTTTATGTGAAATAAAAATATTTTGATTTTGATTTATTAAAAGCTAAGACTCTCCACAATCGCAATATATGCAGTCTCAGGGAATATTTCCTACAAGCCGACTTGGGGATGCATCGAGATGTGGTTGAGGTGGACAAGGGCCTCACCCCACTCTCCATGGCTAAAGAGAACTGGCGCAAGCCTGTAGTGCTTGACACTAATGATTGCATGGAGGTATGGCAGAATAAGGAGCTTCACGGACGCTTTTTCTGGGCCCTACATGGTCCCGATGTAGATTTATTAGCGTCCGTAGCCTGGCCGCGTTTCGATGACCTCTTTGGGGAAACCGAAGGTTTTGTCTGTGCAATTATGGACGAAGTTATGATGACGAACAATTACCGGAGATTTATTGTGAAAGGCGGCACGGTTGACATCTGTCGGGCATGCCACCGTCCGGGAGAATCAATTAGACACATTATCTCCAGCTGTTCTCGTCTATCTAACGAAGAGTATTTGCATAGGCATAACCTTGTAGCCAGGATTATCCACCAGCAACTTGGTCTGAAATACAGCCTTGTGGAATCAGAAGTACCGTACTACGTAACTGGGTCGGGCACATACCTGTGCCCGACCCAGTTCTCGAAAATGGACATATTACACTGTACTGGGATCGATCCATCATCACTGACAGGACTATTATAGCCAATAAGCCTGATATAGTGGTGGAGGATCGACTAGAGCGACGTGCAATGATCGTTGACATAATGGTCCCGCATGACGGGAACCTCGCGAAAGCCGAGAAAGATAAACAAATCAAGTGTCTTGACTTGGTTCGCGAGGTTTTCGACATGTGGGATGTGGACTCAGCGATCATTGTGCCGATAGTCGTTACAGCCAATGGCTTGATAGCCAAGAGCCTCAACCAACACCTGAGGAGGCCCTCGTTGGGCAGCTGGATCAAGGGCCTGACTCAGAAAGCGGTACTTCTTGACATGGCTCGCATTGTTAGGAGGTTCCTCTCTCTGGAGCCCTCACCGCCGACAGCTTGGACCCTGTTCCCAATACCGGTGGGCTTCTATTTTTGATATTTTTAAATGTCTATATTTTTTAATACTAATATTTAAAAATGTAATTTATATGTGTATTTAGTCAAATAAAGGAAATAATAATAATAATCATTTATTTATAAAAGGGGCGCATTTACAAAGTATCTTAACAATTAAAATAGGTCACAGATGCTTTATTGCCTGAACTAGGTTGAACCTGTGCTTCGGGCTAGGAAGTGCATTAATACTCAATGTAATATATTAACAATGTGTGTAAAGTAAAAACTAAGTTAAAATTAGGAAAATAAAAATAACATGTTAGTCGTTCTATTTGCAGACAACAAGTAGATCTTTTGTCTGTGCATAAGCGATGGTTGGTAAATATTTAATCAATCATTTTCTTACAGCTAAACTAATTTATTTTATAGATTCTTAGTTTTCTATTGAACATATTGTACAGAAATGGGCCCCAGAATGTAAAAAAATATTTCTGCAAAGACATGTTTCAAGGTTGCATTAGATGTGCATACTATATCATTCCGTCTTTTGTTAGTAATGTCAGCAGTTTAGGTAAGCATGGTGTACTATTTTAATACTAAGTGCAAAATAAAAAGTTGGCGAACAGTTAGCACGTTGCAGGATTTATATAGCAGATCTGTGGGAAATAAAAAGGGATGGAAGTTTGCTACCTTTAAAATTGCTCTCTGAGCTCTTTCAAGAGGAAGCAGATTAGTTTTTGCTGCGCCACCCCATGATGTTATGCAGTATTGAATTATTGATTGACATAGGGCTACATAAACATGTGTTTTTTTACGCAATTTTTTTAAACATATTAATTTGCGCACTCTTTAAACGAGACTTTCAATATGTTTTCTGAAAAACAGAGTGTCGTCCATTATTACGCCGAGGTATTCTATGTTGCTCGTTTTGAGGATAATAGGACATTTACACATGTTGACTGAAGGGTTTCCGCATTGATGAACATATAGAAAAAATGATTTTATTTCCATCTTTTTTAAAGTTCACTTTAAAAACAGTCGGGTTTTTTTATTTATTTAATTTACTTTTTCAACCTTGATTGTACATAAAATAAAAAGGACAACGCTCACATTGAAACACTGCCAGTAGGCACTTTGTGGATGCCTTGGTAATATCTAAGTGACCAACGAATTTTACAGCATTAATTAAGTTTTTCTAAAACTCAGCTCAATTATAGCATTACTTCTAACGAATGAATCTCTAATGATGAAATCTACATAGTTATAAATTGTGATAGTATACCTGAGCCATTACCTGACAAACGGCGAGGGCCAGCAATAGCAGAAAGAACAAAGCCATCAGTCCCCACACCACTCCGAGCTGAGTGAGCGAGAACACATACAAAGTCCTGTGGCACCACTTGTTCGGCTCGAACAGGGTGGGGGCGTAGTCCGGCCACAAGATGCCGAGGGTCCAGTAGTTGCCGACGGCAAACCTGTTGGAGATTGTGGGTTTAGTGGTGATAGAGTATCTACAGTTGTCGAAGCCCCGAGATTAGTAAAAACTTCACCAAGTAAACTATTAAATAGGGACGATAGGTCACAGTAGGATCTCGGGTCACCGACCGAACATAGGCTTACACACATAAATAATACGTACACAAATCTTAATAATTTTATGAAACTTTGTGTGTTTTGACGGTTAGAAATTTGAAATTTTGATTCGATCAGGCAAAAACGGTTGAATGAATTTGGCACACATATAGTTTTTAACTTGGATTAGCACATAGGAAACAGATCAAAGAAAATAAATAATTTGATTTAGAAATTTGGTATAATTTCTTGAGGATTAATAAGAAACTAGTAAATAATATTTCAATGTAGTCGGTCTGGGCTTGCGGATGGCGAGTAATGGGTAGCTCGCTGTCCAGTAAGGATTGGAAGCCCGGGTCAACGGCGCGTTGTGTTCCATCCGCGCATCAAAGAGATGTCAGCATCAACTGGTGGGATCCGCAAGGGCCGATGCCTGCCAGGGGGGCCGGGTTGTTCGAAGAGATACCGTGGCCCCTGGCACACAGGCACCGGAAGGAACACGGGTGGATTTTAGTCAGTAAAAGTCTGACACGCCCTCCTGCACCACCCAGAGCGAGAGAAGTTGTTTGATGATTTCCCACCCTCATAAAAAAAGGTAGCCGGTCTACTTTAAACTTTTTAGGACCAACGGAACTTCTAACAAATACCGTAGATAAATATAATAGACCTGCATGAGACTCACATGGACTGAGGAACCATGGCAAAAAAAGAGGAATGCCTATACTCAAGAGTGGTTTGAAATAATGACGATGATGATTACCTGCTTTAACAATAGCTTTACTTCCAATGGCTTAATACAATTTGAACAGTATCATTCGTCAAACATAAGATTACAGCGCCAAATGAATGGGTCGTTAAAGAAAATTAAATTCCAAGTATTGGAAATCTCTCTAAAAATTGTCTAAATTAAATCTTTTCGAACGAAAAATCAGATTTTATTCTGAAGCCTTGTTTAGCTAGATTGATTGAATTTCAAAATGATCAATCTTAAGAACATCTTCACCCAATCTGTCATTTGGAAGTTTGGACAATGCTACCTTTTTCTAAGTATATTATAAACTACGTGACCCGGCGCAGACGTTTTCTTGTCTAGATTTCAATCGTTCATACAAAAATTTAATTGAAAAACGACATTTTCTTTTTTTGAGGTTGGGAAATCATCATATAATTTTTCCCGCTCTGGGTGGAGCAGAAGGGCGCGTCAGACTTTTACTGACTAAAACCCACCCCTGTTCCCTTAGTTGCCTGTGTGCCAGGAGCCACGGTACCTCTTTCGAACAACCCGCACTGTGTCTCCAATTTGTACTTTTTTTTTTCATAAATACCTACTTAATTCAGACAATTAAGTACATTTTAAAACGAAGAATTGTCAAATCCGTCCAGTCAATCTCCAGTAATTTGTTTACCAAGGAACGGAATTTTATTTTTATAATATATGATTCTGTATGATTGTGTGACTGAATTTTGCCGAGGTTTGGAAGGTTTAATGTGTGTCATCATCATCTGCTTAGACTTTTCCCAACTATTTTTAGGTGCAGCTTCCAGTCTAACCGGGTGCAGCTGAATACCAGGTATTTTTCGGAAGGTTTATTTTTATATAATACATTAATATTTTACTTAGATATAACAAACAAAAAACTTGTTGGGTATTTTTTCTAACATTATTGCAGATGTTTCCAAAACATTAGATTATTGTTATTATGTCAGTTTTTAATTAATACAGCGATATAACTTTAAGGTCCTGGTTGTGAACTTGTTAATGTTACGGTCGAGCAGTAAAATGTTTAATAAACAAGCCTTCATTTACCTTAAAATGATGTGGGTTATGACCAGAAGGTCAATTCTCGTAATTAAAACGTTCAAAACCTAGTCGCAGTCTCATCTCGCGACAATGAAATGTCAAAAACTTGTCAAAAATGTATGGAAACTTGAGGCATTTTTGACATATTGAGTCTGAGATCAGACTGTGAACGTTCTTAAAATTACGAGAGTTACCCCTCTTATTACGAATACCCATAACAACAAAGTAAAAAATTGTAAGCCATTCATTTGTTTTGATAACTTTCGTTAGAAAACCGGCGTCAGGCAGAATCAGTCTGGGATTTATGCTAAAATGGACCTTTTTAGCCCAGCCGTGAGGATCACAGTCGTTTTAAAGCATGTTACTTGAGTATTTTTATTTCCCACTAGCTCATGGCTTCGCCCGTGTGGATTTTGGAAATTATCCTACGGGAACGTGCTACCGGGACAAAAAAGCATAGCCTATGTTACTCCTTATAATAACTGCTACCTGTCTGTGAAAGTCCCGTCAAAATCAATCTAGCCGTTTCGGAGATTAACCGGAACATACAGACTACGACAGCTACCCTTTTATAGTAATACGGTAGGTACATATTTAAATGACCTTTTTGATCAAAATGCGGTAGAGTACTTTGAGAACATTTTAATATTATCATGAAGCAGAATGAAACCTTGTTAAAAATATTATATTTTTCATGGAGTACTTTAGGAACTCTTTTTGGAGTACTTTGGGAATAAGCTACCAGCAAAAAGTATAAAAATAAATGATTAATACCGTATATGCTTTCAGATACATTTATTAAAAGCTGTTATTTCGACATTACAAACAGACACATCAATTTTATTTACTTATGTAGATCTCGTGTTCCATGAACTGTTGCCAAATTAATGTTAATCTTTCTTTCTTTTGTCCGATACGAAACGATTAATAAATTCGATTACATTCATCGAATTTCGAACAATAGTAACTAGTCCAAAATCAACATGTAGGTACCTACGAAACCATACGTTCACCTGACTAAACTTTTAGTTCCATAAAACTTGTTTTAACCAATATTGCCAGATAAATGGGAACAACACAAAAACAATAAAACTATTTGGCAACCTCATTCTCATTCAAAGTAGGTAACAAAAGAAAACGAACAAAACCAATTTGACAAAATAAATTGCATTTGCAAATTTTTCACATTATAAACATAACGTGAACTCCGCAAACTATTCAAAACAAATAACGACATTGTTAACTACACTGGCGAGCAAAAAATAGACCCACTGTGCACGCTTAAAATGAAATATGGGAATTAGACTTTTCAACAGTATTTTAAAGTTATTTACATATCAACAACACTTAGGCAAATAAATTATTTGAATTAGAATTTATGTTTTATGTTATGTCACATAAAACAGTTTAAATAAAAAGGTTTATGAAAAGGATTTTAGAGAATTTTACATTAGAAAACTCACCCTAAATGTAATTTATGTTTTCATACAACTCTAAAGATGATGTTTTGAATAACCTTTTAAAGTCTTACATTAGAAAACTCAGTTTGAATATTATCTACTAGCTTCTGCCCGCGGCTTCGGCAGTCGCCAGAGTGGATGTCGGAAATTATAACACGGGAACATGCCACTGGGACAAAAACTAGTTCATGTCCTTTTCTAGAATGCAATCTCCTTGCTAAATACAGGATACATTTTTAACCAGTGCGCAAACTGTAACCATGAATTCAGCATTTTTCGTCGGTTATACAAAAATAAATCAGCTGTTTCATACATTTTAACCGCGTAAGTATCGCAGTTTTCTATGAAACAGCTGATTTTCAGGAAAATTTCTGCGCTGAGGGTTCTAGAATGATATGCTGAATTCATGGTTACAGTTTGCGCACTGGTTATTTTTTTTTTGTAATATAGAAATCTGTTTTGTGGTTTAGTAGTGAAAAGGTAACAAACAAACAGAGTTATTTTCACATTTATAATATTAGTATGTATAAGTATAGATGTATGTTTTCTAAGCCTTTCACGTCAATATGTTAATATTTTTTAAAGAATATATTTCATTATTTCTCTCGCGAGCCAATATTTTAGCACGTAAGTGTAGTTCGGTAGATATAAAACAAACTTTTCCAACTGCTATTAAACTACTTTAGCATTAAATAAACTGCCGCAAGTTTGCTGTTCCCCACAAACGTGAAATTCACCCATAATTTGTTTCAGTAGTATTTTCGTGAGTCCTCGTTTTCTGTTTAATTTTAGTTATTTGATTGGTTTTCAATTTATGATTGGTAAATTTATTACTTTTGATATAAAATTAAAGTTAGTATTCAAATAGTAGTTATTTTTGCTTATATTATCAACTGACTTTTAGTTTTATTTAAAAGGACTGCCTGTCAATTGCCGGACAGGTTTCATGAGTGGAACTATGACGTTTTGACAGAATCCATTATTTCATAGAGAGGTATTCTGATGTGTGGTAAATGATTGTAATGTTCACTAATATTCAACCACCCACGAATTCGCGTATTTTACGCGCGAAACAGTGATTCTTTCGAAATACGAATAATACTATCGTAATACGACTCAAATCTGTGATTACTAACACCATGAAGGTACTAATTCATAGATAGATAGATAGATAGATTTATTTATTTGCATAGAATGTAGGTAATTAATACAATTAGGTGTTACAATGTTTTGAATCCTTGTACCTACATTCTGCCTCATGGCATGCAAATTTTTTTTTAACTTAAACTACAATAATTATTCTATTTACTTCTAGCTATTGTTAGAGAATTAAGATTGTATTTCATCACTTCGCCACAAGAAGTACAATTAGTTTACATAATTTTTATTTTGTTAAAATCATATTGGCTGAATAGCCACATTTCCTTTGCCTGTCAATTGACAACGATAGTTTGTTTTCTTTGTCCGTGGATTTCAACGCTCACTAACGAGGTTGAGATCATCGGAGCCCTGGGGGCATTCGAGCACGGACCACCAAGAGAACAAGTCATATAGTATCAAGTGGAGGACCTATTGTAAGTCAGTCTGATTTAATAACTATTCTTTAAAATATCATACTATGATTTAAACTGTGGCCGTTATTTTGTTTTAAATTTTAGATCCTATAGTGTAGCTATTGCTAGTAGTATAATTTACGTAGCAATTAGGTACATGTTATAGTAATGAGTATTGTAAGTAATTTAAGTGAAAAGTTTATGAGAAATCGTGATAATGAGAATAAACGTGTGATTTGAATGTTATCATATAATATAATGTATTTTATTTACTTTGTTCCTTCAGACTTCTAGTAATATATACAGATAAATGCAATCAATATCTAGTTTGAACCTAACTTCTTATTTGTCTAACACTATTTAATTATTTAATAAATGAACTTTGTAAGCTAAATAGTCGTATCATTCAAAAAATCTGTTACAGAGTAATAGCATTTTTCAACTAGTCATTTTTTAAAGTACTTTTTAATTCTGCCTAAAGGTTGCTCTTTGATAGCAATGGTACACCTATTTATCAGCGGAGCTTGACGGTGATTTTATTTTTGGTACACGTGTGAACCAGTCGGATCCGAACCTATTAAAAACATTTTCAAGACAGTCAAGCATTTCCAATTTTATGGTTAATTTATAAACTTACTAGCTTTTGCCAGCGGCTTCGCCCGCGTGGAGGTCAAAAATGATCTCACGGGAACGTACTATAGAGATAAAAGTATCCTATGTGTGAATTCAACTGTGTGCCAAATTTCATCCAAATCCGGTCAGCAGTTTTTGCGAGATTGAATAACAAACATCTCATTGTCATCTAAATATACAAACATGTAAATATCCAAACATCTTAACAAACAAACTTTCACATTTATATTATTAGTAGGATGAACTTTGCGAGGTTATCAGTAGGCTGACGTATGTTTACACGTCAGCCTAGACAAAGGGACATTCTATTAACGGTAACGATGACGGAACAGTCAAAAATGTATGGGACTGACATAAGCTACCAAAAAGCGTATGTCATAAAGTCGTTGTAGGATTAGGAAACGCTTTTAAAGTGATTGTCGCTTGTCTAAGCCCTCCATTGAGCAAAAACACATACAAACGACACGACATCGCCGTTGCAACGTGCCATGATGCGACTTCGTATCGTGTATGTGTCATTCGGCGCATTATAGTTCAAGTAAAGTGTCCACTTTAGCAAATCATTTCAATCATTACTTACCAAGCCATCAGAAACATAGTAAGCAAATACGCGAGGATCCTCTCGGGCACGCTGGCTGAGGAGTTAGAGTTCCTTCCGGCGAGCTGGTTGAACAGGAGCCAGCCAAGCCCGATCCCACCAGCCGCTCCTCCCACTATCAGGTACACCGGGATCCGGGTCTCCGCGGGACAGTCACGGACATAGTGGACACCTGGGGAAGATTGGTAATGTTTAGTCTAACAACTTACAGCATAGAATGCAAATGTGGTGCTGTTCCGCAAACGATGGTACACTTGAACTCATGTTCTGCGTGCCCTAGTACCTTAATGTAATAGGACCTAATGGAGGCTACTCGTAACGCTAAACTCGTTGCCTAATTTCAAGCTAACTCAATTTGCATTGCTATCGACACGCCAAGATGAAGAAAAGACTTAATTTTTATTTGAATAGGGCTTAGAGTAACTACTGAAGTAAAATATCGATAAACTAATTTAACTTGTCGATCTTAAATCGATAAGAAGAGGACAGAAATTGTCGAGGGTCTTCTAAGCCACATCACCGTTCACAAATTCTTCTGGTGTACACTGCCTCGGTTTTCCATACACAGTTACGTCTACTTTTTTGGTAATAATGAAAAGATTATTCCGTTTCTCATTATTATCATTAGGATCTGTAAAGGTTGCGTGCAAAAGTCAACCTTACGTTGTACTGGCTGGCGATAAAATAAGTTTAAATACTTTGAACAGTCAAGCTAATTTAGAAATGGAATAGCAGAAAAAACAGTAGGCGTGAGATTTGACTGCCAAGCGAAAACTGGGATGATTAAAATAGACCTATAGAATTATATTCTTGGAAAAATAATTAACACACTTGCACAACAAATGTGTTTTATAACTCGATCCGGTACAGGGAGCCCCTAAGGCTCTTACAGTACCTATCATCGTAACCTCAACACTCAGTATTGTCTAGACGTAGGTATAAACTCCGTTATAAACTACTGACGTGAAAATCATCCACAATTACTAAAATAACATTGTCTGTCTTACCTAATTACAATCCTGTGATAAGCCTCGTCATTTATACAGGAAAAGTTAACAAAGTTGACCCTATTTTAGCTTGCCGGCTCGAGGAAGATTTAAATATTTACACAATGAGGAAACCGTCGAAAGTGTGTATATTCTGAATGTCGACTTCAGTTTACGGTATAAGAAAATCTTTGTGCATGCGAATCCCTGTATTTATATCCAACGTAAAGAGTTCTTGGAAGACGGCTCCGTCTATCGAGGATTGTTATGCGAAGCAGAAGTAGGTCAGAGTTCACCAGATCCATGCACAAGCAACAAGCATCCGATAATGTGTCGCCGACCTAATTCCAGTGGCCGGTCCTGCTCAAACCGGATTAAACCAGTACGCACCGGATTTGTAGATCAACGCGTTGATTAAACCATGCCTGACTGTTCAAATATTCGTTCAAGTACGATCGATTACTGTTCAACATCGAATGATCGTTTTTATTCGATTTTATTGCCGAACCGAATACGAAAAACGGGCTCGAATTATCATAAATTCAGTGAAGGTTTGACCTAAAAAGTTGGGTTTACCGTTTGATGTGACTATTTGTTGCCGTTTTTAGTAGTGTGAAGCTAACGTTGTAAAGAGGAATGGTTATTTGGTTTATGTGTTCTAGCTTGCGAACATGAGGGACATAGGGCAAAGGACACTCTTTCATAAGATCAACACATTAAAATTTAATAGGTAATCGTGTATATAGAATCAAGTGTGAAGAATAGGAGAATTTCCTTACTTATTGGAAAAGTCACTATGTGAATATACGTCTACATGTTTAAGACAGTTTTGGTACATACAATACTATAGTTACTTACCTATCGTTTCTTAAAAGTCATTGAAGTTTATGAACATACTCGTAATTAAATTATTTATAATGCCTTTGTATGACTCCGGAAGTCCTACTAACTTACAAGTATCTTTTGCCAAGATATGCTTGTCTCAACCCCAGCCACGTTGATAACACAAAGGGTTTTTCAATATAATTACCCTGTCAGGTACCATATCGGTACCGTATAATAAGCACGTCTGCTCGCAAGTTATTGGAGCGAGTACAATCAAGTGAAACCGCTCAATCAGCAGGTACTAATTAATTTGAATATTCATGAGTGGATCCACGGCAACCAACTTATGTGAGGAATTTGTGAGTTTATGAGATCTCAAGATGTGGTGGCGAGTTCGATTCTGTAATTTGAATTCAGTATTATAGGTCTAGAGATCGCACAAGACAGAAGTGTAGAAAAAAAAGGAGAGTAGCCCAGTAGTGAGAATTAAATATATAGGCTAACTAAAAGGATAAAAAAGGTAATCAGGGTACCAGAGAGAAATTGCAGATGATGTGACGCTGTGAATTATATAATTCTGTTTAGGTACTTCCTATCTTTATTGCACATAAAAATAACTGTATTAGAGACTTACACATTTCTCCGAAACTTTTTCCATTTCAATTACGCCACTATTATTCACGATGACAAAAACTACTTATTTCATTCTCTTCAATTCACCAGCCAAGTAATAGATTGACGCCATTTCTCTTACTCTTCAAACTAAGTAAAACTTGTCCAAACTTTATAACTTCACTCAAATACTACATTTCCTTGACGACCGTCCATTAAAATCCACTTTTAATCAATAAACTTATTTATAAACTTTTTCTCTCTTCATTTTTTGGCCACCATTTTGCGGTGTCTGTCAGTCTGTAATTTCATTACGGTGTCATCTCTTGGACCGCCTTATCAGATTTATGTCAACTTTGGTTTAAGCCTTATCTCGGTGACTGTACATGAGTACTTGCTTCGTAATGACTTTTCGTTGGACTACAGAAGAAATAAAAAGTGTTTTTCTTTTGAAGTTTTTCGCCTCGTGTTGTTTTGACATTTTTGTCGGTCATCGTGTCTTATAAATCTCTTCCAGCCCTTTTAATTTAACAGCCTTTTTTAATAATTCGAATTTTGGTTGACATTTAAATAGAACACGCTGCGATGTCTCTTTCTTGAAAAAACCCTTCTAAAAATGGCCCTGCATTGTTAGATTCACATAAAATACTAATAATATAATGATTGGACTTTAAAAGAGACCGTGACCTCTGAGTTTGTTTCGGCATTTCTTCTCAGAGATCAATCAACTAGGAAATGCAGGCGCCATGTAGTTTTGAAATATTGACCATCAAAATATTGACGTATAAAAGTGTCTTAAAAGTTCTACTAAAATAAATAAACATTTGATTTCATTTCATTGAATCAAACTGAAAAAAGTTACTTTATGACTTAATTTGCGTTGTGTTATCTGCTGTCTGAAAAATTCTAAATTTGCATAGAGGTCGAAATTCCTCTACCTATAGGTTCAAGTAGAGAGAACGTGATTGCCCTCTTTTTCCCGTGGTAGTCGTAAAGAACCGTAACATTACGACCTTCAGCAAATGGACCCGCATACCGATAAAATTACACCCTTACAGAGAGAGGTCAGACTTTTTCAATAAAGCATCAGGTTTCTATAAAATGAATATAGCCACTTTATCGACAAACTTATACAGACGTCTGAGTATTTCACATTGAGGGTCTTATTACACAGTTAGCTTCATACAAAGCTTGAAAGATGCGTGATATTCAAACGTTCACAGATAAATTTGGCTATAAGTCGTAATGGCGTCGTTTTTCTGTAAAAGTGATGTTTTCGCACTACTGAATCGTTACTGTGGTCTCGTTTAGATATCACATATTCACATGAAATACTATTAGAGCACGTACGTTTAACGTGACGCTGTCCTGAGGGGTAACTGTATAAACCACTACGAGTAGGAATCGCTTTCATTTTGACAGTTCCACGACATTCATTGCGTTGTTTACGTTATTGAGCAGATGAATTATACAAACATATGAAGCAATGAATTAACAATAAGCTTCAAAAATGATTCAGATACTGATAAACAGTGTGTCACGCAATTAGGGTGCTGATTCAAATTTCAAAAGGTATTTTTCGGAAAGGGCCAACACTACATGACTTCATTTATTTATTTGTAGAATATAAGCACCATTTAAGACACGGGATAAGGTAGATTCTTAAATCATATTCTACTATTTAAGGTCTGAAAATTATTGTTGCAAATTACATAAAATGTTATTACAAAATAGTAAGATCAATTCCTTCCTCACCAGTGTTGTAGAACGATGCAAGTTCCAGATATCTGTTACTCGTATATTTACTACTACTAGTAAAAATTAACAAACTCGAAAACTTACCCATAATCATCATAATAATAGGCAGAGTACCCAGGAAAATCAGGAACACAGTCATCAGTACTGAAACAAAAGGCTCCCATTTAGTGAAACAATGGAGTATCGCTTATTGAATCTTGTTGTTCGTGTATCACAGTTTCTGTACAATTCGACACATTGACTTGAATAGCCGTTTTGTTCAACTCTTTCGAACTTCGAGTTACAACGTGGCATATGATGGAATGAAAACAATTGGATACAATTTTTGATATTTTTAATAAGTACTGAAAGGGGCGCCTTGAGTGCTTGTCCAACCCTGGGTGATTTTTTTAAGTAGCCGCAGCGTAGTCACTTCGTTGATTCTGCGTGGATACCTCAATACTGACTGTGAAGTTACCAAAAACCTTCTAAAAAATACTGATAATTTCAAATTCGCATTCATAGCTGATTCGAAAATAAAATAAAGATCGTGCAAGTAATTGTTTGGTAATTCCAATTATAATAACTTTTTGCTTGAAGTTCGTTGCTCTTCATAATAAAAACTAATTGGTATCCTGTTTCATTATAGCAATGTAAAATAGAAACAATTAAAGTTGAAGATCTTACGTTTTAAGATGGACAATTAGACAGATTTTTTTGATGTTAACTTATTACAATAATTAAACTATATTTATTTCTTCCTATTAGTTTATCGAAGAAGAACTTCAAGACAGTTGTCATTATAACAAATGAAAAGTAGAAGTAAACAAAATACATACTTGTTCTATTCATAATCTTAGCCGCTCTGCAGATGAAGTCAACAGTCCCCGAGGCCTCCATATTCGCATCCTTCAGCTGGTAGGCCACAGAGCCGTAGGTGGTGAGGCCCATGCCGAGTCCCAGGCCACTGCGGTCGCTGTACTTGGCCTGCTCGCCGCAGAGACGACGCTGTTCGTCGCCAGATACCTGGAGGAAAGAGGGTTAAGTAGTATTTTTCAAAAAGATACTTCACGATCGTGTATCCTACTATCTTACTATAATAATATAATGTTTTAAATCTGAAACTTTGTGAGTATGGATGGATGTTTGTTACTCTTTCCCGCAAAAACTACGCCAAATAACACCCAAATACAAAATACAAATACAAAATACAAAAAGTTTTATTGGCAAAAAAGGAAAAGGTGATGGTTGACAGACAGTAATATAACATAAAACAAGTTAAGTTAGTACATCACAATTTTGGTTAAGCGTTGACCCCCAAACTAAGCAGGGCTTGTATCTTGGGGGACAGAGTGCGAATGAGCGGAGAATAGTGTGTCGACTTAGGGGGCTAGTTCAGTTAAGCGTATGTTATGTTGTGTGTGTGCGTGTGTGTTAGGGTGTGTATGTGTGTGTGTGTGTGTATAAGTGAGAGACTGTGAGGGAGAAGTGAGTTGTTTGCTGGCACTTTATCCAAATCCGTTTGATTTGGATGAAATTTGGCGCAGAGATAGCTTATAACCTGGATTAACACATAGTGTACTTTCTATCACGGTAATACATTCCCGTAGGATAATTTTCGACATCTACCTACGCGGGCGAAGCCGCTGGCATAAGATAGTTCTATATGAAAAAAAGTAAATTGCCTAAAAATTATGCTGTTTTGCTCAATTGTCTTGAATCTTTCTGTTCTGTTCAACATTCGCTTCCGCTCTCAGTGTCGTTTTATATCCGATTACAAGAATTATTTATGTTTGTCTAGTTTAATGAAGCAAGCTTCTGCCCATGACTTAATTGTCGTGAAACGATGTAATAGCGCAAGTAGGCGGCCCACTTGCGCTATTACATCGTTTTCGCTGAGCGTTCTTTCTGTTTTTTTTTTGGCCTGATGATAAAGCCTAGAAAAAAACTTAAACTTCCTCACAAATTGGGCTATTAAATCTGACTGGCATTTTCAGAGATTAGCGCATTCAAACAAACAGCTTTGTTTTTAGTATAAGCCAGTTATAGTGGAACGCTGTCAGAAAATTATATGACACTAGCTTCTGCCAGCGGCTTCGCCCGTGTGTATGACGAAAACTATCCCGCGGGAACGTAGCACCGAGATAAAAAGTATTCTATGTTTTAATCTAGGTTATAAGCTATCTGTTTACCAAATTTCAACCAAATCCGTTCAGCCCTTGTTACGTGATTGAGTAACAAATATACAAACTTTCACAGTTATATTAATAGTAGGATTAATTTTGATAAAAACGAACAAAGATATGCTGGTGATGAATTTTTTTTTGTGATGTCTCATAGTGCGACAGTAACACATTCATTATTATTAAAGTGATTAGCGTTTCAGAATATCTCTAAAACATAGCTTACTTACAGTGACAATACAATTGCGTTCGAAGATTCAATAGTAAATGTCGCAATTTAGCCCAAAGGAGTTGGTTTTAGCCTACCTTTCCCCAAATATCGATCTGTTTGAACTCCAGGCTATAGTGTACTTACTGACCGTTATATTCATCAATATACCAGCGTAAGATATTCACAAAATACCCTTTAGTATACCCCAGGGTAATAAAAATCCTAAATAAAATTTCTTCAACTTTCGATATTAGGCCTCCATTTCTTCGCGTGTTTACGGTATCTAATATCGCTAAAAGGATTTGATCGATTGCCCTGTTACTATATCCGAAAATAAATCTTTTTCTTTGCCTCGGTCAAGAGGACCGTTCTACCAAAATCTTTGTATGAAGAGGTCTAAATTCTGATAGACTTCGTAGCTCTCGTACACCCTCTACGACTGCTACGTCGCTACGCCGTAGCACAGAGTGCATCAATTTGTCAGAAACCCGAATCAAAATTGGCTGTGAAAGTGATTAGTTGAAAAGCTTGTATTGCTGTTAAAACCATTTTAAATTAATAAAAGCTTGGTGTAAGCTGTTATTAATTTAAAATGATGCTGTTTTATGCTGGTTTAAAATGCTGAGCACTTTATTATAATGTAGATTAACTTTGAAAAAAAAAATCTTAATTAGTAGCGTAGTTAATGTAAGTACATAATTACTGTTTGTCGCATGTTCCAAGCAGTTCGTTGCATGCAAAGTATACAAATTACATGTTGTTGAAAACACTTAAAATTATAACACCATTATTGGTCATTCACCTTCCTGTATTTGTGATTTTTTCAGACTTTTGTATTAAGTTTATTAACCTGATCGGTTTGATGAAAATATTTTTTTTTGAACTCTGTATTATACTAGCGTGTGTCTAGCTCCTTTATATAAAAAGACCCACTTACTTGTATAAGTACAACATACGTGTGGCGCACTTTGACTAGACAGAGCCGCTGCTACCCGGCTGATTGCTTAGTATTGTTATCAGAGCATACAAACCAAGGTAACAAAAAAGCAGTTCCATACATTTTGACCGCGTATGCATTGCGTTTTTTAATGAAACAGCAAATTTTTTGTTGATAACCGACGAAAAAATTATACGCTAAGTACTTTAAAAAAATCAGTACCATAAGCTCCTATGAAATCAGTAACTAGATTTTTTTTAACATTGTATCTTGTTTATTTATGAACTGAAAAACGTTTTTATTTTATTAAGTGCTGACATACAAATAATCCTCGTAGCTCACGGGCAGACCTTTCTGAGCACATTTTGCGCAGCAGTGGCTGGTCAACAAGTCAACATAAAACGCTCCGACGTGGAAAGTGCGATTGTCGCAACCCAGTGCTGGGCACGCCGCGATTGCGGCGGTAAGTCCCCTCTTTGAGGAGTGGCTTGAGAGGCGGCATGGCGTTCTCACCTTCCGCCTGACACAGGTCCTCACCGGACATGGCTGTTTCGGGAGGTTCCTGTTTCGGATAGGGCGGGAGGAAACGCCCGGGTGTTTCCATTGCGAAGATCGCCCAGAGGACACGGTGGAGCATACGGTGGAGGTCTGCCCAGCTTGGGCGGAGCAACGCCGTGTCCTCGTGGAGGTGATCGGCGGCGGCGATCTCTCGCGTCCGACCCTGGTCCAGGCCATGGTACGGAGCGAGAGGGCATGGCTGGCAGTCGCCTCCTTCAGCGAAGCAGTTATGCTAGCAAAGAGGGAGGCGGCGCACGTGAGGGAGATGCAGTACATGCGCCCTCACAGCCGTGGCCTTCGCAGGAGACGCCCTGGGCGCCGGGAATCCCAGGCTGATTCCCGGCCACCGTAGGCACGGGCTTGCGGACGGCGAGTAATGGGTAACTCGCTGTCGGGTAAGGACCAAGCCCGGGTCGACGGCGCGTTGTGTTCCACGCGCGCCTCAAAGAGATGTCAGCAGCAACAGAGGGGCCCGCAAGGGCCGATGCCTGCCGGGGGTGCGGGTTGTTCGAAAGAGATACCGCCGCCCCTGGCACACAGGCAACTGAGGGAACACGGGTGGGTTTTAGTCAGTAAAAGTCTGACACGCCCTCCCGCTCCACCCAGAGCGGGAGAAGTTATTTGATGATTTCCCATCCCGAAAAAAAAAAAAAAAAAAACATAAAACGCTCATTCCATCTTTTAAACTGCATCCCATAAAATCTGTTCATAACCCATCAAACTCTTCACACATCAATATACCGGAGCTTTATGCTTCTAACATAAACGCGAGCTTTGAAAAGCTTCCCTATCCCCGATATTATGCATTGAATTCACTATTGTGATTTTATAGGAATATTTGAGTCTTTCATGGCTGAACGTAAATGTTATGAAATGGAAATAAAACTGTTTAGTTTATGAGTTAGAATTTTATAATAGGTTATAAGAATTATTATCAGTTCTTGAGTGTCGCTTATTGAAAGTTTATTCACTGTTAAATCCTTTGAGTATACTTTATACTCCAGGCACTTGACTTGCTGACTCTAGAGACAGCGTTGAAATATATCTTATACCTGTAATTTTACCAATGGATTCACAGTAGGTATAAAGCTTTGCTAGCTACACCATTGATTGGCATTAACATGTTTTTTGACCATGCTTAAAAGTCATGCAATGCCTTTTGCCTCGTTTGCGTTCATACATCATCAGGTCATACGCACGCCAGTGACGAGCACTACGCACCTGATCTTTCTGAAGAACATCACCAATAAGATAATCAGTCATCATCATCATCATCATCATCATGTCAGCCGAAAGACGTCCACTGCTGGACACAGGCCTCCCCCAATTTGGGGGGTTTGCCATAATCGCCACGCTTGGCAAGCGGGTTGCTGATCGTAGTATCTAATACCTTTAAACGAACAATTCTTGTATATACTATACACGGTTAATTTTAGGTCGTTCTGGAACCGAAAGCCATGAACTCAATCATCGAACTCGAATCGATTGGGACTATTTTTTTCAATAAATAACAATTAAAAAAATCACGAAAACTTAAATTTATTGATTTTTTTGTGAAATAATGAGAACTCGAAGTAACGCTTCCTTGCCATCAATGAATTTATGCGTGTGTAATGTGTGTAAAAATATGAAAAGCGAATTCAGACTTTATTTCTTAACAGTAAAGGGTAAAAATATAAATTACACCAAACAAGGTAAGTAGGTCCGCAGTTTACTAAAATTATTCTTAGAAACCTATTGTCTCGTGTTCGACTGGCCTTTACAAGAATGCACAACCGAATTTCGCGGTTAAAATTATAACAATAAGATCTTAATTCGGTTCAATATTTTCATAGAAAAGGGCACCTCCAACTAATAATGAACTCTATGTAACAGATTTAACGATTCATTTTTCTGTTTGAATTGCCTGCCTTTGTGAAGCCGCCGCAAGCATTGTCGCATAAAAAATATTTTAGGCATATTTAGTATTTATCAAATGGTTGTTTTTTTTTCGGGTTGGGAAATCATCAAATGACTTCTCCCGCTCTGGGTGGAGCGGTAGGGCTGTCATAGGTAGGTATGTCAGACTTTTACTGACTAAAACCCACCCGTGTTCCCTCAGTTGTCTGTGTGCCAGGGGCCGCGGCATCTCTTTCGAACAACCCGCACCCCTGGCAGGCATCGGCACTTGCGAGCCCAATCTGGTGCAGCTGTCATCTCTTTGAGGTGCGCGTGGAACACAACGCGCCGTCGACCCGGGCTTGGTCCTTACCGGACAGCGAGCTACCCATTACTCGCCGTCCGCAAGCCCGCGCCTACGGTGGCCGGGAATCAGCCTGGGATTCCCAACACCCAGGGCGTCTCCAGCGAAGGCTGCAGCCACGAGGGCACATGTACTGCCTCTCCCTCACGTGCGCCGCCTCCCTCTTTGCGAGCATCACTGCTTCGCTGAAGGAGGTGACGGCTAACCATGTACTCTCGCTCCGTACCATGGCCTGGACCAGGGCCGGACGCGAGAGATCGCCGCCGCCGATCGCCTCCACGAGAACAAGGCGGTGGTCCGCCCAAGCCGGGCAGACCTCGATCGTATGCTCCACCGTGTCCTCAGGGCCATCTTCGCAATGGAAACACCCGAGCGTTTCCTCCCGCCTTATGCGAAACAGGAACCTCCCGAAACAGCCGTGTCCGGTGAGGACCTGTGTCAGGCGGAAGGTTCCCGTGTTATGATGATTTCTGATAAAATTACGATGTTAATTTGCACGATATTTTGCTCGTTTCTTGTTGAATAGACAAGTACTTACCTAATCTACCTAACAGCAGTATTTTTTTGGGAATCCTACTGAACATTTGCATAATATTTACACTCAAACTTCATATCGCGCGGAGGTTAAAGGCCGTTTTGTGCACTCGAACATTCAAAGATCTTTTAAAAATAGTTTTGTTGTGAAATATACCTAGAATTTTCTTTAATTATGAGTACGATTTCTGTACATACCATTAAATACACCAGGATACACTTAAATCACTGTGAAACACTCAACACAATCAAACTTCACATAACAATGACGTCACTGAGCAACGGTTTGTTTACGTAACACTTTTTATCGAAAAAACAGTTTCTATGATGCTATTTGATGCAAATATTATCTAAAACAATGTAATAACTACTTATAAATGAATATTTATCCACTTCACGTCGAATATGCACAAAAAATAAGAAAAAACACTAAATAACTAGAGAGCCTAACAAGTTAACGCTCTGTCGACGCGCGCGTTCGAAGCGTCACTGTCAACTATTTTTATAAATGCCACAGAACTTTTACGCGTTTGAATGATGTAGTTCACGAAAGAGTGGCTATCGGCTCATAGAGTTAAATCATCGCAGACGAGATTAAACCTTATTTTTATGAAGTATTAAGATAAAAACCGCTTGCTTCTGGGTGGTACGATATCGTACCAGCCGGGCTTGAAGGGTGCTCGACTTACTGTTACGATATCGTAGCAGCCGGACGATAGCGGTAAAATACAACTCCCAAGCCTACTCGTCGTGTCTAGTTGAATAGGTACGAGTACCTACTAGGTGATGCGAGAGTGGTGAATTAAATGTCAATTAATTTCTCACGTTTACGAGATGTGATAGTGGTAAACACCGTGCCGTGCTTTCGATACGAGATGATGGAGGTAAATGAACTTACACCAACCTAAATCGTACCTGAAATGAAATACCTACTTGTAGGTACACATGGCTACACCTCAAGTTATAAATTTCCAGTATAAGCTGATCTCACATTGAATAGGATTTCCGTACAGTGCAAGATCAGCGTAAACTGGAAATGTATAGCTTAATGTGTAGCCGTGCGTACCTACTTACTTGTAGCCGATTATTCGTCCGACGTCCGTTGACCCACCGCGGGCGCGCTGAACTGACGCACACGCACAGCTGTGCCGCGCTACGTCATCACCGAGCAGATCGCGTACGATCTTGCGTTTATGAATGAAATAGTGGAAGCGCTACTAAAATTTAACTCGAATGACAGAAAAAAAGTGATAAATTTCTAACTTCTTTATTAAATGTCTTAAAACAAAAATAACAATGCCAATAGTGACTGTTACTCGTCTGGAGTTACTGTGTTTCGGCTCCAGAACGATGTAAAAATAAACGTGTATATTATCTGAATCTCAGAAACGGCTAGAACGATTTTCATGCAATTTGGTGTGCATGAGGTTTCGGGGACGATAAATCGATCTAGCTAGGTTTCATTTTTAGAAAACGTCAAACCAAAAAAAAATCATCCAGATATTGGTGGTAAAAAGCATAGAGAACGCTGCTGCCCATTCTTTAGTAAGTCCCCTAGTCGCCTCCTACGACACCCACGGGAAGAAATGGGATGGTGCTATTCTTTACGTCCGGCACCACACGGACGACGAGGTAATCAGTATGTAATTATTATTTTAATGAATAAACACCTCTATCTCTTCTACCAAGCCACCCATTTACATTATTTTTCTATGTGTGCTCTGTACAGTGAAAAAGCATTTTCTCCTAAAGTACTAATAGATATGCCTCGTTGGTCTAGTGATCTCAAACTACTGCTGAGTATGAGGTCCCGGGTTCGATTCCTAGGTCTGGCAAAGTATTATTGGGTGTTTCTATCTCGAATTTATCAGTAGCAGCCTGGCGTGGATTTGTACCTAGTTAATAGCAAAAGGCCCGAGGACTTCGAAATTAACTGTGTGGGTGTACTATAATATATGTAGACATTTTTTCAACTTTTCGGGGAAACGAGGCGTGATGTTATGTTAATAATAGATATATATGGTGTTACAAACCATTATCAGAACCATTATATATTGTTTATATAAATTACATATTTTCTTATACTTAGATAAAAACGCTGTTGAATTGTGCATAAATACATCTTTTTACTCGTAACTAAAATAATAATATTGATTGTTGATAATTACCTGACTGACAGAGCTCGAGGCTCGTCGGGAGCCAGTGTCGGAGGGTATACCGGCCCCGGTCTGCCTGCCAGCCACCGATGCCCGGTAGGGAGACACGCTTCTGCGAGTACCTGAATAAACATACAAGACTTGTGAAGATGGATGTGTGTGACAAATAATAATTTGACGCAGGTGGTGGGTGTGTAGATTCTGTCAACTTGTGATAAATTATTTTTAGGTTTAGTGAATGAAGGCTAAGAAAAAACGTAAAATACCTACTTACAATATTTATCTAAATAATTTCATCTTCATAAAATTGTAAGCATTAATCTGTTTCTATAAGGATGAAAAGGTATGTTACTAGAAGTATGACAATAATATCTGTTTCTTTTCGCCTGCAATAGTCGAATGCGTTTACGCTATGACAATTTAATTATGGGAGGCCGTCTTAGGTGACTACAAGTTTAATCAAATTATTGGAATTCAAATATTGAAGAACGTTGTATTCATGTTATGCTAATATACATACGCTACGAGCGCGATTGGTTTGTAGACCTAAGCTTCCAAAATAGGCTCTCAATTCAAGTCACGACAAGCTGTCAAAATAGAGATTATTTGGAGAAATCCGTCAAGCCACTTAATTCAAATACGACTAGAATTTCGGGTGTAATAATTCTAATAGGGCTGGCATCAATTTCGCCCTTTATTTTGTATCGTAAATATTTAGTCGCCCTATTAATAGTGTTAATTGAGAGATTTGTACCGGGCGTTGTCACAAAGTTACGATTAATAAATGTATGTACCTGCGGTCTGACTGTCTTCGCTCGGTCGACGTTCTCGTGAAACCAATGGCTCTTGAAATGTCAGCGTCAGGCTTCCCCTCGGGCTCACCCTATTTATTTCCGCCGTACCTTCACCAGTCACTAGGCTGCCCCGTGCGCTCCTCTCTGATGGCGCAATACTTCCCCGAGGACTCCTTTGCGAATCAGGAATCAACGAGCCCCTCGGACTCCGATTCATTTCCGGCATTTCTTTTTTCATAGGAGCTTCTACATTGCCTCGTTGACTTGTCCGCGGACTCGGACCCAAGTCTTTTTGACCTCGAGCCGGATCTATTTGAATACTTGCTACAGAATGCCGTGGACTTCGACCAACATCTGGCACCAAAGAGTTTCGTGGCTGATTCCATGATGTTCCCTCTGGAACCAAACTTCGTCGTGGACTCCTGGCGTTAGCGTCTGGGGTAATACTGTTTCTTGGACTGCGGTTGAAGTCTTGGGGATTCAAGCTTAGTCTCGATCCGTAATTCATGTCAACTGCTAAGTTGTTTCTTGATGGTGCTAATGTGTTCCTGTTCTGAGGTGCGGTATCTGGTGTAATGGAGTTTCTGGCTGATCTGGCTTCGGGGACCAAAGAGTGTCGAGGACTACGGTGGTAACCGCCTTCAAGTGCAGCGTCTGGTGCAAGGCTTGCACGTGGGCTTCTCTGCGGAGGGGGGGTCGGCTCCATTTCTTCATCAGTTTCTGTGGCTGCCAACGAGGCTCTTCGAGACGGTTGTGCTGAAGCTCTTGGGGACCTTGCTTGAGGTGACGTAGCTGCACTTCTGGAAGCGCGCCGTCGCCTCGACGAAGACGTTCTGTGAAGCATTTTGAATTCTTCTCACGTCCAACTACAGCTCCCTACTCCGTCTCTCGCGTCCGACCCATCATTTTATCTGAAAACAAAAGAACTGAATTTAGTAACGAAACTTCTCGATCTCGTTTAGGGATTTAGTATTCTTTACGCTTTTACAAAATGTATAACTAAAGTTCATAATCCGATTGTAAAGCCGCAATTTCAACTTCTTTGTTTACAGTCGATGGCCATGAATCTTAATGTTATTTTAGTAAAATGAGCTGAGAGGTATAATCTCATATAATTTATCATAGAGAATGCTTCGTGTGATATTTCGCTTGTCACACAAAGGTATGATATTCATTTCTGCTTTAACAATTTCGTCTTAATGTAGCTGTAAACTAATTATGATGATTCATAACAAAATTAGGCCTGTTGCTTCTTTGTGGTACACGGAAAATACATCAAGTAATTAAGTCTTTTGGGTATAAGACCAGTGTTATGTAGTAATGGACGAACATAATGTATGGTCTCATAAAAGAGCGGTTGCCAGATTGTTACCTTATTAAGATTTCACAAAGTAAGAAATACAATTATTTTTATGCTGTATGTTGATTTATGCCATAAGTTTTTTTTTTATATTACCTTCCGTTAATATCACAATTAGCAAACGTAATACAACTAATTGGTATTTTTTAACCACTTCACATAATGACCAACACTAAGTTCAGCTATTAGGTAACTACTTATATTCAGACCAAGACCTAAATTTCAGAGTACATTCCAGAAACTTTTCTGTAAGCATCACTCAACTTCACCAACCCGTAACAGTCCAATTTCGCAATCGTATTGCTCGGACTAACCCTGTCACTAACTTCTCAGAACTACCAACTATTCCGGCCCCGGTCACTTTAATACCAACTAAATGTTTCATTATTACTTCGCTATGACGTAAGACTTATGCAACCTCCTGAGCGGGCTACAATGGACAAATCCTGGACAATTTAGAGGCTGTCAGGGCATTATCTTGGCTACATAAGCCTGGTAATTGAAGATTTGATGGAGCATTGTTGTGGGCAATGTACTGCGTTATGTATTTAATAGCTTTGAGTTGAATGGGGTTGAGGGACGTTTTGTTATCTGGCAATTTTTGTTATTTAGGGTAGGTATTTTTTATATGGGTTGGGCACTGGTTTTTTACCAATTTCATTTCACAAATTTATCATCACAGTATCAGCCGAAAGACGTCCACTGCTTGACATAGGCGTCCCCCAAGCATCGCCACTTCGACCGGTTCTATGCGTCTTACATCCAGCGGATTTCTGCAGCCTTCAAAAGGTCATCGGCCCACTTTGAGGCCTTTCAACGCTGCATCTTCCGGTACGAGCACGGGATGAATATTATTCAGTATATTTATTAAAATACTCCACTAGCCATTGGGCTAGTGGAGTATTTTAATAAATATATACTCGTAGGTATTGACCTACGAGTCCTTTTTGGCTAGTACTTAGTAGATTAACTAGTATTACTAAATCGTTATTTACACAACAACTCTACAGAATGCTCTAAATGACCATTAACTTATAACTAACAAAATAACTGCTATCTAGCATACGTTGGAATCTAAAAATCCAATCCTAGTTTTCCATTACTATTTCATTTTCTAACTGAAACAGAAACAGTTTCAACATTCTGTCTATAAATTGTTAATACATGCACCACAGTACTTGCCAAAAAAGGAGCTCGCAAACCGCAGCACAGTTTGACTGCGGAGTATTTCGCCTGCACCGGTGAGCCTAGCATGAACGTGCGGAGTAAACGTGACGTAAATCGAATGATTTTCAAATTGGACCTACAAGTTCCGCACACCGAAACGTGGACACACTCCGGTACGACGCGGTAGCGACCTTGAATTGAATTTATGGACCAGTCCGTCCATAAATTCAAGGTCCATCGAGCTATGGAACGAGTACTATGCAGGCTAGATTGAACACATGACTTTATAACTCGTCTGGTGGTTTTGAGCATTTTGTAAATGGCCTACGCAAACGTCCTGCAAATCTGGTAGCGTCTTGTGACGGGTCGTTGAACTCCCTAAAATAGGATTGAGCTACACGGTGACTGATACATATATGCCGTCTGTTGAGACAGGTCAGCTCAAAGCTGCAATGGCTCTTTCTTCAAAAGGCCTTTCCAGACATTACCCTGCATTGTTAGACTCACATAAAATTTAAATAATATATGTTTGGACTTTAAAAGAGACCATGACCTCTGAGTTTGTTTCGGCTTTTCTTCTCAGGGAACAGTCAGCTAGGAAATGCCGGCGCCATCTAGTTTTTAAAAATATTGACCAACAAAATATTGACGTGTAAAAGTGTCTTTTAAGATCTACTTACATAAATAAACATTTCATTTCATTTCATTTCACATAGTATTTTGTCGTGGTAAATCTTTTTTTTCTACACACGAGTCATTATGTTACCTTATAACAGCATATTTGATTTGTAGGTAATCTTCTCCCTTAATTTAAGTGAACTGTTTGCGTTCCTCATCAGAATAAGTTCTTAAAACCGATACTTACTTAGTTTTAAAACTTTATTCATGTTTATGTGAGATACTAATTATGTTTGTCGAAAAAATTCAAACAAAAATACTAAAGAATATTTGGTTTATTGGTTCAAAAGTCGTTCGAATTCACGTAACGTTTACGTCGCGCGTGTCCAACTGCGCTTCCCAGCTCGGACGTTGGACATTTGATTTTAATTGTATTATTTTGTGGTTTGTTTAACTTGAAACTTGAACTGTATAGAGGCGAAACTAGTTTAGTTTTGGGGTTAAATGTATGTAAACTAGCTTCACGGAATACGGTATGCGGGGTATGGTCGTGTTTTGTTTTTAGATTTCCGTAGTCCGGACATCAGAATTTAGTTATAGTCCTCTGTTTACAATTTCGCCAATCAGTCGTATCTATGTCCTAGATCCTGTATTTGCCATGATGGCGCTACTAGTGGGAGAAAAGTCCTGCTGATTGGTTCATCTTTAAACTGCGGCATGAGATTCTCATGTTACGTATGCTGACACTAACGAATTCTAAATATAGAGAAATACAAATTACAATAATACATTTTTTACATGCTGTCCTATTAAAATTTCTTATCGTAAGGACTTTGTTCTCCGTGTTAAGAACACCCCTGTTTTGTACTTGTAAACATTACCAGTTCCAAAAATAAATCTTCCAAAAATAAATTCTAATAACACGAGACAACACAAAGTAATACCAAATATTTGGGTCCAAATAATTCGTAGCGATTTCGTTACTGACTTTCAGACGCCCATTTCAATTTCGAATTACTAAGGCGTGCTATATACTTGTTCGGTCGGCACATTCGATTCGGCAGTATATTTTGAACAACAAAGCTATTCCGAAGAAATTTTATTCTTCACTAGATTTTGTTAGCGACTTCGACTAATTACTTGTTCCCACGAACCACCCCGTCGCATCTACTTTTTTGTTTTTGCTTTGCTCCTAAAGGTCCCAGCGGGATGTTATTTGGCCTCTCTTAAGAATTGGCAGAAATAAAATAGCCACACGGGTCAACCGAAGGCTAAGCTTCGCTTGCCGCGGTAGGTTTGTGGATCGGTGCCCATCCATTACATAACGAAACCCGTGCCTCGTAAAATAACTGTTGGTCCCGGCTATCGATTCGTAGATATTTAATAGTCGTTTCAAATAGTCAGTAGCCTAACAGTCTGACAACCAGCTTACCAAGGCGTATCGTATTGCTCAGTGGTACTGGGTTGTGGAGGTCAATTAGGCAGTCGCTTCGTGTAAAATACTAGTATTCAGTTGAATATGGTTAGATTGGAAACTGACCCTAACATAGTTGGAAAAAGGCTAGTAGATTGATTGATATTAAAATCAATTTTGCAGCCCAACTGTGCCGGTAATACCAGAGCTTACATAAATTTTATTGATTTTTATGCGACAATATTAAAATGTTGGTGTTTAACGTTTTAATATTGTCGCATCAATGTCAATAAAATTTGCAAAGCTGACCTGAAGGCTACTTTTTGTTCCGGTAGCACGTTCCCGTGAGATAATTTGCGACATCCACGCGGGCGTAGCCGCGGGCAGAAGCTAATTACTACATAATTGTATTCGTTGTTGGTGTCCGGCTGTACCGTTTAATGCCGACCCGAACAAGTGTGTAGGACGCCTTAAATAGAAATAAATGACAGTATTACGTAGTATTTGCGGAGGACGGAGCTTCTTCTCGATTTTTCACGCAATCCGACAAATTGAAACGTGGGTCCCTGAAATATTGACCGTATCTGGCTCGAGCCGAAACGCTTTCACTTAGATTTATTAACAATTTGCCGGTTTTTTTCTATCTCCAAGGCTCTATTGTCCTTTAATTTGAGAAATAGCTCGACTTGTAAACTGTTTTGTGCAGATTACTTGACTTACGTAAGCTTCGTTTGGGTTTTTTTCGGCTGAAGCTTAGCCTGAAATATTAGGCTTTCACACGCTAGACGATTTTGTGGACTAATGTAGGATGAAAATAGATATAATTTCGTTGGATGAGTATTTACGGCATGGGCTATTATCGTTTATTTATTGTAATTGAAACATTATTCTTGTTTGCAGCTCTAATATTATTACGACTTATTACACTTTATATTTGATAACATTTCAAATGTTTTGATAATTCGCGCTAAATTTCTATTTCATTATCAACTTGTTTGTCATCTTTACTATGTTTTAAGAATTGCTTTTATACAGAATGTATTCTTCTAAACTTCGTAAACGCCTAAATGTACTAAAATACTCTCAAGCATTAGTACTTAATTTACTCTACTTGCCTAAACACAGAATAAGGTATTATTCCAGCTAACAAAACGTGTCAATCACGAACTTAATGACAATAAGAACTTGACCAGCTCAGACTGACAATGACAAACTGAGGTAACTAACTATTTTCTTTGAGCCTCGTGAAGCAAAGGCGAAAAACTTTCCGCCTTCACTTGAAAGTTAAAATGGCGGCCGTACATCCGTCTGACACGATTACGCGGGAAACACGCCGGAAATTGCGAAACCGTGCTCTGACTTAAGAACGCACTTCAGTGAGAGTTGTTGTGCTAAATATTATACTTACGTATATTTGTAAAGACAATGTTTTACATCACTTTCTTCAATAAATTGGCCTTAACTTTATGATACGTATTGCGCACATTTTAATTATCTTTAAGCTCGGGTGTGAATATGAGTTCGTAAAAAATCTGCCCTTTATAAGGTGCTACCCAGCATAAAATGTCATGTTATGTTTGATTGAGTATATCAACAGTCAATGTTTTTCATAGTGAATTGTGTACACTTATTTTTAAAACCATTAAAGCTTAGTAAAAAATGTGTTAATTTCATCCTTTTTTGTCCAGATAATACTGTAGTACCATTTACTAGGTAAATCTGGAATTTCTGAAGCGTGAAGCTGTTAACTGCGGTCTTTCAGCCAAAGTACCCATTAAAGCATTTTTGGAAATGCTGACTGAAGCCATTAGAGAATGAAATGGAGCACAATAAGTATCTGGTAGACATTATAGACTCTTAAACAAATTGTGCTTTATTTTAGGAAGTAGCTACTTTATTTTGCTGGAAAATTATATACAGAGTAGATAGGTAACCGTGTTTCCCTACAATTCCCAGAAAATGAAAAGACGTCTTCATTTGATTTATTGGCGAGATCCAGCTAAAGAATGACGACAAAAGGATGGGTTTAATACTTGAAACCGTCCGTTTGGTGTTGCAAAATAAATGCAAGCAATGCAATGAAATAATGCATTCCGGATTCGAGTTCCCATTTATCATAGACAAAACAGTTATTTTATAAAACTTCATGAACGTGCTTACAAGAACATATTCCGACTATTTTTTCGCTCAGTTCACGTTATTGTGTTCCGTTACATTTCATTTCATTTCTCTGATAAAGCTCTTATGAACCTTTCGATTGACACTTGATGGTATTCGGGACATTCCATTGTCAAGTTTCGTGTCGAGCGTTCGACATATTGGATTCGTGACGTCGCGACGTCGTTCAAAGTAATACAAATCAATGTCACGTCACACGTCCGAAACGAAAATACAATACAATAATGCTTTCTCTTTTGTACCATTTCATGCCAGATTCCTGTGACAAATCAATACCGACTTATAAAAACTAAGGAAATTTCACCAAAATTTAAACATAATTTTCATCGAAAGACCTCCTTTAATCTTTTAATAAGGTAAAGTTGCTTTTACTTTTAATAAAAAAATTACCTTCTCAAAGACTCAATTCTGAGAGACAGAAGGTCATTCAAACATTCAGAGCGAGGGAAAATTCCGAGAGCTGTGTCCTATGACATAGTGAGGAGCGGAGCGATGGCGGGACAACTAGCCAAACATTCGTGCGTCCCCAGTGGGGTTTCCGCATTGTCGTTGCGGGGGGGCTCAGTAACCGTGGTCACCCTCCCACGGTGAAGCAAAGAGGAACCCCAAGGTAGGGCCGCTCGTTAGGGCTAGTGCCTCCAAGCCGACGACGTAGCGGCCAAAAAGTAGGTTGCGGTGAGGTGCATCGCAACAGAGGCGGGCCGCGATGTCGAATGGGAGGCATCGCGGCTGAGGGTTACAGGCTGCGGCGGAGGAGGAGTGCCGGTACTTCTGAATAGCGCTCTTCCCTTCCATAGCCTGGACGGGGCCGCCACCGTTTGATGGCGGACGCGGTGGGGCCGCAGGGGAAGAGGAGTGTCGGTATAGCGTTGGCCGCTCTCCCTATCCCCTGCGGCCGAAAAGTGGTTGGCGGCGGGGCCACTGTACTGACCCGTCGCAGGAGGACGTCAGCAGCAGCTGGTGGGGCCCGCAAGGGCCGATGCCTGCTAGGGGTGCGGGTTGTTCGAAAGAGATACCGCGGCCCCTGGCATACGGGCAGCTGAAGGAACATGGGTGGGTTTTAGTCAGTAAAAGTCTGACACGCCCTCCTGCTCCAACCAGAGCGGGAGAAGTCATTTGATGATTTCCCACCCACAAAAAAAAAAAAAAAAACATTCGTGCGTAAGCATTAATGAATCCTAGTAATATTATAAACGCGAAAGTTTGTAAGTATGGATGGATGGATGTTTGTTACTCATTCACGCAAAAACGGCTGAACGGATTTGAATGAAATTTGGCACACAGATAGTTTATAGCCTGGATTAACATATAGAATACTTTTATCCCGGTAGTACGTTTCCGTGGGATAATTTACGACTCCACGCGGGCGGAGCCGCTGGCAAAAGCTAGTATTAAATACATGTGTTTAGCTTAGCTGTGAGCAGCTGTTGAGCGGTGACTTTAAACGAGTGTGGACACAACATTGGGGCAAGAAATACCAAAGCTTGTGTTCCCACCACCTTGTTGTGGCTTTCTCGGAAAGCATAGCCCTAGTTAGCTGTATCCAGTACTAGGGGTTAAGTACATTTATTGATTACTTTAATACGTTAACCATACAAATATTCAGTGGTGGATTTAATGCCATAGGCATTTCTGACAGTCAACCTTAGGGTGACGCAGAAACAAACATCGGTAGGCGCAATAAAAAAAATGGAAGATTAAATATTTTTAAATATAAAGATACGCATAAACCTATTTAAAAAAATGTATTTACCTCATTATATTTAAATATAAGAACAAATAAATGTGCATAGATACACGAATATGCTAAAAATAAATAAGACAAACATTACCGTTTTGATGACATGGCCACCGATGGAGATAATCTAGTATGTAGGTACCTAAACCAATATGCGCTTAGAACGGAGGTCTGCGTGTAGGACGACTTCTTAGACTAAGAATCAATATAAGTATAACTTCTAAGCCAAAACGACATGGCACATCATTATATTCTTTTAATGTTATAAGTTTGTATGAAATGTCGCCTAATCTAACTGCAGCTGTGCAGCTGCAGTGTTGCAGTGAAAAACTTCACTTCAATAAATCATTTTTAGGCTTACGTACCCAAAGGATACAACGGGACCCTATTACTAAGACTCCACTGTCCATCCGTCTGTATGTCTGTCCGTCTGTCACCAGGCTGTATCTCATGAACCGTGATAGTTAGACAGTTGAAATTTTCACAAATTATGTATTTTTGTTGCAGTTATAACAACAAATACTAAAAACAGAAAAAAAAAATATTTAAGGGGGCTCCCATACAACAAACGTGATTTTTTTGCTCATTTTTTCGCGATATCGATAATGGCCACAGGTAGACGCTTGAAATATTCACAGAATATTGAGAGATGAGACATTATATATTCACTTTAAAAATAAATAATTAAATTAAAATAAAATAAATATTTAAAGGGGGCTCCCATACAACAGACATGACTTTTTTGCCATTTTTATAGATAATGGTATGGAACCCTTCGTGCGCGAGTTCGACTCACACTTGGCTGGTTTTTTTCCTTGTTTTTCCTTGCACCGCTCCGTCTCACACCACTTGCACTAGTGGATGACCTGCCTTAGCGCATAAAAACCAAGCGCTTCACCCAGCTCCTATTGGGTCATGAATGAATAATTAAATAACTACTTTCTCGCAACCTTTTTCAACTCGTTTCCAACAAATGAGATTTCATTCACTTCATTTTGTCGCTAAAGTATAAGTAAGGAAAATAAAAATCTAATATTCTCTAAGCGAGCTGGCTACCGCTTTATTTTTTATTTCTGTTGTTGAACGTCTTTTACTCTGCCTCTTCATCAATTGTTTATAGTCCACGGAGAAAATTGTACTTTATTTGTTTCCACCGGTTTTTTCGTTATAATTTGAAATGAGTTTATTAGGTCTTTGTCTTCTCTGACTTTTTTTCAGAAGCATTTTCTAAGAAACTAGATTTGTACGTAATAAAGAAAGCTATTTTTACTTTGATCTGCTGGTTGATTAGATTCGTTTGAAGTTGGGAGAGAAATAGTAACTAATTGTAAAGATTGTCGTTAGATCAACAAATAGGGATGTTGTTCAGAATATCAGTAGAAGAAATGGGAGAGGGATTAGCGTTTCATGAACTAATGAATCCCTTATCACTCTCCCTTTTCTTGTAACTTTCTACTTGAAACTCGTTAACTGCTTGATCATCATCTCATTGTTCTCTTATTGATGACAATTTGCGGAACACAGCAAAGTTTAAATCGCTTGAAACACAAAATTATTTATTAGGTTTTACAGACTTACCTCAAATCTTCAGTTTCATGTCAAATTAATGATTTAATATTACACAATCCAAATCTGTTATTAAACTTCCTCGGACAATTTCAACTAAGTGAAGTACTTAATTCAATTAAATTCAAGAGTACAATTTGACAAATATTTCATTTTCAAACTTGAAATCTCGAGAAAACGAATGACAGTCCATTAAAACTTTTATTATATAATTGTTAAAGTTGAAATTTGAATGATACTGTTGAAAAATGTTGCTTTGTAGAAATAAGCATTCGGTACTTATTTTCTTTATTAAAAAGCTTTTTCTTATGAGAATTCCAAAAAAATTATTTGTACAGCGAGCGATTGTATTACGATTAAAGCTCTTCTTGTGTTTTATTTGATGAGCTAAGTATTTTATTTATTTTCATCACTTTAAAATACGCTATTTTGCCTCAAACATCGCCAATACGAATTTTATGTTCAATAATTATTTACCACTTTATTATTTAACCAAATAACAGGCTCGGAAATGTAATTAGAATGAATTAGATATTTATTATTTACTACCTGTGCCCGAGACTTCGTCCGCGCGGAATAGTTTTTTTTACTATTATTTAAATATCAATAAAAACATGCAAAACTCTAAAATAAAAGTATCCTACGTTACTCCATATTACATCAGCTACCTGCCAGTGAAAGTCCCGTCAAAAACACAAACGACAGACAGACAAAAATTGTAAAAAATGTTATTTTGGTATATGTGCCGTATATATATTCATATGCATGTAGCAAAAAGCGGTTATTTTAATATTACAAACAGACACTCCAATTTTATTTATATATGTAGATGTATATATTTATATGTATAGATGTATAGAAGATGTATAGATTGAATACTTTAAGTACACACGTACAGAAGTGGACTACTATCACCACACCACCTGCCCACCTACCTTACCATAACATGGATAGCTAGTCTCCAATCAATACCTACAGAATATTTTATTCATACACACGTAATATATGCTTTCAAAGAACACGAAACCAATTATTATAGCTACTGTAAACAAGTACCTACCACATTACAATAGAGCGATCAATATAGTCACTAATAATTTGAAACTGCTTTTGGTTTTAATGACGATTACATTGTATGTGACTGTTGTTTTTAATTTTAATATAACAACACAGTCCTCCTCTAGGATGTAAATTAAAGTATGGCATAACAGTGGGATGATTTTCAAGAGCAAAAGATGACTATCTGCCAGGGGTGCGGGCTGTTCGAAAGAGATTCCGCGGTCCGTGGCACACAGGCAACTGAGGAAACACGGGTGGGTTTTAGTCAGTAAAATTCTGAGACGCCCTCCTGCTCCACACAGAGTGGGAGAAGTTATTTGATGATTTCCCAACCAAAAAAATAAAATTAAAAAAAGTAATGCATAACAGTGGGATGATTTTCAAGAGCAAAAGATGACTATCTGCCAGGGGTGCGGGCTGTTCGAAAGAGATACCGCGGTCCGTGGCACACAGGCAACTGAGGAAACACGGGTGGGTTTTAGTCAGTAAAATTCTGAGACGCCCTCCTGCTCCACACAGAGTGGGAGAAGTTATTTGATGATTTCCCAACCAAAAAAATAAAATTTAAAAAAGTAATGCATAACAGTGGGATGCTATGCAAGAGCAAAAGATGACTATGATTTAAAAACTGCACGGATCTGTGCTTCAGCCACCAATCGATAAACTTCACATCTATTCAATATGATCCCCGCTGTTAGTGCTTGTGTTAAGAGCAGTGCTGAACCAGTGGTAATGGCCCCGGGTTATGAGTAGTAGGTCATGGGATCGATCTCAGGCAGGCGCTTAACTTTGTGTAAATAATTGAACCAACTCAAAATGGTGAAGGAAAACATCGTCAGGAAATCAGTATTCCAAGAACCAAAAAACTTTTTTCAAAAAAACCAACCGACTTCCAAAAACACACTACAAAGTGAAAAATAACTTTAATTTCGGAAGGCGGTGACAAAAAATTTAAATACATATACAAAGTCACCGACTTCCGAAATTAAAGTTATTTTTCACTTTGTAGTAAAGTGAAAAATAACTTTAATTTCGGAAGGCGGTGACAAAAAATTTAAATACATATACAAAGTCACCGACTTCCGAAATTAAAGTAATTTTTCACTTTGTGGTGTTTTTTTGGTAGTCGGTTGTTTTATTGATTGAAAAAGTTTTTATTTTTCATTTTTTTGTGGTTTACATGTGCCCTTCACAGCGTACTGGCGTGATATTATGTTATGAACTGGTGTAAATAATAGACAGACATAAGATTTCAGCAATCCCAGTACATTTGCTATCATTTATTGAGGAGTTCCGTTGTCTATTACCGAAGTTCCTCATCAGATCTTCACCAAATTGAACTGGTACCACTCCGAGAAAATACTCTTCCAAAAACTACCCAAATCACTTCAAGTGTGCCTATAAAATTTTAAGAGTTCTCTCTATTTCTCCAGGAACCCATCATCAGATCCTGATTTGATGATCATGGGATCACCTGGGAAGTATACCCTTTCAAACAAAAAAAAATCCAAATCGGTCCAGCCATCTTCGAGTATTCGGTGTACATACATAAAAAAAAATACCAATCGAATTGAGAAACTCCTCCTTTTTGAAGACGGTTAAAAATATGACGTGTGACATCTACCAAACCGCACTGGGACCGCGTGGTAGATTATGGCCCACTCCCTCTAAAAGAGACGAGGCCATTGTCCCAGCAGTGGGAACTGTATAGACTCATTATAATGTTTGTGATGTCTGCCAATCTCGAGCTACTACCACATGAGTAACCAACTACTACTTCTCTGTTAAAATATTTCCTCCAATTTAAATTTCGAAATCATCTGAGATGTCATTCACTCCTTAAAATTAATTGATCTTCACTGAATTGGACTCGTATTTTAATGCCTCACCTTCAACCCTTGAATATCTGTTAAAGACTTAAACAGACCTCAAATATCAGAGACGCCACCGCATTAATTTCCCGGTTTAATATACAAAATTAATTATTTCCCTTGAGAAATTCTGATCAAAGGCCCGAAGATTGCCAAAATGCGGTGAAATGTTACGACTCGTAATTTATTATGTTTTGATCGAGAGGTAGGTATCGATTTTCCAGTACCTGACACGTTTGTAAAGGAATCATGAAATAAATGAGCACAAGATTGAAATCAAAAGGAAAAACACTATCGAAGGATATATTCTAATCTTATAAATGATGAGCTTGGACAAGGTTGAAGTGAATGTCTGTCCATGTCTATACATAGAATATAAGAAAGAGTGAAACAAAAAAGTGAAAAGGGGTTATACCTCTGTAGTGAAAACCTACAAAGGTACAACCCCTTTAGCTAGTAAACCCTGAAATTCTGAAAAAAAAAGACGTATACATCTTAAAAAAAAAACAGTAGACACCAACCGCTTCACAAAGGACTTTGTCAAATTGATTTTAAAACGACATGAAATGTGTGTGTCTTGTCTTGTACTGCTGAGGAACTAATGAGACCATCCTATTTTGTCAATACTGGCTTAAAACTGAAATCTCGTCATAGGTGGTGGCACAGTTCAAAGTCTACAAATCGCCATTGTTTTGTTTAAATTTACTTTTGTGTCGACCACAAATTAAACGAAATCTGGATAAATATGTATGAGACTTGGAATATTGCAAAAAACGAGCTCAGGAAAAGTTCCCAATTTTTGTAAGAGCGTATTTTCCTACCATGTTAGTCTTTTAACATCTTTGGCAAATACCCTTTGGTTGAGTCCCTGTTTTTTTGCAATCATCTGCTGCGCAACGGGAAATAAAAAAATATTGTGCGTAAAAGCATTCACTTGTTTACAAGAAATGTTAAGATAGTGACAGCTAGCTGTCAGATTCTTGGACTTTGGATAGCAGCGACATCTGAAGTGGCAGTTTTTATTCCCATTTCCTTCTATGACATAATTTCAGAAATTTTAATGATTTTCTGTTGCTAAAATATCCCTGTAGCAGTTTTCATAATTATTTCTAAATGCACTATACCTCGGGAATAAGTAATAGTCGAATTCTCAGATCAATGAATCCTCCTTCACCTTATAAATTGCAAATCCTTTTTAAAATTTACCAGCAATTTTAATCAAAAGTAAATATCTAACACCTTGTACAATGCCGAATAGGGAATTAGATGAAGATGGAACATCTACTTACAGACGAATAGAGAAAACTATGCGTTTGTTGATCTCCTAAGGGACATCACGAGACAACGAGGCTGTCCGTTCCTCTTCTCGGTTACATTAATACTGGGAACTAAAGAGGATTGTGTCTATGTTCTGACGCAGTATACTTTTAATCGCTATATAGGTTTCACATAAACTCAAGCATTATTCTCATGAGGGTAGGGAAAAACTACAGAATGCCACCTGCTTCGATCCTCATAAAAATTAAACAAATAAATAAAAAAACCATTTATTCTACTACTCATTCAGAATTTCTTTATAAAAATATTCGTAGCATGCATAACATATCACAAAAATAAAAGTTTAACATGCAAAATTAGATGATTGGTACATTTTTAATTATTATAGTTTTAATTTCGAATGAATTATAGATTGAATTATAATTGCTAAATTGAATTGTATATTTGTATGTCGTAATAATTTATTTATATTAATTAATAATAAGATAAGTAGTAGTCGCCTCCTTGGCGTAAGCCTCCCCATTTCTTTCCAGTAGTACCTGTCTCTGGCTTTGGTCCGATCCTCATATACCTACGCCTTATGCTTCGTTTAAGTTGGGGCTATTGCGTAAAACACTAGCAGTAGGAAAAGTTTTCATTTTGACAGTTTAAGAATATTCATTGTGTTATTTACGTTGTTTAACAGACAAATTTTTCGAACGGATGAAGCAATGGATTAACAATAATCTTCAAAGTGATTTAGATTCCGATTAATGCGTTACGCAATTAAGGCCGGCTCAGACTGTCGTCGCGGCACGGCACAGCACGACACGGCGTGCTTCGGCAGCTCGAAGGACGCTTTGGTATGACACGGCATGTTGTGGCATCCCGCAGCAAGCCCAGCCACTCACTATTCAACTAGTTTTGCTCTGCGCGGACTCGAAGTTGGTTGGGTCGTTATTTGGTCACCGCCGCACCCGTTTCAAATATTATTTCAATTAGTTTAGCTGTCATAATCCTGTAACCTATGTGACTTGCGGAACGCCACGGACTGCCGCGGTGTGACGCGGTGGCACAATGCGGCAGTCTGTGGAATAAAACGGCAAGCCACGACGTGCCGCGGTATAATTATATCGAAATAAGGTAATATGAATTCTAAACACTACGCAATAAGGATAAAAATAACTTGATCATAAATAAAATACTTTGCCGTGCCGCGACGTAAGTCTGCGCTGGCCTTTAGAGTACTTACTGGTCGTGGTAGTTCCTGTACCTACTAATAAAGTAGAAAATAAAATGGTTTGCACTTAATCAGAGTCGGCATCATAATTAATTTATTTGTAAGAATGTAGTTTAACATAATCAGCCTATAATGTTCCCACTGCTGGGACACATGTGTAGGGTTTTTACAGATTTTATAAATCCGTTCTTATTTTTATGAAATGGCAACACAGTTCAACTGTCAATTTTGTAAGGGAGGGGTAGTATATAAACGGAGGCACTTGGCCGAGAGAGCTCAATTTTTGGGTGTGAAGTAACTGTGGTGACAATATTTGATAAGAAGAGAAAATTAAAGAATCAGTATTGTATCTGGTGAGTTTTATTATACTTCAGAAGTGGGATCCAAAAGGTAATTTGAATTTCTTAACGTTTATGTTAACATGTGGTAGCCTTAAGCTCACTGTCGTATTTGGTCGGGGCACTCCCTGATAATAAGACAATGAAGACTGGGTTTCTAACATGTCCTATAGCCTCCTGGTGTGATTTTATTTGGTCAGGGTACTCCCTGATAATACGATTGCAACATAAGGTTATGATTGTGAAGTACCTACAAAAAAAAAAAAAAAAAAAAGCAACCATGTGGTGACCTGATGCTGCTTGTCATATTTGGTCGGGGTACTCCCCGATAATATGGCACAATATATCGGATTTCCAACATGTGTGATAGCCTTATTATGTGATTTTATTTGGTCAGGGTGGGTACCCTGACCAAATAAAATGATAATACGATTGTAAAATAAGGTTATGATTAATGTGAATCTTTTGTATTTGGACTAGAAATTAAAGTATGGTTGCTACCACTTAGTCCTTGATAGTGGTAGCATACATCGAGGCAACCTTAGATCGCAGTTTTATTCGATAGGGGCACGCCCTAGTAATACGGCTGCGAGATGAGGTTTCGAGTTATTGTAATTGTTTGAATTTAAGCAGAGATTGTTACCAAATATTTGATGTACTCCTCGGCAGTGATATCATGCCTCTGCCATCACCTTCAACTATAGTTTTTGATTGGGGGTACATCCTAATAATACAACTATTTATTGAAGGTTACTTATTTTTTTAAACGACCGTTACAAAGTATTGCTGTTTTACGTTATGCAATTTGTTTTATCGAACATTTATGTCCTTAAATGTGATCAATTCCAGTTTCACAATGGAAAAAGATAACGACGCCACCCGGTCGATGGATGCTTCTTCTTGTGGTCGCAGAGAGAGCCGACGGCGCCTGCTAACTCCAGTAAGGTGCTCGTCGCATCATCGACGTGAACTTTCGGGCGAACGCTGCGGTGGCAGTCGAAGTCGCAGCAAGTCAAGGAGGCAAAGTTTACGCGAGAAAGAGCTGGAGTTTGAGCAAGAACGAGAGCGGCTACGTGTATTCGAACAGGAACTACGCCGGGAACGTGAGAAGATAACGGAGGCGCATGGGAATCGATCCGGTAGAAGCTGCAAGAGTACGAGCCGTCGTCACTCCAAGAGCCGGCAGCACAGCTGCAGCCCAAGCCGGTCGCGTCAACCGGAGCATGAAGCTACCAGAGCCAAGCGGAGACGAGGTTCACGAGAGCAGAGCAACGATAGTCTACGCAGCGACGGCGTACCGCAAGATAAAAGGTCACGTACTCCTTCTTTTACAGTTAAAGATGTCATGGATTTAGTGCATTCTATTAAACACGGTTTTACATCTCAGCCGTCTACAAGTGCATCAATTTCGAAGAATATTGACCACAAAAATATTCTCCCTTGTTTTGATCCTTCTGCAAAAAACCAGCGTATTGACATTTGGCTACGTAAAGTAAATGAATGCGCTACTGTATATGGCTGGGATGATATAACAACAACACATTTTGCAATGCAAAAACTTCAGGGTTTGGCCAAAGTTTGGTATGAGGGTCTGAACACAATTTTGCATACTTGGAAAGAATGGCAAGATAAATTAATGAGTGCTTTTCCTTGCGAGCAAAACTATGGCCAAATCCTGGAAGATATGCTTAAGAGAAAAAGTAAGTTTGGCGAACCAATTGAAGTATACTACTATGAAAAACTTGCGTTGTTAACTCAGTGTGAAGTTACTGGTAAACGCGCAGTAGATTGTATAATCCATGGTATAACTGATAGGACTATGAAATCGAGTGCGTTGGCGCTTTGTTGTTCTCAACCTGAACAGCTTCTCCAATTCCTAATGAGCAACAAGGAAAGTCAAATTTCAGATCGTAGTCTTGGGAAAAATAACCATTCCAATTCTAAAATAAATCAAAATAAATCTTATCAGTCTCAGGGTCCTGTGTTCTGTTTTAATTGTAAGGAGCGTGGTCATCCTTACTTACATTGTCCGAAGCCACTTGTCAAATGCAATAAATGCCACAAAATCGGTCACAAGATCGAAAATTGCTTACAAGATCCTAAATCCGATAATATAATGAGTAAAGCTGGAGCACCATCCAAAACAATGTGTATTTCAAGCTCCAGTCCTAATTCAAAATTCATAAAGCTGGTATTAGTAGATGGTAAGACTGTAGAAGCATTTATTGATTTCGGTAGCGAAGTGACGTTGGTTAGGGAGTCAATAATTTTAAGCCTTAATCTGGTACATGATCAGGTCCCGTCGGTTTTAAAAGGATTCGGGAATGAGGCGGTCCGATCGTTGGGGAATATATTGCTCGACATAGTGGTAGATGGAGTTGATGCGAGGGTAGCTTGTAGAGTTGTTGAAGATGAGCTGTTAGATAAACCAATATTAATAGGCCAGTCATACACGGAGCAACCACATATTCTTGTGTTCAAAAATTCCCACACTTTGCAATTTCGTGAGTTGCACACTGAAATCCCAATGGTTTATCCCGATGCTGATAATATCAAACTTGCTGAAGTTAGGGTCGCTGCGGATGTCGAGCTTCATGGACCTGCATCCATAAAGGCTCGCATAGGTTCCAAATTTAGTGGCTGTTTAATGCTGAGCAACAACATCGTGGGTGGTCCAAACCAAGAAGTTGTTGTTTATGGTGGCGTTTACCAGGTCCAACGTGGGGCTTTAGACATTCTTGTTTATCCATTTTCCATCCCCTGTACACTACGAAAGGAATTTGTCGCTAGTAGGGGAGAAAAGGTAGAGTTTGTTCAGAGAATTGTAATACAGTCTCCAGGAATTGCAGAGTCTCTAGATATTCAAGATAACTGTGAACGTGATATTAAGGAGAATAACGTACGCATAGGTGATTCGGTATCAAAGGACGATAGACAAAGGCTTATGACAATACTTAAACAATATAAACATTGTTTCGCCTCAAATTTGAAAAATTTAGGTTGCACGGATGTTACGCAGATGACAATTGAGTTGAATAGTCAACGTCCTATTGTCTATCGTCCTTACAGGTTGTCACATCACGAACGTGAGAAAGTGCAGTCCATGTTAGGTGAAATGTTGGAAGCTGGGATCGTTCGAGAATCAGTATCGGAGTATGCAAGTCCTGTTATATTAGTTCGAAAAAAAGATGGCAGCTTTCGAATGTGTATCGATTATAGAATGTTGAACTCTGTAACAGTAAAGGAAAGATATCCGATGCCAATTATAGATGATGAAATAGCAAGATTGTCTGGGCAAACATGTTTCATAACGCTTGATTTGGCATCTGGATATTACCAGGTGCCAATTTCGGAAGCATGCAAACATTTAACTGCGTTCGTCACTCCAGATGGATTGTACGAATTCAACCGTATGCCATTTGGTTTGGCAAATGCACCAGCAATTTTTCAGAGAATGATTAATAAGGTCTTAGGGTCAGCTCGATTCACTCATGCTACAGCGTATATGGATGACGTGCTTGTCTTTGGTAGAAATGCTTCCGAATGTCTTGATAGGCTCGAACAAATTCTGAAACTGTTAGAAAATGCAAATCTTACATTAAATTTGTCGAAATGTAATTTTCTTCACGATAATATTGATTATCTTGGTTATGAGATTAGCTCGTTGGGGATTCGGCCAGGTGAAAAGAAAATTCAGTCGGTTATGAATTTTCCACGGCCAGTTAATATTCATGGTGTTAGGCAATTCCTTGGGCTTGCTAGTTATTTCCGAAAATTTATCAAAAATTTTGCTCAATTAGCTGCGCCAATCATGCAGTTATTAAAAAAGGACTCCACATGGGTGTGGGACCAACAACAGGAGAATGCATTCCAGGTGCTTAAATCACAATTGATAGACAGACCAGTCTTGGCTATTTATGATCGCGAGGCGAAGACGGAACTACATACTGACGCCAGCAAAGATGGCGTAGGAGGCATACTCTTGCAACGATGCAAGGATAGTGGTTTCCTTCGGCCAATTGCTTATTGTAGCAGGCGAACGTCACCGGAGGAAAAATATTATCACTCCTACGAATTAGAAACGCTGGCGGTTATTCGTTCATTAGAGAAATTTCGGGTCTATTTATTAGGTAACGAATTTAAAATAGTCACCGATTGCAGTGCTCTTCGTTCTACTTTCATAAAACGCGATCTCATGCCTAGGATAGCGCGCTGGTGGCTTTTGCTGCAAGAATTTAATTGTTCAATTGAATATCGACCTGGCGCTAAAATGTCCCATGTAGATGCGTTATCTCGCAATCCTATTTCGAATGATTCTACGACTGATTCCACTAGTCTGTGTGGTCAAGTTATGGTTATTAGTAGCGAAGACTGGTTACATACCCTTCAGCTAGGGGACACAGAATTGGAACGTATTAAACAGGTTGTAGAAAAAGATTTAGACCCCAAAAATCTTCAATATATCAAAGATAATTATGTTGTTCGAGATAATAAGTTATATAAGTATCTTAACGGCGATAAGGATAATGTTCGTTGGGCAGTCCCAAAGGGGGCGAGGTGGCAAATATGCAGGATGAATCACGACGATATTGGTCATCTAGGATTAGAAAAAACTTTGGAAAGGATTAAAAGTAATTATTGGTTTCCGAAAATGTCACGGATTTTTGATAAAAAGTATGTCTCCGCTTGTATCGATTGTGCTTATGCTAAGAAGTCCGCGAGTAAGAACGAAGGTTTATTATATCCAATCGAAAAAGTAAAGTTGCCGTTTCACACCCTGCATATCGACCACCTGGGTCCCTTTGTCAGATCCAAGCGAGGATACTCTTATCTACTAGTAGTGGTAGACTCGTTTACTAAGTTTGTGTTTATAAAGCCAGTTCGAAACACGAATGCACAAAATGTGATTCGTGCTCTGGATGACATATTCTATACATTTAGAATGCCTGACCGTCTGATCAGTGATCGTGGTAGTTGCTACACATCTAACTTGTTTAAAAGATACTGTTATGATAAAGGTATAAAACACATCTTGAATGCTGTCGCGAGTCCTAAATCAAATGGCCAGGTAGAACGATATAACCGCACTATCCTAAATTCATTGAAAGCGCTTAACCTGAGACATGATGAGAGGGATTGGGACAACCAGTTAGGGAAAATACAATGGGGGTTGAATAACACTGTCCAAAAGACGACCGCTAGAAGACCATCTGAAGTCATGTTTGGCACGTTCATGAACAGTGAGATCAGTCCTAATTTAAATGAGATAGCAGACGTGACTAGGGAAAATATAGATGTGACTACTATCCGAAATCAAGTTAAAGAAAGAATAGACACTGAACAAGCAAAGCAAAAGCTGCGCTACGATCAGAACAGACGCCCTGCTAAGAAATACAATCGGGGAGATTTAGTCAAAATTACTAAAGTTACTTTTAATAACGATGGGAAGAGTAAAAAGCTTCTCCCATCCTACATAGGACCATTTCGAGTCACTAAGGTTTTAGGCCAAGATAGATATCAAATAGCATCCATTCCCGGTCTCAGTAATAGTAAGAATAAATGCACTACCACTGTAGCAGCTGATCGAATGCTGCCGTGGGTGCATGTAGCTGCGTTACAACTAAATAAATCGGATTCTAGCGAATCTAGTGATGATAACGAACATAGTGATGCATAGTGATCATCGATGTAGGATTCTACAGGACAATTATTACAGAATGTTTAATATTACTGTTTCAGACCGAACGTGAGAATTGATTGGTTCACGTCGTTGGTTATTAAGCAAGAGACCTGACGTAAGAATTGATGGGCTCACGTCATCAGATAGAACACAATTGGAGACCGAGCGTGAGAATTGATTGGTTCACGTCGTCGGTTATTACACAATTAGAGGCAAGAATTGATTGGTTTGCCTAGGTTTTTAGTCTCTGATCAGGTGTGAGAATTGATTGGTTCACAACCGGATAGAGTACGCAAGTTCAGTAGCGAGAATTGATTGGTTCGTACTAGCATATTAAGCATAAACTTAAGTTCTGAATGATAGATGGTGTCATAATCCGAGAATAGAACAAGTCTTAGGTACTTCGGCGAGAATCGATTGGTTCGCCAAAATTGTTGAAAATTCGTTTTACTTTTTTGTGGATAACTGATAGTACATAGTATAATATAGTACATAATATAACTTTTATTAAGTTATTGTGGATTTCATAAATGTATTAGCATAATATATTCAATAATTGTATAAAATGAATTCATTAATGTTTGTGGTTTAATGATAATTAAGTTTTAATGATTGTTTTGGTTTTATTTTTGTTAGATGTTTCGTATTTATAAGCATTAAAGTATTATTAGGATGTAGCCTTATTGCTGTAAATGTTTAATCTCAAAATCAATTTGATGTATGTTATTTTTTTATTTTTTATTTGTATACTTTTTATTGTATTTTTCTTGAGTCCTCTCAGCCAAGTGTAGGGTATTTCAGATGCCATTTGAGGCGTGTATGAGGGCATACACGTCGTCAGGACGGTCGAGTGTAGGGTTTTTACAGATTTTATAAATCCGTTCTTATTTTTATGAAATGGCAACACAGTTCAACTGTCAATTTTGTAAGGGAGGGGTAGTATATAAACGGAGGCACTTGGCCGAGAGAGCTCAATTTTTGGGTGTGAAGTAACTGTGGTGACAATATTTGATAAGAAGAGAAAATTAAAGAATCAGTATTGTATCTGGTGAGTTTTATTATACATGTCTTATCTCTGTGAGTGGGAGTGGACCCAGTGCGGGTTGGTAAATGTCACATGTCTTTTTTTTTATCATTTTTTCACATCATGTGATCATCATCATCATCTCAGCCGAAAGACGTCCTCTGCTGGACATAGGCCTCCCTCAAAAGGGGGGTTTTGCCATAATCACCATCCTTGGCAGGCGGGTTGGCGATCGCAGGATGGTGGTAAAATGCATAGAGAACGCTGCTGCCCATTCTCTAGTAAGTCCCTTAGTCGCCTTCTACGACACCCACGGGTAGAAATGGGATGATGCTATTCTGTTACGTCCAGCACCACATGGAACCACCATGTCATCATCTGTCATCATGTGATGTACAAATATAATTTTAATATCATCCTTTACTGCGTACGTACTCTGCACAATGTGTTTTAGATAATAGGTAATAGGGCTGATATCGGTAACTCCACGTTAATGCGTGTATGTTGCGTACCGTTAAGGTGATTTAGGCAATAGCATGAATCAATATTCATATTATTAATTTTAGTAGAAATACAAAATTAAAAGAAAGGTAATATTAATTCTTATTTTGGACATACTTAGCTGGAGTTTTTTAAACTTTATAGACAGACTTAATACACTGAAAGTAACTCAAATGTCAGGGTCATATTTAGAGTCTAGACATTTCTTATAAGATCAGATTATGTGAGAAAAAATATCTTATTATTAACCTATTTCATAAAATCTGTCAGTGTTTCACACTATATTATGAGCTTATGATCACTGGACGGACAGCACTTAAAATAAAAAACTTAAAAAAAAAAAAACAACCGACTTCCAAAAAAAGACTAAAATGTGAAAAATAACTTTAATTTCGGAAGGCAGTGACTTTGGACATGTATATTAATTTTTTGTCAGCGCCTTCCGAAATTAAAGTTATTTTTTACTTTTTAGTCTTTTTTTGGAAGTTGGTTGTTTTTTTTTTGAAAAAAGTTTTTATTTTTCACTTTTTAGTGGTTCAAATGTGGTTACTCTTTCACAGCGTCCCGGCGTGATGTTATGTTACGAAGTGGTGTAAACAGACTACTTGCTTTCTTTCTTTTGATTTCTGCAATTCCAGTCCATTTGCTATCATTTATTGAGGAGTTCCGTTGCCTATCTCCGAAGTTCTTCATCAGATCTTCACCAAATGGAAATTAGACCACTCCGAGATAGTACTCTTCCAAAAACTATCCAAATCGCTTCAAGTGTGCCTATAAAATTTGAAGAGTTCTCTCTATTTCTCCAGGATTCCATCATCAGATCCTGACTTGATGATCATGGGACCACCTGGGAAGTATACCCTTTCAAACAAAAAAATTATAATCCAAATCAATCCAGCCATCTTCGAGTAATCAGGGAACATACATTTTGGAAGTCGGTTAAAAAGTTTAAAGTAACAAGCAGCATCATTATTATACTAAGAGCTCAGTAGCAACAATGGTCATCATCTGCCTAGCTTTTTCTAAGCTATCTTGGGGTTGGCTTGCAGTCTAACCGGATACAGCTGAATACCAGTATTTTACAAGGACCGAATGCCTATTTGACCTTCAAAACCCAGTTACTGGGTAATAAAATACTTGGTAAGACTAGTGGTCAGACTTTCGGGCTTCTGACATTGAAGACCCACAACGACTGTCAAAGAGCAGGCATGGAGGGGTCTCTCGGTATGTTAAGCTGGTCACCCATCCACAAACCAACCGCGGCAAGTGAAGCTTAACCTGATCGATCGACCCGTGCGTCTGTGTTAGCCACAAGCCCCTCAGTAACAACAATATAACTATCTAATGAAAATAGTTTAAAACGCTATTAGCCCAGCAGTGATTACCACTAATGGAATTAATTTGCGGAGTCTGATATCGTCTTGAGACGTATCAAGACGTTACCAGCAGATGGGAATGTTAATTACAGTGTTTAACTGTTAAATGGTTATGCAATCGTACAGTAATTATATGATGAATTAGGAGGTGATAGTTAAATCACATCCTAATTCAATACATAGTATATTTTTCCATTGGATTGGACCACATCGACGCAGAATTGCATAAAGCAGTGTATATAATCGTATTTTATTGTGATTGTATAACTTGGCAAGCCAACACGCAAGCAATCTGATAGTAGGTGGCCATAATGCACCAATGTCATCGTAAGTTGCGTTACCATCGCGGAAATAAATATGGTATGCCGTGTGTTTAATTTAATAACAAGTAAAATTAATAAATTACAAAAAAACACTTCAAACCCTCTGGTTCGCTGGTAATGTTCTCCCAGCATGGTAGTAGGTGCCTCCTTAGATAAGCCCATCCCTTCGTCAGATTCGCTAATAGTCATCGCGCCCCGTACACAATGAGATAAAAATAAATCAACAGCATTGAACCCGTAGTATTTATCTCTTTGACCCCTCGACTGTTAAGCAAACTCATTGAGTCTGATAACAATAGGAAAGTAATTATTATTGCGTTAATTACTTGACATTTGACAGTTTATCTGAAACTTTTCAAATTCCGCCCAACTTATTCATTCATTCATTTTTCGTGCTGAATATGTTTGCTGAAAAGCCCTCTGGGCTCTTCTCTAGTTGTGATTCTAATCTCTTAGGGAATATATACAAACAAGGAATATATTATTCGGGACTATAATTAATATTCCATATTGGTCTTTAAGACAAACTAATGGATACACAAATGTTTTCCCACAGTGAAAAGTTTTCGCATAATTCGAACCCGGGACTGAAAACAATAACAGCCATATACAATTATTGACAGCTTGATCCATGGTAACGTAGGAACGAATTCTGCTGAACGCCCACAGGCGCAGAATATTAATATGCAATGTTGATATTATTATAATTACGGGTAAGTTACTGATTCAATCTATTGAAAGTATAGCAGCTTCATGTATTATTTACTATCGTTTGCTCGCAGCATAGCCCGCGTGCAGGTCGAAAATTAAACCCTTGGGAACGTACTACCGGTATTAAAAGTATCCTGTGTTAGGAGATAGGATACTTTCACTATGCAGATCATCGTTTATCCAAGTGCTAAACATCCAAATTCGTTTAGTCGTGAAAACGTGAAAGACAGACAGTGACTTTCGGATTTATAATATTAAATTAGTATTATGGATGAAGTAATGAAGGATTTATAATATTAAATTAATATTATGGATTAAGTAATAAAGGATTTATATAATATTAAATTAATATTATGGATTATGTAATAAAGGATTTATAATATTAAATTAATATTATGGATAAAGTAATAAAGGATTTGTAATATTAAATTAATGTTATGGATAAAGTAAGGGGCTTGCACGGTTCGATCGATCAGGTTAAGCTATGCTTGCCGCGGTTGGTCCGTGGATAGGTGACCATCATTACCTACAAAGACCACTCATAATTATATTATACTATTTTTGGTAACCTGGTACAGTCGAGTTCATTCATATTATATTGGCCCTTTCAGGCTTCAAAAATATATGAACGTAAACAAAATTCATAATATTGTGATAACTATAAGCAACATTAAATTGTGGTCAAGATTTAAATTCATTAATATGTGACTGCTTTTTCTCATAATATTTCAAATTATTGCCTGCACAGCATATATTATTGAACCGTTCACACATAATTTTGATTTATAGGTTCTAGAGAATTTATTAAGCTATCCAATGCTCACAATATTTTGAATCCTTGACAGTACCAATATATTAATGAACTCGACGGTACCAAAATGAAAAAACAAGGTTTTCCGGAAGCCTATCAACAGAAAATCCCGTCAATTAAATTTTCATGCACACTGAGACAGCGAGAATTTATATCAATAGACAAATAAATAATGTACCCTTTGATAAATCTAAAATTAAATTACCGTAACCTTTCCTTAATTAATTTCTAACGTAGTTTACACCTGAATAATTTCTAAAGTAAACAAAAAGATAATCTGAACAAATACCAGTGTAGCTATAGAATTAAATCCTACTGTATATTTAATCAAATAAGAGTTGATCCGGAACAAAATGTCTTATGTCTACATACGTATAAGCTGCTTATTTTTCAAACAGATTGAAAAATGAATGGAAATAATATACAGACGTATGACGCACACCTACATTTCTATTTCACATATTTACTTTGAATGGATATTCATAACAAAGCGACTATGTTTAACATTGTTGAACAGTGGTGTATAGAGGCTGTGGGTCTCGTGAAAATAAACAAAAGCATTCTATAAGAGGTGACGACAATATCTATATGTAGACACACGTAACACACTAGCCTTTGAAAGCGATTTTCATGAAGAAATAATTGAAATTGTAAGATATTTTCATACCGTTATCGTTAATACCAACATGAAGAAAGTACGTGTACCTGAATCTTATAAATACTTTTGTAATCATTTTATAATGGAAAGATGAACTCAAACTCAAACTCAAAGCATTTATTTCAATTAAACCATTTACAGGCACTTTTGAATTGTCAAAAAGTCGATCAGTTGGAAAGTTGAAGCTAGTTGCCCATTCCAAAACGTAGATCTCTATGGAGAAGAACAGGCAAGAAAATCCACGGACACTCTTTTAAAATCAAGTTGAATATTACAAAATCTTGGGAACATTATTCTTGTTGATTCTGTATGTGTGATGAGTACCTAAGACTCTAGCTTTAATTGAAATTAGTAGAGAGACCTTTTTAAACGCCGCATCTTTGCCATTTATGTACCTACCTGTACATAGTCCTCCGCGCTATATCCGGCGACAGTGACACTGACTACTTTTCTCTCCTTCCGTTAGCTCTTTGAGGACTAGCAAAGCTAAAATTGGACCAAAAATAATGGCAAAGTTCCACAACTTTCAAGAGAAGAAGACAGTTGGTATTCAGTCATCATCTGCCTAGCCTTTTTCTAACTATGTTGGGGTCAGCTTCCAGTCTAACCGGATGCAGCTGAATACCAGCATTTTACATGGAGCGACTGCCTATTGATGATATTCAGTAACGTCAGAAAACGTGCCGCTTAAAATGTTAAGATGGACTCAGAATTATTGCAAAGGCCCATTCACGATGCAAACAAAATCAAAACAAAAATGATCACATTGGAAACATATCCATTATGTAGCTTTTGGCTAACCATTGTATACTCCAGAATGCGCTATACGAACAAGTGCTCCACTCAATACAAACCAATGCACGTGACGTCAGATCCGCGGAAGTAAATCTACGAACAATAGTAACTTACTTAGCACGTACTTGTTGCTATTATATAGAACTAAGAGAAGTAAGCGACCGCACTAGCTTTCCGGAATACACAATCAAGTTGGTGTTTTGTTTTGGGAATTAAGTTGAAATGTCTTAAGCTTGAAGAATTTCAAGCATCTGAGCTGAACGTATAAAGGAGTATTAACTACAAGTATAAGTCTCAACCCCGTAGGAATATCGATATATAAAGTAGATATCGTATGTTCTAATCCAGGTCATGGTCCACGTACCAAACATCCAAATACGTTTAGCCGTTTTAAAAAGCGTAACAACATATACAAAAAAACAAATATTTTCTCTTTATAATATTACTATAGTTTAGACAAGCCATGTGTGCCCGTGGGATTTCTCATCTTATAAATTACGAACTTCCATACAAACTTTCCTCGCCTACTAACTCTGCGAGAATGATTTTTCTAAAAAAATCCTCAGAGCTCACTTAGAACTCTTGTGGAAAGTATCATTCTTCTAGACACACGAGTTTTGTGTCAGTGATTGATGTAAGCAGAATCCTGTATTCGTGTATTACATCAAACATCGCTATACGACCATCACTACTTGTAAGTAGTGAATGAACACTGACTTCTTTCCACAAAATACTGTACTAGGTATATTCAGATGATAATTTAAGCATTATTTAATTTCATATAGCTATTATTCATCTAGTGGTCTCAAGCGAGGATACAAACTGTAGCCTTTGATTGCTTGTTGCATTGCTTGAAGTAAGGGATCTATTTAAAATTTTCACAAACAAGTGTTAGGTAAGTCGCCCTTATTACCTGGGATTCTGCTAACCCAGTAGGTAATTGTATGTTATATTTTATTTTTCGCTGAATACAGGCAATCTATCCTGTTTTTTATTAGTTTATACTGTCCCACTGCTAGGCAAAGGCCTGCCCTAAGTCCTTAAACGATCTCTTTTCCCGTGTCAACTCGAACCAGACCTCGCGGTGCGCATCCAGGTCATATCGCCACCATTTTCTGTTGCATCACTGTGTGGAGAAATTTGCACATCGGTCATCCTGCATGCGGCTGATGTGTTCCTATCCACAACCCATCCTATCCAAACATAATAGTGGTCGTGAAAGACGCAACTAACTCTCAAGGAAGACCAACGCATTTGAATTTAAGACTTACCTCGCTATAATAGCTCAAACAGCACAAAATAATAACAACCACACAGATAAAATGGTGTGAAGAAAACTTTCCTTCAGCGAACTATTCATTAATTGTGAAGAACACGAGAACGCTTTCCAAAAACAAAACAAAAACTTGTGGAACGTTCCAGAACGAACCTTTTTGTTACAGGCGAACGTATTTGTGAGAATAAATGGTTATTTTGTATAACTGTAGGGCACTGACATGACGCTGGAAATTTTTTGGTCGGGTAGTAGGTAAAAAAGAAGGTCATGAGAACTAATCTTTGAACCTAATAGGCCTCTCAGAGATGATGGATTTAATGGTTATAACCACTAAGCTGAAAAGACTTACTGGTTTCACAGCATAACAATGTTCTTAAAGAATGCTGATGGCAGACCTCCGAAAATCAAGATGTTTGGAAAATAACCATCACGACTCATTCATTTGAGCATCACTATTCTACTTTTTTCTACCAGAAGGTACGTAAGTAGATAGGTAGGGAAGGAAGGAAGGTTTTTGGAACATAATCACATATGCAATAAATAGCACACATGTATACTTTATTACCGATTGAGAGTTCAAAAACTCTTTCACCAACAGTTCCTACAAACACGTACTGGCACATAAAAATTAAAAAAAAACAAAAAGCAATTGGAACTGCAATTGAAACAAACTCAAATGATTTTATAACCGTTTTAATTTTTACAGCGCCGGCCGCTCAAAATGGCGGCCTTGCCAGGCATTATAGATTTAATTTGCTTTCATACATTACGCTCCGTAATGGACGCTTTTAAAGAGAAATTGGTGAGCATACTGAGAATTTAATATCACATAGAATTCTTGAACGTAAAAGCCTGATTTTTAGACAATTTCATTATAACTTTTAAACTAAAACATACTTCACTTAAAACATGAAAGTTCTTCATGTTTAGGAATGGTTAGCATTTGTTTAAGAGATTCAAAATGATTAAAAGCTAGCTGACCAGACGTTGTTCTGTCTAAGAAAAATCCTAAACAAAAAAGAAAATTCAGTTTTTCGGTCCAATTTTTCTTTCTATAAAAACCTAATTTGGAATAGTTTGAAAAAATAAATAAACACATAATAGTCAAATCCGTCCAGGCATTCTCAAGTGACGAGCTTATCAACAAACAGCATTTGTTTTTATTAACATAAAAGATAGATAGAAAGACTAGTCGGGTATTCCCAAGAACGCAAAGATATATATCAATACCAATTACATCATTTAAATACACTTACTTCAATAAATGGGCATTTCTAAAAAAGACCATCTTAAAAATCTTAGTTGAAATTATTACTCATAAAATCAGTGTGACCTATATGATTCTCTCGCTAGGATCTGAAGTTGATTCAAAGACAAAATTAATTCAAGTCAAATCGCATCCAGTAACACTGAATTCAGAATCGTTGTCAGAGCTTTAATAAACCATTTAAATTGTACGACGGATTGAAATACGATGGTCTTTCTGCGAGGAAGTTTGACAAAACAACGTCTTGCAAAGGTAGCTTGAGATTGAATTCGGTATATTTCACTGAAGAGTTTTCCAGGCATATATATAGATAGAGATGTTTTTCTTTACAATTTTGTTTGGAAGTCATTAGTAGGCAGACAGTTCATCCATTCATGATATGGAAGGTACAGACCTCTGTATAGGTATGGAGCAATTGAAATCTTAAATAGGACTCCGGCTGCTTTCACCGAGTTTAGAGTTTGGTATGTTGGTTCGATGTGTTTTGTTGTGACTGCCTCGTTGGTCAAGCACTACTGTGGAAGATGAGGTCCTGGTTCCGATTCCCGGGTCGGGCAAAGTGTAATTAGGTTTTTCTATCTGGATTTCTCAGTAGCAGCCCGGAGTCTGGATTTTTACCCGGTGGATGGCAATAGGATCGCCCCCTATTACATGAGACTTACATATAGGTAACTGGCGAAATGTGGGGGTACAATAGGTACACGTCAGCGCAACCCTTTGGGGAAACAAGGCGTGATGTTATATTGTTGCGCAATACCATTTTGGAGGTTTCGATTAAATTGTGCATTTGTGTTACAAGACACAATAACACAACACCTGCATCTTCTGAAGTTTGGTTATAAATAATTGCTCAGAAAAGCTGTGTTGTTCCATACAAAAAACCAACCAAGTGCGAGTCGGACTCACGAACCGAGGGTTCCGTACAAACCTGTAGGTATATAAGTAAAAGTTATGAATTTTAATTTAATACCTCTACGCGTTCATGAGGAAAGGGTAGGTAGGTAAGGTAAGGTAGTAAGTTTAAAATTATTAAAAATATGTTTATTAAATGATGTTACTAAAACTGTATGCTTTTTGCAATTTTTCCTTTATCTGTGCTACAAGACGTTGCTTCGTACCAAATTTCAAGATTCTGAGCTCAAAAGAAATACCCTGTAGGTTTTGATTCCCTTGCGAGTGTCGAAATTTTGCGGCATAAATGGCTGTTTCTTTTGATTGCGTTGGCTTAGAACTATGATTTTTTCACAGCTCTGAGGAACAATAAACTTGAGTATTTGATATAGATTTCAGACAGACGGACAACAAAGTCATCCTTTAAGGGTTCCGTTTTCCCTTTTGAGGTACGGACCCTAAAAAAACGAAATACTCTTGTACTTCTATTTTTAGGGTTCCGTACTCTTGTATCTTATGCATATTTCATAATTTAATGAAAGACAAGCACCCATTACAATTTGTTTTCCTTCCATTACAGTGTCAGTACGGAAATCATTCACTCAAACTAGACCAAACAGAACCCTGTATTAAAACAGCGGTTTTCGCGCTTAAGAATCTTTAGTGTTGATGTTTTACACACGCTATCTTCATCCTTATTGCGAGGTTCATAAAGTGTATGTAAGCGTGAAGTTTATCGTGCGTAGACGACTGAGCTCTATTATTACCTTGGTAAATATAGTGAGACTAGTGATTAAGTCAATTTGTACATGGCAACTATCGTCTATACTTGAACGGCTTATGTGAATGTGCGATGTTAATTTTGTAAATTGATATAATTTGTTCTAAACTAGAAAGGCCCGGGAATGCGACACAAATGAAGCAGCCATAATTGGCAGGTTGCTTTGATTGTGGTGTCAATAGACTGTATTTATGACATACCTACAGACAGACATGATTATTTGCGCAGAACATTGATCAGTAGCATTCTGAAATTATTGGTATCCACTAAAAAATGACATGAAAATTCTCTGTTCGACAATTCTCGGAGGAAAAATATCGGTCGTAATTTGTCGGGAAAAGTCTCTGGCAAAAACTAGTGTCCTATATTTAGTTAGCAACAGATATTACCTCGAGTAGTACAATAATGGCGGCTTCTATTCCGTCAAGTAAATAGATTCCTACACAAGCGAATGTATTTAAACCTCGAGCGAGCTCTTCAATGTTATTTACATGTCTCAATTCAATTGGTGTCGCATTCAATTGCCGCTTTCTATTATGTGAATAATATAGAGCACGTTTCACATTGAGATTTTATTTTATTATTACAGTTAGGTACCTATTCAGTTTATGTAGGTACTACGAGTAATTCTAATGTATAAATAGACTCATGTAATTCTGTAAAATAATTTTAATACTATCTGAAATCAGAGATCTTTCAAGTTAGGTACTTATTATGATGTCCAATATGAAACAACTAGAATTAACTTATTTTTTTAGTAATTTTTGACGTTCTAAATTGGGGCTTAGTTGCCTACTTGAAATAAATTATTTGACTTAGATATTAAATAGGCATAAATGTAGAAATCCTTAAGACATGAGCAAAAACTGTGACTATGACGAAACATGTTCCGTGTCGTGCCGGACGTAAAGAATGGCACCATCCCATTACTTCCCGTGGGTATCGTAGAAGGCGACTAAGGGACTTACTAAAGAATGGGCAGCAGCGTTGTCTATGCATTGTACCACCATACTGCGATCGCCAACCCGTCTGCCAAGCGTGACGATTATGGCAAAACCCCCCTTTTAGGGGAGGCCTATGTCGAGCAGTAGACGTCTTTCGGCTGAAATGATGATGATGATGAAGATGACGAAACAAACTGTTCACACTTATTTATTTATTTTATTTTCATATAAATACATAAATAAATGATAGGTCCGAAATAAAAGTTATTTTGTTTCTTCACAGGTAATATTTAACTTGAAGACAGTAGCTCAGTGGGAACTTACGAGTTCTAGGTATTATAGCCCACTCCCTCTCGAAAAGAAGAGGCCTGTGTCCCAGCAGTGTGAACATTATAGGCTGATTATGATGTCGAACATTTTATTTTTAACCGACTTCAAAAAAAGGAGGAGGTTCTCGATTCGACTGTATGTTTTTTAACCGTTTTTTATGTTTGTTACGAGTACCTCAGAACTTTCGACTGGGTGAACCGATTTTGATGATTCTTTTTTTATTTGAAAGTTAGTGCTTCACGTGTGTTCCCATTTCAATTCTATCTAGATTTGATGATGCGTGTCGGAGACAGACAACGGAACTCTTCAAAATATAACACTAAATCAACCGCGATTGGTGCTATCGCGTAAATATGCATTGTTTTGACCCCAAGGATGAAGAAATTTCGAATTAGTGGGGTAGTTACTATAACTAAAAAAGTGAAAAATAAAAACTTTTACCAAAAAAAAACAACCGACTTCCGAAAAAACACTACAAAGTGAAAAATAACTTTAATTTAGGAAGGCGGTGACAAAAACTTAAAATACATATTTGTACTTTGTAGTGTTTTTTCGGAAGTCGGTTGTTTTATTCTTTTTTTTTGCGGTACCCACATAACACTCAGAACCAGCTCGGTGTTACCAGAACTCGATTAATACAGCCTCATTAGAGGTATACGGACGGTTCGTAATTAGTGTTTGTGGCTAATTCATGATGTTTCTACCTTTGTAAGCTTGAGGATATTGACTACCGGTATAATGGTTTATTAATGTTTGGTTACCCAATAACTGACTGGATAATGTTAATTGGTAGGTGGTCTGTGAGGCGGTGACCGGAATTCATTATTTATTTATTTATAGATGGATGTAAGTTGAGGTTTATTCAAAGACATTATTTGTTCGCTGTTTATAACTTGCTAGTGTTGTGATGTCGGTCATGTCAAAGCATTTTAGCTTCAATCTGACAGGAGTGTCAAGACCTTTGGAAATGGCCCATTTGTATTTGTGAAAAGGTTGAAGAAATATAAATTCTTGCTTTATAATTAAAAATTTTAATCCGAGAACTACAAAGACTCAATAAAGAAAACAGTTAGGTACAACAAATAAATAGTTGAAGTGTGCAGCTGTGAATACAAGGATTCTTTCACGATTATACTGCAACATTACCAAGCTACAATGCTGGTATTTTAATAGAATGGAATTGAAATACATTAATATAAAACGGGACACAGTTGTTACTGTGTCCCGTTGCACTGTTGTGCAGACAATGACAAAACAAAAGAATAAATAGAAAGGAATTCTACGAGACAACAAAATAAAAAAAATCTGGCATGGCCATGATGAAATGCCGCAAAAAATTCATTCATTTAATATCTACCTTATCAAGAGCTTCGGACAGAAAATGTTGGAACGGAAAATTACAAAGAAACTTATTGTTTTTAATTTTCTGTCCCAATTTTCTACCTTTAAATGGAAAAAAGGAAACCGCCAAAGAATAACATTGTTGTACTTACATCAGTCTGTCCGTCAGTTGATTTGTTTTCTTTTTCCGAGAATTGGCAGTATTTTAACTGACTTCAAAAAGAAGGAGGTTATCAATTGGGTACGTTTATTTATATTTTTTTTACGTATGTTCGGGCATAACTCCGTCATATATAGACGGATTTGCAAAATTATTTTTGTTCGAAAGGGGTTTATTTCGAAATGGTCCCATATAAATTTCATATGGATCTAATGATACGTTTCGGAGACAGACAACGGACCTCTTCAAAAAATGACAGCAAACCAACCGCGATTGCTGCTATCGCATAAATATGCATTATTTTGACACCAAGGATGATGAAATTTCGTATTGGTGTGTACTATAACTAAAAAGTGAAAAATAAAAACTTTATTCAAAAAATAAAATTACCGACTTCCGGAAAAACACTACAAAGTGAAAAATAACTTTAATTTCGGAAGGCGGTGAGAAAAAATGAAAATAGATATCCGAAGTCACCGACTTCCGAAATTAAAGAAATTTTTCACTTTGTAGTGTTTTTCCGGAAGTCGGTTGTATTTTTTTTCTCATTTGGACTTACAAATCTTTTTATAAGTCAAGTAACCTTGACGAGCTATACGAAATCGTCAAATCCGAATTGTACTGCCGCACCCGCCGCCGCCTGCCGTGGCTCTCATTAAAGAATTTTAATAATCATACATTATAACGCGTGTTATCCCCGGAGGGTGAGGCAGAGGGGTACCTATAGTACACCCAAATTTCGCCAGTAATGTGTAAGTCCTATGTGATGGGCGGCAAATTGATTCGCCGAAGAGAAGCATTGACTTCAATTGAACAACATAATTACTATGACAAAACATATGAGATTTTCAATATTATTACATGCGTTTGGGTATTTAGTTTCACCTGTCCCAGTGTCCGTAATGAAATCTTGCAAGCTAAATTTGACCCACTTCCCGGTTTCCGATTGAGCTGAAATTTTGCATACATATGTATATCGCAAGACATTACAATATAATGGTGACATGGAGCTGACTTGATGCTGGATCTGGAAGGTCGCCATAGGAACTCCTCAATAAAATGACACAACCCCATCGCGGTTGGGCTCTTTTGATTTCTATTGACGAGAACTTTGATCCTATATGGTAACTAGGGTCTGATGCTGGAGCTGGAAGGTGGACATAGATACATAACACTTTAAGTACTCAAAACAACACACATGTGTGGGTACTACGAATGATTGTGAGCTTCATAACGGAAAAACGTTGCTATGAACTATGGCGTAGTAAATCCCGCATCATAAAAAGTTAAAAATAAATTTAAAAGAAAAATAAACTTTTTTTAAACAAGTTTTTATTATTACTTGTTAATAAACTACTAAACTAAAAAAAAAACTATAATAAACTTGAGCGTTTACAGAACATTTGTATTCGTTTTGTTTTTAATCTTAAAAAGTATGATCATGTTTCCAACTTTTGCAAGACACTCAAATGACTCCCCATTCACCTTCGCAGGAACTCTCGGATACTGTGTCTGCTGTTCAACCTTCTTCACAATCCTAAAACCGTTCCTATCTGCGGGACCGTTTTTCCTACGCCCGTCGTTCAGATGCGCCTTGCAGGTCGCATCTTCAAAATCTCCTTAAGTCCCCTCCCCACTCCACTGACTTCTACTCCTACTCCTGTGCACGCGATGCGGTTGTGGAATGCACTTCCGCCCGACATTAGGGACTGCTAATGGCGAAGGTTGTTCTAATTTATACCTCTCAATAAATATTCTTGATTGGTACCGCATTTTATGTAGGTATTTTTAAGTAACGACTGTGTACTGACTGACTGAAATCGACTCGAATCGAACACAATGTGAATTGTTACTCAGTTGAATTGAAATGAATATTTTAAATTCAAATATTATATTATAAAAATAAAATATTAGATTAAATTAAAAAGTAAAACTACGTATTTTATGTAGATGTTTGAAACTTATTCCCTAATGCGTCTGTCCATATGATCAGAACAATTCGCTAGCAGGAGTCTGCCCGCTTGTCTGTGTCCATGAATAATTTCACGCGTGTCACGCCGCTCTCCACGCCGGCTTGTAAACAATCACAGTTGGTAATTAGTGTAAACTCATTAATTTATAATAGTGTCTGTTTGCAGACGTGGGCTAATGGATGGACGATGCATGTTGGTTCAGTTGGATAGTGTGGCTTGAAGTTTGTAACTAGGGCGATATGGCGCTGCATGGGGAAATGTTGGTAGTACGGAAACGGATACTCCTTTTTTTTCTGTATTCTGTAACTTGTCGATCTGTGGTAAACACAATAAGCCATTCTGTTGTCACGTTCTGTGTATTATTTATTAGCAGAAGGATTTTTTGAGAGTCCTTTTTAGTATCACTTTTTATTTATTAGCGTTCCAATCCATATTAGCATTATAAAATAATATTTGTTTATTTATTTGACCTTTACGTTCTCAGCAATGGGAACATTTGAACACTGATTATGATGATTATGAAGTAGTTTTTTTTTGCTTTTCTAGTGCCTTCTTATAGTGTAGGAGTGAAAAGTCATTGGATTAGGTGAGCCAATCTAGTAAGGTGAGGCCCACTGGAGTAAACAATGCAATAATTAATTAATACTTAGTGTAGGTATATTGTCAGGTCGCGGTTTATAATTATCATCATCATCTTCAGCCTACAGCAGGCCACTGCTGGACATAGACCTCTCCAATTGCACGCCATTCAGCTCGTTTCTCCGCAACTCTCATCCAGCTGCTACCAGCCACCCGCGAAGATCGTCGCTCCACCTAGCCTGAGGGCGTCTTACCTAACGTTTGCCGATTCGCGGTCTCCACTCAAGAACACGTCTACCCCAACGGTCATCGGTTCTACGGCTAATGTGGCCGGCACATTGCCACTTCAGCTTGCTAATTCTGTGAGCTATGTCGACAACTTTGGTTCTCTGCCGGATCACCTCATTCCGGATTCTATCCATCAGAGATACTCCGAGCATAGCTCGTTCTATAGCTCGCTGAGCGACCTTGAATTTATTGACCAGCCGTACCGTGAGTGTCCGTTCTGTACGTTTCGACTCCGTAAGTCATAAGAAGCAGGGCGCACTGATTGAAGTCTTTAGTCTTTAGGCTCTGCGGAATACGCGACGAGAAGATTTAAAGAAGCTTCCGAAACGCTGCCCATCCCAGCCGAATTCTTCTGTTAGCTTCCTTCTCAAAGTTATTCTTACCAAACTGCAGAGTTTGCCCGAGGTAAACGTATTCTGGAACAACTTTGAGAGCACTGCCATTGACAGCAATCGGTCCCGGAGTGACGTGATCGTTGAACATAACCTGGGTTTTGTCCAAGTTCATCCGGAGACCAATGCGTTCAGAAGAATCAACTAGGCGACGGCCTAGTTGACTAGATGCTGGACGATCTGCTGCAAGTCATGCTGCGATTCAGCCAGTATGACGATGTCATCTGCAAATCTCAAGTGTGAGATGTACTCGCCGTTGATGTTAATGCCGCGTCCTTCCCAGTTCAGCGTCTTAAACACATCCTCTAGTGCGTCAGAGAATAATTTCGGGGAAATTACGTCCCCTTGTCTCACCCCTCAATGCAAGGGGACGTGTTCAGTTTGCTGATCCTGCGGTTCATAATCATTGCGGAGTAAATTAGTTACATTGTACGTATCACTAGCACTAGCAATTATAGTTCGTTCGTTTGTTGTGGTTTGAATTAATAACCACGTACAGATGAATACAGGGTGGCCAGCACATCGACTGTTCGAAAGAGATACCGTGCCCATGGCACACAGGCAACTGAAGGAACACGGGTAGGTTTTAGTCAGTAAAAGTCTGACACGCCCTCCTGCTCCACCCGAAGTGGAAAAAAGACATATTGACGCGCAACCTGTTACCATAGATTCTGTACATGATTCTCAATAACCCTGCGATTTACAGTTTATGCGTCGATATCCCTGCCGCCCTGTATTTTAGGAAGTTTATGTGTTTTGTGTTGTACACATAAATTAACACAATACTCACCAACAGTACACACTTCTGTTAAAAACCAATCATATCGTTTATCCATCGCACCAATAAAATATGAACATTACAACGACCACGAAACAAATTAATAAACCTCATAATCTGACATTAACATAAAATCCATAATCCATATCGAAACCAGTTCATAATACCCAATTAAAAAACAACTCAAACAGTCGAACAATATCAGATAAAACTCATTATGCTGAAAGTTTCAGCAATTAATTGAAACATTCTGAAACCCAATTACCCGATTGGTTTTATTCTGCAACCCAACATGGTTGTGATTGGAATAGTCCCCGCAGAATTACTAATGCATTCTTATTGGAGGACCGCTTCGGTTGACATCGTGACATGTCGGTTCGTTCGAAATTGAAATTTGAATTACGATGCTTGGGAATGAAATGTTCGTTAAGTTTTTATCATTTTGGTAGTGGGTAAAGTTAAGTTTTGTGAGATTCATAATATTTCCGATTAAAAAACGCTAAATAATATCATCATATATCTATCATATGTCAATTTGTGGCGACGTAGGTACAGTTACTAAAAATTAACAACAATTTTTTTGTCAGTAAAGTAACCTTATAACTCTATGTAAATACCTTCTCAAGCACATAACTTACAAATGCAGACTCTTTGAATTTACCTACTCAAACAAGATGTAGTGTAACCAGAACTCCTATAAATAAAAGTCCTACTAAGTATCTAAATAGTTCCAAACAAGTTCTTTGCTACAAACATCAAAGCCTATTTTTCGTAACAGTATTTAACAGAGCGTAAAGGACACATTTTTATAATGTACTTATTCAAGGCAGTCAAGAGCTCTTCAGATTTACACAGACTTTGATATTTCCAATCCACTTAGCAAGAGAACCAATTACAAGAGCTTTTCAGAATAGCAACATCACTAATTTCACAAGTACCTACCTACGTAAAAATGCTATCAACTTTAACGGCATTATCATTTATTTAGACTTCTTAAAATTCAATTGTAACTCCGTTTCTCATTAGTCAGAAGTCGGCACTGACATTGGAACTTTCCAAATCACCTGAGCGCTTGCTCCATTAGCCATTTATTCATTCATTCACTCACTCAAGTTCAGGAATGAACGATCGTTACGTTTAAATAGATCGTTATGAACGAACTCACGCGATGTTGAGGTGACTAGAACATTTTTTCTGAATTGAATCATTATTAATTTCTATGAGTTGGTTGATTTGAAATTTTCATGATGAATGAGTTTGTTGAAAACATTTTTGCATAAACGCCCCGCGACTCCGTGCTGAAAAAGTTGGCGGGTATTTTATACTGTGATTTGTTCACTGTTAAAAACATTGATTATTTCAGGATTGGGAATGTTCCTGACAACCAAACCAAACATTTTATGTTTTTTTTTTGACATCATTCTGATATAATACTATTTACTTGAACTCAAACTCAAACTCAGAGTATTTATTTAAATTAAGCCATTAACAGGTACTTTTGAATTATCAAGGAGTCAGATCCAAAGACATTAATTACAAAGAATTACCAAGGACAGTCTTTTAGATCAATATATTACAAAATTCTCTAGTATCTTTGCTAGTTACTGTTCTAACCGAGATAAATACGTTACAGTCGTGTCGATATCAAGTAAAATGCGTGTGTTTACAAGAACGTCTGATTTCCTGGTAGAGGTAAATAAACACAGTAAAGTAAATGCCACGCAATTCCGAAAACATTGGGAAAACACTAAGTTTTCCGTTGGAGACGGCTTCAAAGAGAATTATTTACTTGTAGGTAAAAATAATAGGTACAAAAATACCCGTTGTATTGTTGTACCTATTATTTTTTCCTGAGAAAAACGAATGAAATATTGCAGTCGTGGTGTTTCAAGAAAAAATATATAGTTTTAATTTTATTGATTGGTACTACCTAAGCACAAAATTTTTGAGCAGTAAATTGACCTTTTTGAGCAGTAAATTGACCAGTTGCAACTTGGCTTGGATGTAACCCTTGGTATCCTGTTGATCCTACAATATCTAAGGTAGAATTTCTGATCTTCTGATCGTCAATTTGCACGTCAGTCGTTGGATTACTTACAGCCGGTTTTGTCGGCATAATATTTCTTTATCTAATTATTATGGCACGTCCTTCCTAATTACGTTGAGTATCTCGTTAATGAATGTTTGTAAATTAACGTAATCTAGAGTTCTTTACGAAGTGCTGAAGCGTAAATTCCCGACAGACGCGGCGTTAATTTCGACGAGGACATAAAACAAGAGGAAACAGACGAATTTGGAGTAAAAAATATTCCTAAATATAAACAAAAAGGGTGTTTCTCGCATTTCATGCATTTTCAAAGAAATTGCGAAAAAAAAAATATTTCTTATGAAAAGCTACATGAAAAATAAACATCCTGATTTAAGATAAAATACAATATACGAAAAACTGCTGGAGATACGGACATAAAAGTTTTCCTGGGTATGGTAATGATGAATGTAATCTGGTAATCATTTGTTATAAAGGTAATGAAAAATTAAAACTGGTAATGAAGATTTAAATAAAACAATTGTTTCAGATTGAGGTTTTATAGTTTTATAAAAAAGCTTTTTTCTACTCGAATAATGATACAATAATGAAATTAAGTTATTTTAGGTAACATTGCTAATTATTTGAATCATAATTATTCTTCGACTATACCTAATAGGTACACATAAACATTTAACAAAAAACATTCTACATTCATGATCTGATTAGACTAGTATAAATGTAGCTAATAGTAAAGATGTTATATCGATACACAATGATTTACAAACTTAACCTCTTACTTACTTATATTGATCATTATAATTTCTACAAAAAGTGGCTGGTAAATCATGGTAATAATGGGAACGGTAATGATATTTTTGCACTTTCTTTAGATTTACTCCCTTTTTAACTACAATACCAAGGTATTTAATATTTTATAAATATTTGAACTCGATTATGATCATGTCGGCATGAAAAATACTCTAACAAAATAAGTAATTTTCTCTTAAAAGCACGAATGGTAATGAAAAAATAACACTCACAAAACTTAAAATCTCGTGTTGATAAAATTTCCAAAAAAATGTTGCACGGGTTCATCTTGTTCAACGTTCGTTTGTTCGAAGTCGGGGGAGTACCTTGAGCACCAAGCGAAGCGAAGTACAAGAACTTCGCTCGTTCGTATCCGTACCGGCGGTTTTCCCAATTTCAATTTGCATGAATGGTAATGAGATTTTTTTTAACAACAACGTTTTGTCTCCATGAACGTAAGTAACAATCGTAAATAACTTTATATTTAAATAGTTTTATAGTTTTATGTGTACTTTAAACATTTCATTAAAATAATACATAGTGAAGCATCAGATTATTTTGTTATATCCGGTCAATCACAAAAAATCATGTTGTGGACAGTGTTGGTAATGATATTTGGGCCTATTTTTTATTTTTTATACTTAAATAGCCAGTTACAAAAACAAAATGTGATGGCAGATATACCTTTTTAACTCACCTCAATAAAAAAAAATATTTAGTCGCTTAAAAACGTGTAGATTTGTGTATTTTCAGGTGAATATGTGATTTGCATGAAGTGAGAGAAACACCCATAAGCCAATAGTGTAAATCTAAGTTTGCAGCTTTGAAAGACCTGTACTAACTGCGTGGTACTCGAAAAACCTCAAAACTTTCGACAACAAGATAGATAAACGTATTTGTGGAAATAATTAAAAATTACGTCAGTCGTGCCCAATGTGTCTATACCAAGAAAATGACAGCATTCGATTATTTAGGGCAGTAAAACAAAGTGCCGTTCCCAATAATAGGCGCGACCGATAATCCAGTTTTCCGAAATATCGGAAAATTATAATACACACATCACACTTGTAGTTCCCAAAGGGTTAGGTGGAGGTGTACCTTTAATACGCCCACATTTCGTGAGTTATGGTAAAGTACTATTTAATAGGGGCAAGCCTGTTATCATCAACCAGGCACAAATCCAGACTCCGGGCTGCTTTTGAGAACAAAAACGAAAACGGTAACTACTGTCAGTACATACAGTACTGTATGTATAAGTACTATAGTATAATAATCAGCTTATAATCTATACTCGAACCTACGACCTACATCTCGTAAGTCGCAGCCATTACCACTGGGCCACCACTGTTCTCTACATTGACGTAGTCGGATATAATAAATGCTTCCAAGAACGATCAGTAGTTTATGTTTAATTCTAAAATTGTCACCGCGGCCTGTTTTCAGACTCACTCACTCACTCATTGTGTACCAAATGTACTCCCAACGACTAAGTGCCTGTCAACTAGTCAATATTAATCAATCAACTACGAGATTCAATATCCCCTAGAACAAGACTCTGTCGTAGTTGAGAAGTGTCATCTCATGTGCAGATTATTAATTTTATCGGCTACAAGACCACACTTAATCATGATTGTTAGTATTTCGTAGCCAAATGAATAGTGGAGGTGGGGATGAGTGAACTAGATATAGTCAAACAAACAATCTGCCTGACTAGATATAGTCAAACAAACAATCTGCCTGACTAGATATAGTCAAACAAACAATCTGCCTGACTAGATGTAGTCAAACAAACAATCTGCCTGACTAGATATACTCAAACCAACTATCTGCCTGACTAGATATAGTCAAACAAACAATCTGCCTGACTAGATATAGTCAAACAAACAATCTGCCTGACTAGATATAGTCAAACAAACAATCTGCCTGACTAGATATAGTCAAACAAACAATCTGCCTGACTAGATATAGTCAAACAAACAATCTGCCTGACTAGATATAGTCAAACCAACAATCTGCCTAACTAGATATAGTCAAACAAACAATCTGCCTGACTAGATATAGTCAAAACAAACAATCTGCCTGACTAGATATAGTCAAACCAACTATCTGCCTGACTAGATATAGTCAAACAAACAATCTGCCTGACTAGATATAGTCAAACAAACAATCTGCCTGACTAGATATAGTCAAACCAACAATCTGCCTGACCATTTTCCCATTATGTTGGATTCGGCTTCCAGTCTAACCGGATGCAGTTGAATACCAGTATTTTACGTTGAACGATTGCCTACCTCACCTCTATAACCCAGCTACTGGGTGATAAAATACCCCTAGGTAACACTAGTTGTCAGACTTTCGGGTTCTCACTACCCGTAACGGCTGTCAAAGCTGCACAAATGACAGCCGAGACTAAAACTGACCGAGGCACGAACGGGGCTCGATATGTAAGCGATGGTCACCAATGGCAAGCGTAGCTTAACTTTCCATCGACCCGTACCGCTGTTATTATTTAGTCATGAGCCCCTCAATACGGATTTTTTTAACCATAGTTCTTAGCAATTTTCATGAAAATCTGTTCAGCAAATTTAAAGATGCCACACAATGCTCATTTATTTAATTTCAATTTTTTTGTCGCTTTTGAGGTCATAAACCTGAATGTAGTTTATTTTTGTTCGATCTTTTACAAAGAACCTTTCTTCAATTACATCCCAAATTTACGCAAGTTTGACCTTTTAATTCGGTAGTATTTTACAACGGTCGTATCGTAAGTACATTTTGACCTTTACCCCGATATCCATTTAAAGTCGAAATTCAAAGCGATGGACGGTTGAATTAAGCGGCATTATGACGACAATTATCAGGGACCCGTGTCAAGTGTCATGTGGTGTGACGTCACATGTCATGACAATATGGGCGATAAGACTATCTGTATTGTTAGGCTGTGGCCGAAAATAGAATTAGAATTACTTACGTAACCTTAGGAGTTGGGACTCAATTAGGTACTTACCTAATTACTTTTCTTTTTATTTAGGTATGTACGTACTCTTATTTACAGATTAAGAACATCGTCTAATCAACATTACAGTGGATTTTCTAAAAAGATGATTATGGATGTGAAAGTATGTTTGGATGTTTATGTGTTTAGATGTTTCTTACTCAATCATGCTGAAACGGCTGGACGGATTTGGATGAAATTTAGCACACAGGTAGGTCATAACCTGGATAGTAAGGATAACTTTCAACCCGCTAGTATGTTCCCGTGGGATATTATTCGACCTCCATTTGGGTGAAGCCGCTGGCAAAAACTAGTAGGATTAAAATTATATACATAGGAGAAGCTTATTTGCGTACGAGCAATGCTCTCTGGCTGTCCTTATTATAAAAGTAATATCCGTCATTTTGATCAAAATATTTAATTTCTATTTTATTTTTAGCTGCCTCGTTCAATATATTTCAATTAGCTAATCAGGCAATAGATTCTACCCCCTAATTAACTTTAAGCAACGTTTATAAATAAGAAGGCTAGAGTCTAGAATAACTAATCCCTTTGTACCAATCGACTATCTTCTTACCTACCCAGTATGTATATTTCTGCAAACACCTATAATCTTCCCAAACAATGTGCCATTCTAATCATGCGTCTAACACCGAAACTAAGTTCAACTAAGATTGGATTAACCGCACACTTTGTAATCCAGTTAGTTTTGACGCTGGATAGCATAATGCTGTTACCTATAACGTAATTCTGTGAACTTAGATGAAGGTTTAACGTTAAGTATGTTATTGTTAGTAACAACATAATTTTCTGTAACTGGACAGTCGTATAACTGTTGTTGAATGTCTATTATTAGAGCCGAATTTGTCCTTATTTTTCTGTAGTGAGGGATCAATTCTTTTTTTTTAAATGGACTGTCATTTATTAGAACGAAGTTCTATAACGCAGTTTGTGGTAGGAGTAAAATTGTAGCAGTCATCACGTAGCAGAAAAAGCGTTATGCCCCCTCCGTGCGAAATTTTACTATCTATAATAGAAAGAGACAGTGCGAGAGAGAGATAGTTGTCATGGTTTCATCATTCATGCCATTTTCAAGGTTTTCGAGGGTGCTGTAGGTCTAAATGAAGAAAATCCAAGAAGGCATCTACGAAATTTTTTGAAATCTTCATCATCGGTGTCGTTTTCGTGGTATTCGAGAGTGCTAAAGCCGATAGAAGTCAAAATAAAGTTTTAGTACTTTAAAGGACGACGTTACACGCGTAGTTGAAGAAAAAGCGTTTAAGAACTTAATTCCAGACGCCCCCCCCCCCACCCACGAACCCACACGTATATTTTTTAAATTGATCTAATAACTTCTGTTAGTATATACTGCCGTACTACCATTCCCTCCACGGTTTTTACGATTTGTAGTAAGTTCAATCTTAATGAATTATTAACATAAACCATCCGAATTCCAGAATAATAGTGAAAACAACATCAAATTCGGTTACGTAATTTAGAGGCGGTTTAGAGGAACAACGTGATCACGCACACAGACTCGATAGTGACATTAGTTTGAATATGTATAGAAGACACCTACAGCAGTATCATCTAGGTATAACGTTCAAAACTGTGGTTTCATAACGCAAACGTAAAAACACGATCCTACAAAGATTACGATATTGGTACAATATTCTTTTAACTGTTTCGCCAATATAAAAACAACCTATATTTTGCTTCCAAAAACCTTGATCAAAAACTTCCAGACCCGGCTCCGTGTACCGTAACAGTTTGTTTTTGTAACAATTGCATGTGACAAGCACGTAGGGAATTGAACTGCACGAGCAGAACAGGAGTTTGTCTACCTTTCACACCACTGGGGAAATAGAGATGTGTATTTGAACTGTATTGTGTATATCGTAGCTTAAAAACTGTGATGTGGCCACTACTTTTAATTTAGAATGATCAACATTTCACAGTAGGTAGGTATTATATCAGTCTGTTCTTCGCACAGGAAGGGCTTTGGGTACTTTTAAATAAAGCTAATTTTCGAAATAAAAATACTATCTGGATTAAACAAGTCTATGGATAGTTATAGGTTTCAGAATCGAACGTCAATTTATACTCAGATGAATATTCTTTAGAGTGTGGCGTTACGCAGGGTGGGCTGACTTGGCCAAGGCTCTTTAATATGTATGTTAACCACCTGATTGGGGCTCAGTAGCATGCATGTTGGATGCCATATTGATGACATATTTGTCAATAATCTGAGTTACGCCAAGCCCCTCTATTGGGGGTCTCAGACAGCTGATAAAGGTGTGTGAGGTTTATGTTGTGGAGCATGGCCTGAGGTACAACGAAAGTAAAAGTGAGGTCGTATTATTTAAATGTTAAAATAAAAACAATATTTTCAAACCACGTATATTACTTAATGCTGTACCTATAAGTCGTGTTGCCCAGTTTAAAATTCTGAGACACATTATAACTGAGAATTTGAGTGACGAATTAGACATTGCGCGGAAGCGCAGGGCATCGTCGGTGTGCGGTAATATGTTGGCACATATAATATGTTCGCTCGGTGTACTGCTCTTGTTAAAATAACAATGTTCTAGGCATTCTGCCAGATGTTCTACACGAGCGGCCTGTGGACAAACTTTACACAAAAAGCCTACAATGCCTTGCGCGTCCAGTATAATAATGTGTTCAGGGCTCTGTTTTGGCTCCCTCGATATTGCAGTGAATACTGACGCCAGCTGCCAGCGACTTCTACGCAATTATGCGTAAAAAAGTTGCGTCGGTGCGCGGTGGTGCGACAAGTACGGGGGAACCCGAATAGCATCCTACAGATGGTTGGCAAGAGAACCAATACAGTTCTGCTCAGTAGGTTCACTGAACTTCATGTATTGCGAGACCGGTGAGCCTGATGTGGGTGTTTCTTCTTTTTTACTTTTTTTAAATTACTAATATTAGATATAAGCAAAATTCTTGTTACTAACAATTTTGCCTTGCCTATTGGACTTTTTTGTCTGAAATAAATGATATTTTTTGCATTTTTTTTTTTCTTTAATTTTATCATAGGACATATACGCTGTTCACAAATCCAAAACCCGAAAAAATTGACAGTATATATCAAATAGACGACCACTATTCTTCTGGCAGCTGTTTGCTGTCGAGGGCAAGGCAAATCAGGTTATAAAAATGTGTCATTTTCGACACGAGAGCCCGTCGAATGGTTGTGAATAGCTATGCTGGCTTTACACATAATCATCATTAACGAAATTATTGAATACTTTTCAATCGGTGTGAAGTTAGTCACGTAAGATTTCTTAGCAGTAACGTAACATGGAACTAGAGTGTTATAGGCATTGCTGTAAATAGACTAGAGTCGGGGCCACGCCATCAAAGTAAAGAAAATTTTACTAATGAGTTATGCTGTAGAATAAGACTGAAAAGCGGAGTCATTGATCTGAAAGCGGTGTAATTGATACAGAGTAATTGACTGACTTGTCTCCCTTATAGGTATATAGAATATTATACTACAATTTCAAACTTACATAGTATTTTTCTGTTGTTTCCCTTGAGTATCTGGAAAAAACAAACAAATATTCATGAGTCCTTATAAAGTTTTAAGTGATAAATGCATAGAAAAAAAGAACAGCTGACTACAGATTTCCGCTAGGCCGTGACAGTGCTTGCATAAATATTCATAAACTAGCTGTGCCGAGCGCAATCTAAAGGGGAGTTTAGCTGTAAAAACACGTGCGTGCTTTTGTGTGTATAATATGAATTCTGACACTACGCGACTCCTTTTTATTAGACATTAGCTTTTGCCCGCAGCTTCCTCCGCGTGAATGTCGGAAACATCCAGACACAAAGACAAACAGGCAAAAATTCTTCGTTACAATTTTTTTAATACTTACAAAAAAAAAATTTAGGTGCCCCGTAGCGTTAGTGAAAACGGTCATAAGTTGCAATAGACCAGCGGGTAAAGCGCACACTGGTGATCAATAGTTTAACCGTGCAGTTAGAATCACGTCCGTTTAGCATTATTGACGCAAACCCCATTTAACTAAAGCAAATCATAATGACTATAATAAGGAGTGGTAAACAGGAAGCAAATCTTACAAAAAATATATATTCCGAAGCAGAAGTCGTCTAATTCTAAAAGGTCAGGTCCCATTTAGTTCCCAAAAAGTAGAACCTACCCTCCTCAACAACAGACGAAGAACTAGTCAGTGCTTGCAGCGAAACCAATCTATTCCACGTTTTAAATCCTCCGGCCTCACTGGCACGTGGAACCGATGGGCTGGAAAATAACCCGGTGCCCCAAACTAATTGATATGTACCCATTTGTGTTCTCGAAAAGTCGTTTGTGGTTCGGGATTTTCAGAAAAGGTCGTGTGAATTTTATTTATTTATTAATCCTGGCTCAGAATTTTTCCTGTCGTGTAAATAAATATGTCATTTTTCGTGCGGCCGGTCATAACATAACGCTGCTCAGCCAGTCTAGCTTATGGCTTGAAAAACACAGGCTTTTTTTTACAATTTCTCTCGTTCTCATTCTCTTCTCATTCTCCAGAATGGTCAGGTGCGTAGTACTCGCAAGCGGCGGTGGCGTATTACCAGATATATGAACGTAAACGAGGCAAAAGAAGTATGTATCGTAGTGCCTACCCTACGATGGGAAGAACGCGTGAGTTTATGTAAGTATGTGTCTCTCAAGTTTGTAAAAACCCAGGGTTTCTTCTGTCGTAGTGGCACTAACTACAAGAACAGCTCATACCCTGGTCAAATAATACGTGGAAATAATAAGTGGTTATCACGCGTCACCCGACACGTCTCCGGTGCGCGGTGGTGCGGTTTTAACTTTGAACAGAGATGTAGTGTTAGTGTGTTGTACACTACGATATTTTATACAAATCAAGATTCTTTCATGAATGTTAAAACCCGCTGCCCCATATCCGGAGCGGTGTCCGTTGCAGTGTGATTACTGCCGTTATGGGTATGTACAAGGTAGCACAATTTGTAGAGACTTTTTATTGCACCCACTAACGATAGAGGTTGTGGTCGCGATGCTCATCATTGAGGGAACAACGAAGAAAGAACGAAAAACAATAGAACCGTTCCATTCTAGACGATTAAAATGGATCAGAATTCAGGTTCCAACGTTAAAATAAAGCTAAAATAGAAAATACACAATATGTTCTGATGTTATAGGCATGACCTATATTACTTTTAGGTCAAATATTAATCATTCAGGTCGCGTGTAATTAAATTGACTAATCTAACATGATAACCAATTAATTATATTCATCGTTTGAATGATTCCACTAATTGTAGTTTGTTCCTATTGGAACTTATTGAGGTAGGAAATCAGCTTTATGGTTTACTTTACGACTAGTATACTGTAATCAGTAACGAGGGGCTTGCGTCTAAGTAATAACAGCCATAGGAGCCGACTGATCAGGTTAAGCTGGGCTTGCCACGGTTGGTCCTATGATGGCTGAACATCCAATATTGCCAGGGGGTCCTGCAGAAAAACATAAATTGTGAAATTGTATTGAAAAAAAAACCGGCTAAGGGCGAGTCGGATTCGCGGACATGTCGGGTGCAAGGCAAAAACGCCGAGAAAAAAGATCCTCTAAGATTTGTTATACTTTTATCACGTAGGGAAACTACAAGCATAGCCCTCTCCATTGCCCTTTGGGTGACTTAAAGCCGAAAGGTTCTGGAGTGGCGACCGCGTACCGGAAGACGTAGAGTTGGAAGGCCTCCCACATGGTGGACCGATGAGCTTGTGAAGGCCGCAGGAATCCGCTGAATGCGGAAAGCACAAAACCGGACGAAGTGGTGGAGCTTGGGAGACGCCTATATCCAGCAATAGACTTCTTTCTGCTGAAATGATGATGATGATGATATTTTTTTATGGTTTAAATTTCAACTGATAGCGGAGGTTTAGTAACAGGGTTCCGTTGGCACTCTTTGTATACGGAACACTGAAAATAAGATGTCGTCGTTAGTTCTAATTTCGGACACATGCCAAAAGAACCGTGTACAGCTAAAGTTCCCACTAATATGTTGTAAGACATGGTACATACGATGACAATTAAATATAGGTAAGTAGACCATGCAGCAAAATCTTATTTACACCTCAGATGCACATTTTCACAACCAGTTATAAATTAGGTACCTCGTACAGGCGGTAAACTTAGATACCTATACTTTCTGTTCATCCCATGTTTACTGCAAAATATGCTGTGTTGCAAAACGTCAAAGTTCTCCGGCAACGGAAATCCAAGATAAGTGCACCATAATGTTTTATATCGAGCTAGTTTCCAGCAAAAAGTAGTTGTTTATTTTATTCAGTGTTTGTTTTCAAATCGTTAATATCCAGTTAAAGTTTCAGCTGTTTTGGTATATCCAGGGTGACTTAAACTAGCGCGATTTGGCCAATAATAGCTATTGTAGTAAAGGATTGCGCTCCAGGATTTTTGGTCAAAGGTTTTTCAGCGTTTCAAAACTTGTGTCTCTCTGAGGCAATAATTTCTTTATTTGTCAGATAGCTTAATGTCAAATATACAAATACCTATCGGTTAACGTTGAACAATTAACGCTTTTATAATTACCATTTAAAAGCTTACACAAAGCTTGAACAATGAATTATGTAACAGCTCGTTGAAGCGGTTATAATAAAGGTATATCCTGTTTTTAAAAATTGTTACATGACTTCATTTTAATTCACAAAATAGAGCATCTTCTTTAATAAGCACCATACCATCTTAGCCATATATACAGCAGGCAACAACAAAAAATCCGTCTATGCAGTGGTAGGTTAAAATATTTAAATGAAATTTGTGCCATTTTATCGATAATCACCTTATTTCCAGTATGGTGAATACTTTACAATGCTATACACTACTATAAATTGTACCATACATAGATATCCATGTATGGTACATTTTATAGTGGTTTGAAATATACCTATTATAGATACCTAGGTACCAGTAGGTCGGAATTTTTCGATAACGGAAAAGCAAGATAAGTGGACCAGCGTCAGCCGACATTTAAACGTCCGTGCACATGAACCCATTTTTAGGTATTTCATTTACTTTGCTTAGCAGGAATTGGGTCAACCGATCAGCAATAAAGACCATTAAATGCCTCTGGGAAAGGATCGGACGTATGCAGTTTTGTTTCATTTGAAAAGTCATCTTCACGTTGCCGTTGGACAAATTTCGGTTTATTACGAGCACAGAGCGAACGTGCAACGTCACGTAAATTCGAACGAATTTTAAGTCAAATATGCATCTAACCTATAGTATTTCCCCCCAGTGGGTCCCCGCATTGTCGTTGCGGGGGCGATCAGTAGCCGTAGTCATCCCCACGGTGAAGCGAAGAGGAACCCCAAGATGTGGCCGCTCGTCAGGGCTTTTGCCTCCAAGCCGACGACGTAGCGGCCAAAAAGTAGGTTGCGGTGAAGTGCATCGCAGCTGAAGTGGGCCGCGATCTCGAATTGGAGGCATCGCGGCTGAGGGTTACAGGCTGCGGCGGTGGAGAAGTGCCGGTGCTTCTGAGTAACGCTCTTCCCTTCCGCGGCCTGGACGGGGCCGCCACGGTTTGATGGCGGATGCGGTGGGGCCGCAGGGGAGGAGGAGTGTCGGTATAGCGTTGGCCGCTTTCCCTATCCCCTGCTGCCGAAAAGTGGTAGGTGGCGGGGCCACTGTGCTGATCCGTCGCAGCGGGACCAAGGGTGTCAGACACGGGGTCGTCTAGGGCCTGTATGCTATTTGGTTCCTGGGGTGGTTACGGCGTGTCATGTGTCCTGGTGCACCGGTGATAGGGGTTATTCCCCTCCGAGGAGGGTCCGGTGACGGACAGCTGCGGTGGGTTCGCGGATGGCTTGGGCTTTTCCGTGTTCCCGCCTCAAGTGGCACTGGAGGACATAATGGAGTTTTAGGGGTTACAGTCCCACATAACTGCGCTATCTCCCCGTGGTAGCGCAGTAGGCATTTCTCCACGTTAACAAAAAAGAAATGCCTGAGTCGACAGCGCGTTGTGTTCCACGCGCGCCAACTGAAGGAACACGGGTGGGTTTTAGTCAGTAAAAGTCTGACACGCCCTCCTGCTCCATCCAAAGCGGGAGAAGTCATTTAATGATTTCCCACCCAGAAAAAAAAACCTATAGTATTTTGGTTTTATTTTTTGCGGCAACCACGATATAAGTATCAGCCATAAATATGAATATAGTTTTAAAACGAATAAAATAATATGTACGAAACAAGTATTTTATATTTAAAATCTTTTTATTTTAAGTTACGTTTACTACACTCGTTCGTGCTAGATTCAAAGAAATTTTAAAGAATATCTGTGATTCGGAGAGATGAATGTGAGCACAAAACGAAACCATACCGAAATGTGAAGAAATTCAATAAAACTGCATCGCTTCCATCGATTCACTGAAACTGTGACACATCATTGCATGCGGAACCACAGCTTCCAATACCAGTATTTGCATTTATTCAGTGTTTGTATGCAAAATGAAGGTCCTTCCTTTGGTAAGCTTGAACAAACAAGGTTTTCTTCCTAGGAATCTAGTATTGGAAACTACTTGCAAATACTCTTCATGAATATGCAGCGACTTACATGCTCTTACTTGAACGCATTCGACTCCAAGTGCAGCTGCTGAATATTGGTTTTCTCTAATGACCTAGCCATTGTTACTTATTCAGTGGATTTCTAATGGCTACACCAATAAATGTTTTGTTTGAGCCGAAGTTTCGGGTTGGTACTCCGTATCGCTTACACGATTAGTTTGGGCCCCGAACTTAGAATGAATGACATCACGATTTGACAGTTGGCCCTACTCCCGATGTGTTTTTGCCCGTCTCAAAAATTGTATTTGACACTTGTTTTGAAGGATCGACTACTTTCAGGAAGGGTCAGTATCTTCCGTGCACGTCTTCATACATCGTTCTCACATTGATAATTTCAACATAATGACGTAACCAACTTTTTGTAACAATATCATGATTTAAAAGAGTGTCCATGGAGTTTCTTGCCCGTTCTTCTCCATCGGTACCTACGACACTTTGGGATGGGCAACTAGCTTCATATTTCTAACTCACCGACCTTGACAATTCAAAAAAGTGCCTTCAATACAAAAAGTGCCTGTAATTCGTTTATTCGGAAATACAAGTGTACGCTACCCATAATAGGAGACCACATCATTCACTTATAATCTAGTAGGTACAATAAGATTGTTTTACTTTGATCTAGCACTTCATATTTGTTATAACTGACTTTCTATGTAAGCGAGGGTCCTATGATTTTATGTAAAAAAGGTCGATGTAGTAAAAATTGGTATTTCTGGACATCTCATCTCAAACTAATCAAAAACGTTCCGTACCGAAATTGTTTTGAAGAAATTTCCTATTTCGCCATATTGCCTTGTTTGCCTAAGTCCTATTTTTATTTCACAGACACGGTTTTATCTTTGATTAAAAACACAGGAGAAGCAAAAAGCAATAACCACGCACTAAACACGTTAAAACCGGAATAAACGAACAAACAGAGGTGGCACGACCCTTCCATAAATATTGGTTTGCAAGCAATCTGTTAGTAGCAACTAAACAAATGGCTGCGTACGCAATAAAAACGGCAATACTTTGATCTAGCGCTTTGTTTAGGTATCGGGGAAGTGAATTAAATGTATGTTAAGACCTTGTCTTTGTATACTGGTGGATTGGAATTTTCTAGGTGGATAGATCTTGGTCCTTAGAACCACTACCTCGATTAAGATTTTGTCTCTCGGAGGGCCAACCTTTTTTAAGATTCTGTATTTTTTTAAGACGACAAAGAGTGTTTTTAACCGACTTCAAAAAAAGGAGGAGGTTCTCAATTCGACTGTTTTTTTATGTTTGTTACCTCATAACTTTCGACTGGGTGAGCCGATTTTGATGATTATTTTTTTTATTTGAAAGCTGGTACTTTCCGTGTGGTCCTTTTTCAATTTCATATAGATCTGATGATGCGTTTTGGAGACAGACGACGGAACTTTTCAAAAAATAACAGTAAATAAACCGCGATTGTTGGTATCGCATAAATATGCATTGTTTTGACCCCAAGGATGATGAAATTTCGAATTAGTGGGGTAGGTACTATAACTCAACTCAGCCTATCGCAGTCCACTGCTGGACATAGGCCTCTCCCAGGCTGCGCCACAAAACTCTCTCCGCCTTCCGCATCCAGTCTGTCCCAGCCACCTTTTAAGGTCGTCGGTCCATCTAGCTAGGGGGCGTCCCACACTACGTTTGCCGATACGCGGTCTCCACTCCAGGACTCGTCTGCTCCACCGTCCATCGGTCCTTCGACAAACATGGCCAGCCCACTGCCACTTTAGCTTGCTTACTCTACAAGCTACATCGGTAACTCCGGTTCTTTTCCGGATAATTTCATTCCTGATTTTATCCTTCAAAGAAACTCCGAGCATAGCCCGCTCCATAGCGCGCTGAGCGACCTTAAATTTGTGGATCAGCCCAACCGTCAGTGTCCACGTTTCGGCACCGTATGTCATCACGGGCAGGACGCACTGGTTGAAGACCTTAGTCTTCAAGCATTGCGGAATATTTCGTACTATAACTAAAAAGTTAAAAATAAAAACTTTTCCAAAAAAAAAACAACCAGCGTCCGAAAAAACACTAAAAAGTGAAAAATAACTTTAATTTCGGAAGGCGGTGATAAAAAATTTAAATGAATACCTAAAGTCACCGACTTCCGAAATTAAAATCATTTTTCATTTTGTAGTGTTTTTTCGGAAGGCGGTTGTTTTTATTTAAATGAAGGATGGCATGGCTTTGGATAGATAGCATGTCTTAAGAAAAGCCAAATATACAAAATATTGTTACAATATGAAGTTTAATTATTTTTTACAATACATTTTAATAATTATAATCATTAACCATCATTTTTTTCATTTTGACGACCTCATAGACTTACCTTTCAGTATTGAGCAAGCAAACAATCCAAGATTAAGAAATCTCTGAGCTAAAATCACCCCATGAATTCAGAAGAAGCCCGACCCATCCATAAATATCGGTTTGCTAGCAATTTGTTAGAGCAGCCAAACAAAATGGCCGAATGGGCAATAAAGACCATGTTAGTTTGATGTAGAGCTTGTATTCGGGTTTTCTTGAGGAAATAGTTAATCAAACACGACTGGAATTACCTGGGGTTGGGTTTAGGGTCTTTATATGGACCATGTACATAATTTTTACTGTTATTTAAACACGATTTGTTACTTGAATTTGACAATTTTATTCCAACCAATATTTTTTTGCCTCCAAAGACCATATTTTTTTCCGGAAGAAACAAGTGGATCAAATTACACGGCTGATATGCTGACTGAATGGTAATTATATTTTTAAGGTTATCTCAAGCTAAACTGAAATTTATTAAACTTCAACGCAACCTTCGTCTCCTACAATACAGACAGACCTTATCGTCCATATTGTCATGACAAGTGACGTCGCACAACATTAATAGTACACTTGACACGGGTCCGTGATAATTGTTGTCATAATGACTCTTAATTCAAACGTCATTTCCGATTCTGACAAATGTTAATCGGTGTTTAAATGGTAAGGTCCTGTCATTATGACAACCAAAAATGGTTTACAGGGTAAATTCAGTTGTAAATTAATGTAATTACCAACCGATTGGAAGGTGCTCGTTTTGGTATTTTTTTATGCAAGTAACTTGAAAAACAAATTATTGGATAAAAATTATGCTATTTCTACCAATATTGTTTTCTTTAAGGTAATCGTAGAACAGCTCTGGCGGGTACGATAACGATTAAAACAAAAACAAAAACGTAACATTCTAGGCATTTCGTCAAGTATATGTAACTGGATAAACTCAACGTTTCTTTTTACGATCGAGCAAACTTATCTGGAGAAATTATTTCGCTCTTCTCGTGCGGACTTTATCGATGTATTTGCAAACTATGTTAGTATTTCCTTGAACATGAACTGTTGTTTCTCAAACACTCAACACTTGAAACGTTAAAACCCGAATAACCGACAGTCTGCTCAGAGGTGCTCAACTGTGTTGAAGCGTTCAAGCGATTCTTGTTGCTATTAAATCTTCTACGAACGTACAATATGGTTAAGTAGATAGGAAGCTGAGTTTGTGTTTGTCAATAATACATATATATACAAAGTTGAGGAAATATATGTAGCACGTCAGTGGTTAAAAAACCAATATAAGCAGGCCTCTTATTCTATTGAAATTGCATACCTCGTCGTCGAATCGTTGAGCTCTTTAAGTTCTGAATTTACGGCACGATTACTGACAAATGCTTGTGCTGACTGGACAGGTCTACCCAAACTGTGTGGTTCTTTCCTCAAAAGACCATCTACATGATCTGACCAACATTACGTCTGTACTTTAAAAGAGACTGTGACCTCTGAGTTTGTTTCGGCTTTCTTTCTAGAGTAGTCAGATAGGAAATGCCGACCTCATCTAATTTATAAAATACTACCGTTTTCCAGCGGCTTCGCCCGCGTGAGGTCGGTGTATTATACATATAAACCTTCCTCTTGAATCACTCTATCTATCAAAAAACCCGCATCAAAATCCGTTGCGTAGTTTTAAAGATTTAAGCATACATAGGGATATAGGGACAGAGAAAGTGACTTTGTTTTATACTATGTAGTGATGATTGAAGTAGAATGAAGTATTTTCTTGTTAAACATATTGGATAGATAGTATTAAGCTTCGTTATTAATTACTTTTTTAATAAAACTCAAACCAAAATGGAGGTTATTATTGTTCTTAATTAACATGATGGTAACAAATTACTAAAAACTGCCCACTGAAAAAGGCTCATAAGCGACGAAACGTTGGTGGCTAAGCTTCACAGCTTGGCTCATCGGCGTAACTTGCCTATCGGTTTTCTACAGACTGTACTTCGGAGAGTGTGCGCAGGAACTCCACGACCTGATCCCACCATCGCCCTTTTACTACCACACTACCAGACGCACTGCAGGGTACCATCCGCACTTGGTTGATATCCCGACCAGTCGTACTCAACGCTACTCCTCCACATTTATTATGCACACAGTCAAAGTGTGGAACTCTCTGCCTGCGTCTGTTTTCCCTTCCACATTTAACCCGTCTACCTTCAAAACAAGAGCGAACAGGCATTTTCTGGGCACGCTCGATCCATCATAGACCTCATCAATCGCTTTCCATCATCCGAGTTTGAGGTCAAGAGCAGGCCCATTTAGTAATAAAAATATTAAAAATAAACTCTTTTTCAATTTCCCATAGTTAGCTAAAATTTCAAAATAGTAAACAATACCTAACAAAATATTATCTATACAGGCTGGCAGGGACATCGTTGCACAAACTGAAACTATGAATTCAGCATATGGTTCTAGACCCCCGAGCGTAGGAATGATTAGTCGGTTATTACAAAAAAAAATCTGCTATTTCATAGAAAAGTGCAAGTAAAAAATTGTATGGCAAAACTGATTTTTTTTAAATAATTGTCAAAAAATTTCGACGTAGTGGGGTTTGGAATCATTTACTGAATCAATAGGATCAAGTTGTGCGTCGATGTCCCTGTATTTTAATATTTTAACTTTATTAAAAACTATAAAAAATTCGAGCAATAAATCATGTCACTTGCCTAATTATCTTGATAACATGTTAACTGCCTTTTGAACATGATTTGGACATATTCAATACCAGTGTTTCTCGGCTTAAGCATCTGTTGGTGGAAAACTTCTTTAAGGAAAAGTAATTGTTTGCTCTGTATGTTCTTTTTTAATTTTTTTATTACTTGAGCGTGTATTATTTATTTCCTAAGTTAAGTAATAAGTCACTACTTATGATTTAACTTAGGAAATAAATAATACACTACAGGTACACTCACCTACCGACTTTTTTTATGGTTGTTTAAGTTAAGTGTTTATCAGTGGAAACTTGTAAATGGCCTTCAGTTTCATATTGTTTAATAACATTGTTTATGTTGGCTGTAAGTTTCCCGAATAAAATAAAATAAAATGAAATCCCCATCTCTTTCAAAAATCTCGCATTCGTTTACAAAAGTGTTCGATATAAAATTAACGTCAAGCCGCAGGACAAAGATGGAGTCGGATATGAAACGGAAATTGATTCCAACCTCTGCCTTTTTACTGTGGAGATGAGAAATTATTGATGTATTAAGGTTTTGTGAACGTTTCAGGATAGTAACGATGTTATTTGAAGATGTTTGTGTTATTTTCTACAATGGAATGGAGGTTATTGGGAATTCAGGCTTGGAACGTCGACCGTGTAAGTTGGTGATGAAGAAAGGATAAAGGTGCATGAATGCTTCTGTGTGAAGAAAGCAGCAAATTTTGTATTGTGAATAAATAAAAAAAATTGTGTTGTGAATAAATAAAAATTGTGTATAAAGTGATTAATTTACAACTATAAAAAACAAGGTAACATTAAATTATCTAACTAGTAACTAATTTAAAATAAATTAGTAACGAAATAAATTAAATTAAATTAGTAACTCGGGTATCGATATCTAAACACGATAAAATAGATCTGATGTTTTTTTTTGGGGGTCACGACCGCTGGTAGTGTTGATAATTTAATTATGAGTTGGGAAAATCTGTTTTCTTTTATTTAATCGTGTTTAGATAGCGGTACTCATTACGCCAAAGAAGTTTACACGAGGAAAAACTGTTTTTTTTTCTGATATTTCAAGTGTATTTCGTTTAAATGTATTTATTTTTGTTTTACCATATTTAGATACTCATCACGTTTCTAAAGTTTCACTAGCCAATTTAATTGAACCCTGTATTTTATGATATAATTCAAACTTTACTTTTAAATAATGTTTTAAGCATTATATTAACATATTTACCTACAATTACTGCTACTAATAAAACTATTAATCCGGTAGAAATAATTTGTCGGTCTTGAGTTTGAACAGACTCGATTTAGGTATATTTGATAAAAGTCTGTCACTACCAAATGGGTATGATGGAACTGGTACGCATTGCGATTATAAAAGTCCCTAACTTAATGAAGTAGAACTAATGAACCGATAAATTAAAAAAAGTACTGGAAAAGTATTCAATATTATCCAAGAACATTGCATTTGCAAAATGTTTCATCAAGTCAAATAAATTAAAGGAGCCATTTTTGTTCACGGCTTTATTTTTAAGTCAAATATTATTCAAAATATCTCATATTGATTATATTATTTTATTTATTGTCATATTTGAAATGATTTTGATAATTCAAGTTATAAATCAAATGAGTTTGCCTCCTAAAGCGTTCAAGAGTGTAGAATAGCTGTGCAAATATCTAGACTTTCGAGTACTGTACGGCCTAACTTGCTTTCACTTAAGAGTTCAGTGGAATTTAAAGCAAGGGTTGGTACCAAGTCCACTTGTCAAGGGTCAAGGTCAAAAGCACAACATAAATGTTGAGGGTCAAAAAAGTGCCAACAGCATTGGCTGTGACATAATTAAAATTGGCCATAAATATTCCTCGTGTTCTCTTTTAACAGCTAAAACCTTTCTTAAATATACCTGTAGGTATTTACTTAGTGGACCAATAGCAACTCGGCAAACACGAAGCAACTTGACTGCCCACGGTGCACTGAATGGTTTGATTATCACCACTTATCATCGTTATCATCATCTGCCTCCCCTTCTCCATTAACTACGCTGGGATCGGCTTCCAGTCTAACCGGAGCTAAATACCAGTAGTTTATATAAAGCGACTGCCTATACGACCTCTACAATACAGTTACTGCGTAATACCCATTGGAAAGACTGATTGTCACACTTTCGGGCTTCTGACCACCCGTAACGAGTGTCAAAGATCCATGAATGACAGCTCACCAATGGCTTAACGTGTTTTCCGAGGCACGGTTGGGTAATGGTATGTAAAGATGGTCACCCATCCACGGACCAACCTCGGCAAGCGTAGCTTAACCTGATCAATCGAACCGTGTAGCTGTTATTACTCAGCCACCCCTTTATTATTTATCCACCGACATGGATGCTATTTGAATGTACCCCAATGTCAACCTTCCTATTAAAATCGGTGAACACACGGTCACATTTGCTTACTTAAAAAAAAATAACTCACTGACTTTTCTTTCTCAAACTCAAATAACTTAATCATATGCTTCTAGGCCATTCTAGCGTAAAGGGCGACGTACTTATCTAGGTTCAAGTTTTTCGCACGAGTTATTGTAATAACTTAAGTTAACACTAGCTTACACTTGATAAATGATAATAAATTTAAGTAAAGTCTGCCTAATTTTACTAGTTGGCGTCAGGGTCATAAGTAAGATATTCAATTTATTAGGAAAAATGCCTATTCTATAATAATTTCCCGAGAGGAACATTAGAGCTAGATGCGGCTAAGTGATTGGTAAGTACTAAGTAGATTAGGGTGGTACAAGATTAAGATTATGTTAATATAAAACCTAAGTTAAATAAATAATTAAGTAGATAAATGACGGCTCGTTTAAACACGAAGTAACCGCACATAGTATCTGAAAAAACCTTGTTAAGAAGTCTAACCAGTTTCACCAAGGTATTTAGTATTACCCAGTAACGGGTTTATGGAGGTCAGAGCAGTCACTCCATGTATATTTTTCACTAAGCAATAGCGTAATAGTCATTGAGCCAAATGAAGAAGACCCCTGCCCTTCAAACAAAGAAAATCCTGTATCTTGAAGGACAATGTACTTACGTTAGCGGGAATGATACGATAAAAAAAATGTTTATCATTGCGTAATAGTTCTGATACCTACATATTTATTGAAAGGGCTTAAAAGTTAATTGTGAGGAGTGTTTGCGTGTATGTCTTGCTGTGGAATTAAACTGGTCCGTTGGGGTTATTGTGTGGGTATCGTAGTAGCAGCATTCAGTTGCATCCTAGGACTGGAAGCCGACCCCAAAAAACTGGCTAGGATGAATGTTGTCACTTAACACCGTTACATTAATCACACAACTAACAGATTAGTTACATTGTGGCTGTCTATGAATGCAACGTCAAGAAACCCATAAAAACGGCTACACACACATACGCACTTACCGTTCTCACTCGAAGCTTTTGTGAGGAATTTGTATATAAATATTTCCCTGTTGGTAGCGAAACATCGAAGAGAAGAGAAAACTCAAATGTACACAAATAACATGTATTCTCATGTATGCGACAATATTTCATTTGTATTTGTTTTACTCTCTTCATTTATTATTACGGACACACAAGTCACTATTGTGTTTATTGTTGTAGCGTATGGTACTCGTGGGTTGCAGCTGAAAATCAGTGTGGTACATCTTGTGGTGCCATCTGACACTATACTGAGCTGAGGCCCTTTTGGCATTATTATCATTGTTTTCTATTTTTCTTTTTCAAATAGTTTTGTTATGCCAATAAACCCCTTTTTCTTTCTTTTGAAAGAGTGAAAGTGTATGTGGCAAAATAGCCACGTAACAATAAATCGATACGCCACTTACATAATCTAGCAGGTAGATAACATTACATTAGCTAATCTACTTATGAAATCAGTTGGCAACGAAGACGTGTGTTGAAATTGGTTAAATTGTAATAAATAAATTACATTTACACCACAGCTGGGAGCCATTGAAGTAGTTGTAGCTGAAAGTAATGTGTCTAGATCTAGACTTGTGAGTACAGCTACAGGATAATCAATAGTTGAACGGAATGTGGGTATCGATTGAGTATTGGTGCTTATAGCAACAGCATTGTGTAGAAAAAATCTTCGTACTTTATAATCTACTTAATTTGTACGGTTATGGACATTAATTTTATTTATCAAATACTTAAACACATTTTACGTCAACGTGACTTGTTAGCGTGAGAGCCATTTAATACAACTTTAAGAGACTGACAGTTATGATTTGAATATACGGACAATTTATGTTGGCAGTCAATTTGATAAAAAAATAATTTTCCTGAGTTTTTCTTTGTCACTAAAAAGTCGTAATAATTAGATAGGTTGTTAGGTAGTCATGACCTTGTTGCTTTTGACCTATTTTCGAATGAAATCTGATAATGAATCGATCAATCGATGTCAAAAGATTTTTTATATTACATGGAAAAGCCTTTATGAACACGGCAAAGAAACAAGCCACCAGTTACTGTTATGTAATTCAAATAACAGCTTTGCAAGAAATGGCTACCTTACCATAGCCTCATTTACTTGTTATGAAAGAAAGAACCAATCGTGCTCTCCCAAAATTAGTCCACGACCGACTTCTCACAACAAAGAAGACCTCTAATAGCTCAGAAACACGCTATCAAAAATATAGACCTAGCCGAATAACTACCATAAACCCAAGTCAATATTTTTCCCTTCCTTTTAAGAATTTATTTTCCTACGAAGATAGCGTGGATACAACATAAATACTTACAGAAGGTCAGTTCCATACAACGAGCAAAAACGAACGGACACATAAACTCAAAGCATTTATTTCAAATAAACTATTTACAGGCACTTTTGAACTGTCAGGGGTCGGCCAGTCACAAATATGAAGCTGTTTGCCCATTCCAAAGTGTAGTAATGACCTATGGAGAAGACCAGATAAGAAAATCCATGGATACTCGTACCTACTCTTTTAAATTATATCGTTACAAAAATATTAATAACATCATTAATGTTGAATTGATAATTATATGTGAGGACGATGTAAAAAAGACGTAGGTACACGTTAAAAGTGTACGGGGTACAGGATATAGGAACAAAAAAGTAATAATCCAATTGTAAAATTATTCAAATAAGCCGTGTCAGATAAGAGATGACCAGCCCCATGTGACAAGGCCTGATCACGAATGACTCATAGATCAGACATAGACACGCTTCATGTGCAGCGAGTGCTAGCGTAGGGGCGATCAGCGTTTGTTTGCGATTGTCCGTAGTTACACGTCTGTGTGTATGTCCCTGTTTTCGTTTATTGTTTATGTGGTTGTATACGATAATGATATTAATGTAACAAAAATGGGCCAAGTATTGTGCCTTGTGCGACTCCCATTGTTACTACGGATATGAGAGATCCTTTCCCGTTTGTAAAATGAAATTTTTATGAAATGAAATGTTTATATATGTAAGTAGATCTTTTTAAGAGACGTAAGTAGATCTTCTTACTCCGCACGGAGTCGACCTTCTGCATTTTGTAGCGTGGTTCTACTGCGTATCGGCGACTAATAACGATCGATATGATACTGCCATTACCAACCTACCATTAGTCCGAAAATAAATGTCCACAGTTGAGTAAGTGGTGCCATTACAGAGGAGCGAGGAATGAGCTGTGTTTACAATAGCATTAGCTTTTTTTAAAACTGTTTTGTTAGGAAATAGGTCGTGTTTTTGTTTAGTACTACAATTCTTACACAAAACAACAAATTACTCTTCAATTACAATCCCACAACAATTCACAATTCACAACTCTTCTTCTTCGTCGTAACCTCAATGAGGATTGCGACCACATACAACGCGTCTCCAAGCTATGCGGTCTTCTGCTGTGTGGACCGCTCCCTAGTTGCTACCTCCAACAGCCCTCTCGATCACGTCTGAACATTTTGCCGGTGCCTTTAGCACGTTTTCCTTCCACCCGGCCCAGTATCATAAGCATTTCTAGACCATGCTTAGGTGAAAGCATAATATGTCCGAAAAAGCAGAGGGCACACTCCTGGCATATTGTAGATGGCCGCTTCGTGATGTTGAGTTCCTCTAGTACGGATTCATTCATTCTCTTGGTTGTCCATGGTATACGAAGTAACCACCGCCAACACCACATCTCGAAATCATCGAGTTTATTACTTTCGCGGGTAAAAATCTTGCAAATACCTCATTGTAAAAGGACTTTATGGAATTCCCTCGTATGCTAAGTAAAATGAGACAAGTGAATAACACTGAGAATTGGTCATACTTAAATACTTCAACTTGGTATTCAGGTAAATACCTATCCTACCAATAGAACAGGCATACTCTAATGTGCCGTGATAGAAACATGTTTTTAAGAGGTTAGGTACGTATAGAAGTTGACCAAGGCAAGTTCACAAAGTTTTGGGCTAGAAGAGATAGAATTGTACTATCATACTTCAGCAAATTCATTTCCTTATGTACTCTTAAAAGTACTGACTGCAGCATTCGTGAAAATGAGCTAATCCCTGAAGGTTATCACTCAATTATTCATTGAAGGATTGACGTCTAATATAACGTCACACGACGCCCTTCCATCCTATTGTTCGAGCGCATCGATGTATTATGCATGAACAGCATACAAATAATTTGTACTATTGGTTACAGTGCGAAAGTAACAGTTTAAAGGATCAATAAAATTACATTAAAGTCGATATAAATAACATGTTCTGTATTTCCTCTATACTTAGAGGTAATGTTTATGTTGTTGTTAGCTCAAGTAAGAAGCAAACAGCATATTGCATAGTTAACAATCTATTTTGTATATCAATTATCGACCTTTAAAGTGCTTTCTAAACGAATTCAAGAAAGAAGGGAAAATATTTTTTCACTATAAAGGAAACGACTACTCCCCACAGTGTCGCTGTAAGACCCCGGTACTCCCGAAGGCTCAACGTCCTACACTGTCGCTATAAGACCGCAGTATCTTATCTGTTTTAGTTTCGCTATTAACTTATTTTCGATCAAGTCCATGGAGTTTCTTGCTCGTTATTTTCCATAGATATACTTTTTGCAACGGGCAACTTCGAGTTCTAGACAATTCCAAAAGCAAAGTTAAATAGATAAATTGACTTTGACTTTATCAAATCTATATTAATATAGCATAAGAATAACAGACTTGAGATCTGCTCTCTCAAAAAGTTTTGTCGACACAACGGTTTCTAGAGGTAGCCAATTAAAGCCGAGCTAAATAATTTTCTTTACTGTGAAAACATCAAAGAAAATATTGATTAGAACTAATATTTATAGAAGACTGTAGGCATCGTCCATATTAATAGCTTATCGGTTTGGAAAAAAATATCATAAGCAGATTGTGCATCAGCTAGCTGCAACGGAAATTTAATCTTGCTTCGGCGGAAATAAGTTTTAAAACATATTGCTGTGGTTTCGCAGCCTTGGAGAGGAAAAGGTACCGATATAAACAAAAATTTTGTGTAAATAATGTATACGTTAAGTAACTTTTCCTGTTTGCTTTTACCTTTGTAAAGTAAAGATTCGAATGATGTCAGCAGAGGCACATCGGTTATTCTTGAATGTTTTTATTTGGAACTCAAAAAGGGAAACGGTTTAAAGCTAGATAAGAGAGACAAAGAATCGTTTTCGGGGAAATATAAATCATGAATAGGTGCGGTACGGTTAGTATTAAAATTTCAAACATGGCACCTGTGGGGTACAAGCGGACGGGGTGAATTCAACTATCCGGTATCACCCCGATTAATTTTATATGTAGGTATTGCGGGCGTTTGTTTTATTCCTCTATTTAATTACATTTTTTTTTTACTTTTAACAGTGCAAGCGTCAACATGCCACGAACATATGTGAGAAAGTCAAATAGGCTGCAGTGGTCGGAGTGAGACATGCTTTTAGCCATAAATTCAGTGCTGGAAGGCAGAATGGGATATTTTTTAGCGTCACACACATATAATGCACCCAAAAGTTTCTTAGCGACTTTCGTAGCGTTCGTGGTTCACACTGTTCGCGCACCAACTTATCTTCGTCAATCCACATAAAGATTTTAGACATATAAACTTTGTAAAGTCCCACTTCCTAACATAAATGTAATGTAAAGTAAACTTTGATTGGCTATGTCTATGCAAAAGAGTTTGTCAGTCGTATGCAATGAATATTCCTTTGTCCTAACCGACAATCTGCATAATAGTCAAGTTGATAAAATTTAATGATGTAATCTTATCACAACTAAATCACCGCAGTTTGATAAAAATCTTTTATTTTAGCGGATAAACTGTGTACACCAACGAACATCCCGTAACTTTCACTTAATCAGTGTGAGTTATTGTCATTTAAGTAACGAGAATGGAATCCTAAATAAAAAATGGGGCACCCATTGTCGAAAGTCTCCTATTTTTAAGAAAGACGACGCCACAGCGGTCTGCCCAGAAAGCGGAGTCGAGATGACCTGGAGGGCGTGTTCGAGGAGGTTCGGGAAAAGAGTTCATGGAATGACTTGGGAGGCCCAGCATTGGGACAGTAAAGGCTAAAAAATAGGGTGTGTACCGAAGACTACCAGCCAAAACTTTGAAAAAAAGAAGAAAGTCACACGCACAAAAATCATGACACTATTAGATATAAGTATACCTAACTTTATACCAAAATTACCACCCACATCTACCCTTTTACTTGAATGATCATATATGTCACGTCACATTGACAAACTCGCTCACATTACAACTCCTTTTCCGAACCCTTTCTCCGCATTATCAAGTAAAACAAATATAGAACAACTCGCGAATTTCATCCGAAACTATGGAACTGTTCATGCGAAGAGAAAAGATCCTATTTACATACCCCTATCAGAATTTCTTACTATTATTTGTGAAAGTTGTTGGCTGGTCCTCGTGACCTGGTGCGGTCAAGTGGGATCTGTGGGTGTTCTGATACTCATAATAAAACATAACATCACGCCTCGTTTTCCCGAAGGATTGGGCAGAGGTTTACCTATAGTAGACCCACACATCACCAGTTATGATTAAGGCCCATGTCCCTGAAGCCTATGCCATCAACCGGGCATAAATCCACACTCCGGGCTGCTACTGAGAAATTCCAGATAGAAAAACCAAATAACACATTGCCTGACCTGGGAATCCATTCCAAGACCTCATGCTCATTGAATAAATCTCTTTTAAAGAAAGCAATTAACTTTCGACAGTATTCAAAACATTACGTTTTTATATAGCAAGTAGGTTAACGGTACAATTAATCTTATCAAAGTTTGTGATAATTATGATTCTGATGAAGGTATTCACGAAAGGAGGCCATCGATGCAATGACTATAAATACGGACTGGCTATACTAAATTACCGATTACTTTATTTAATTACTGAGATAACATAGGTGTCATGTAAGGTAATATCGAGAAAATATCACGTTTGACAGAGCGAGGCGAGTATTTTATATGGCAGCATTGATGGGAAACGAGGGTAGTGACAGAAGTGGACAAATCTTTTCGACGCGAGAGTGAGTAATTGTCGCGTGTGTCATGGAGTTATTAAACGGACACACACATCCTATGTGTTTATTATTCGGGTGTATAGCAAGCGTGGCTTGGAGCTGAAAATCAGCGCATGGTGGTATTATCTTGTGTGGTCATCTCACATTATGCTGAGGCCCTTTTGGCATTATGATTATTGTTGTCTGTTTTAAGGAGTTTTTTGTGTTGTAATGCTAATATACGCATTTTTATTATCTTTTTATATTTTTTTGTGTTAAGATTTGCTGCTGAAAAAAGGTAGAAATATAAATATTTACATAATAAACCTAATTTCCACCTTTTAAACAGCAGCAACCATCACATTTTAAAGTAATTTAAATAATAACACGTAACACTCCTTTTAAGGTGACATCAGTGGCTCCGTGGAGCGTCGTAGATGTCATTTAGATAATGGTCGCAGACGTTGTCACGTGTTCCGAGCTCGTAACCTAATAGAAATTACAAATTCACTTCAGAATGGCTTCGCTAGGGGCCCGCGGGAACGTTTTAAAACGATATTGTTGGAGAATTCAATTGTTTAATTTTGTCTTAGTGGCATAAGATCTGGAGGATCCTGGATTTGGTTGGAACAACAAGTATATGTGAACTTACAATATTATCATTTGAGCTATTTGTTTATCCCCCCCAGTGGGGTTCCCGCATTGTCGTTGCGGGGGGGCTCAGTAACCGTGGTCACCTACACGGTGAAGTGAAGAGGAACCCCAAGGTGGGGCCGCTCGTCAAAGCTTGTGCCTCCAAGCCGACGACGTAGCGGCCAAAAAGTAGGTTGCGGTGAAGTGCATCGCAACTGAGGCGGGCCGCGATGTCGAATGGGAGGCATCGCGGCTGAGGGTTACAGGCTGCGGCGGAGGAGGAGTGCCAACTACTTCTGAGTAGCGCTCTTCCCTTCCGTGGCCTGGACGCGGCCGCCACCGTTTGATGGCGGACGCGGTGGGGCCACAGGGGAAGAGGAGTGTCGGTATAGCGTTGGCCGCTCTCCCTATCCCCTGCGGCCGAAAAGTGGTAGGCGGTGGGGCCACTGTGCTGACCCGTCGCAGGAGGACGTCAGCAGCAGCTGGTGGGGCCCGCAAGGGCCGATGCCTGCTAGGGGTGCGGGTTGTTCGAAAGAGATACCGCGGCCCCTGGCATACGGGCAGCTGAGGGAACATGGGTGGGTTTTAGTCAGTAAAAGTCTGACACCTGCTCCACCCAGAGCGGGAGAAGTCATTTGCTGATTTCCCACCCACAAAAATAAAAGCTATTTGTTTATAGTATTTAGCATCTCCACACTATGAACACCACGAAAAATAAAAATAAAACTTATAAAAGCCAAATTAACAGATAACGCCAAAAATAAATCATGTAGTTACACTTGATTCATTTTTGGCGTTAAGTGTTAAAATTTATTACAAAACTAATCTACTGCAGTAATATTAATTTTATTGTAACCGTTTATAACGTAAATGAAATATGATCAGTCTAAAATAAACTAGGCTCTTGGTAAAATAATATCGAAAGCCCAAAAATATCTTCTAACTAGGTAGGTACATTTTACAAAAAGAAAACAGCTTATTCATGTCTATTGCCCCGCGGACAGCTATTAAGAACATACAATTTTATTATCTTCACTCTGTTTGCACCTTGTGGCTAAAATGAGGATCTTGCTCGGGGCTATTTTCGACACTGACTTTATTTAAACACAGCCAATTTAAGAAAGAAAATTGTAGTTTTTTTTTTTTGTTTCTAGAAGTTTCGTTACAAACAGTGAGAATACCTTTTATAAACTTGAACAAAAGTAAATTGTTGCTAAGCCTCTGAAAGCAGGAATATCGAAGGTAATCAAAAGAATTAAAATAATAAGGAAATCTTACGCAATTATGCAAAATTCTATCAGTCATTGATTTAATTAATTAAGGGTCCAGAATTTCAAGATTTATTTTCAAATAAAGCTCACCAAATTGCTTTTATACTTCCTCTTAACCTTATTTCTCGTTACTAAGTGGAGGTCAGATATCAATTTAGATTTTGAAATATTTCAACTTGAAATTGATTACAAACATTTCAAATTTCTTAATAAGCTGATTGGATTTATAAAAAAATTTACCGAACGAGAAACTGGCAGAGTTGATTTGCTACGACGGCGTAGTAAACGTAGCATTAGCACTTGCTACGGCGTAGCAGCTGCGTAGACCATACACTAATGTAAATATGTTTAATGAATGACCAATTAATTTATTCCGTGCCTTAAAATCAAACAATGGTGATAAATTTTGATGAGGTTACGCGACCTTTATTGCCGTAAGGTACTTAAATGTTCCAGTGAAGAAATAACTACGAAACGTACTATTTTAGATGCAATTTCTTTAACAGTAATGCACCCATAAATGTTAAATTTGAACTAAAACATTAAATTTGAAAGCAACCATCTCTTTAATTTGACTAAGCTTGTACAAAGTAGTCCTATTAAGAAGTAAGTAATAACCTCTATTACTTAGTTTAAGGACAGTGCTACCCGTAAAGCGTACGGGAACATTCACTGTACATTTTGTGTTACAAGTTTATTTTGTGGTTCGACCCTGCATTTTCCTAGAAGCTTTCAATATTCACTTAGTATGCGAATGGAAGTTAATATTTTTTTTAATTGGAATTACTATCTTTTTGATCTAAAGTCCGATATGCGGGAAGCACTCGTAAGGATTATTGATGTAACGGCTCCTTGTTGGTTTAGTAGACTGCTGACCATGGAATACAGGGTTTATTTCCAGGTTGAGCCAAATGGCCAATGTGTTTTTTTTTTTGTGTCGCACTGATGGGCAAAGACACTAAGCCCATACCTTTCCGTACATCTTTGTCATCTGCCTTTCCTGACGAATCACCCAAGAGAGTTTTTTCTATTACTTATTAAATTCTTTATAGAAGTCGGAAGTCTGTTTTTTTTAATAACTTCTTTACCGGTATTCACACAATACGATACGATCAAGTTTAATGTATGTGTGTGTCACATTCCCGTGTTACCGGACAATCTGTGAAGCCATAAGCATTAATGTGTTTACTTGATAGCAATCACGTGGAGCTATTAGAGGGTGTTAAGTCTACATACATTGGTATTACTCAAGGATTGAGTTGTGTACGTCAGCTAGTGTACTGTGGAAATACTGATATTACCTAACATCGACATAACATCACGCCTTGTATTCCCGGAGGGTTTCGCAGAGGAGGGACATTACTTAAGTTATGTTTATTTAGTCAGTTGCATAGCTAGGTGGATGACGATTATCAATCTTTCACTTTTAGAGAGCAGTGGTGACCTAGAGGTGTCGGCCCCGATTTGCAGGTTGCAGATCGTGGGTTCGAACCCAGGCAGGCACTATACTTTGTGTCTGCTCTCAAAACGGTCAAGGAAAACATCGTGAGGAAACCGACATGGTCTAGAAACAAAAATTCGAAAATATGTGACAGCTCTCATACCATATTGGGCTCGCGTGGAAGATTACGGCCCACTTTCTCTCACAGAGAGGAGGTTTTTGTCCAATCAGTGGGAACATTGTATGCCGAATCTTATTTTGTTATTTGGATATTTCTGAAACCCTCCGCCTGGGGAGAGCTTACAGACATGTCAGATTCCTGCCAACTCCACGATTCCTTCCACCACAAAAAGACCGGGGCGCGTGAGTACATACTCAGTTATCGTAACCCTATCTAGTCTTCAAAATAACTTTAGTACGAAAGTTAAAAGTTAATTTAAATTAAGAACCACAGGCCAAAATAAAATATCGTGAACTATTTCTGCTATCCTAAAACTAATTTCATCCTTCATAGTCTGTTAACAGGATTTATTCGAGAAAATCTAATTTTGTTCCCGTTATCCTCATGGAGATCAAATTAGACTAAAACTTGACTGTCAGAGTGTGGTGCCATGAAGCTAGTTAGTTTTATTATGGTTTAAAACTAGGAACGCTTTGGTATTTAGAACTTTATGTTAATGAGACACGGTTTAATTTTCACCAAGAATATAATTTTTCTGTGACCTTTTGTAGAATTTTTATATCCGAAAATCAACTTACTTTTTCTAAAAGTTAGTTTAGTGAAGATTGTTAAAACATACTTTTCTTTTAAAGCCAACCAAAAGAGAAGCCACAAAGCAAACTTTTCGTATAATTCCCAATCACGTCTTCAATCATTGTTAAAAAGTCAACTGCGATGTGGTTGTTAACACGTAAGTGCCGATGGTATTTGTCAAACAGAACGCTTGTTAAATGTCAGAGGCGTTTATTGCTGACATTTTAATCTTAAATACCATATTGTGTTGGTGCACGTATAGATTTTAATCAAGTTCAACCATTTATTTTTCAGATCATTTCTTATGTATATTTTGGACTTAAACGAGATTGGATAAAAAATTACTGTTTCCATACTTCTCTATTTTGTTGACTGTATAAATTACAATATAACGATATTTGTTTACAATTTATTTCTGTTTTTTTTTAAATTATTTAACTGATCCTCACACAACTTTTACGCTTGCAATGATGCACATTTTTTTAAATAATTGACTATGTTTACTTTATGAACTTTTTTGATTACAGTTAAGCTAGAGTATCCCGACGAAGCGGGTTAGTTTAGATTCGGACTGTGACCAACACGCGCGAGCCCAATAGTACCTGGAACCCTATCCTGGTCCGAGTAACCAAGCTAGGGTTCCTGGACCAAATTAGCTTAGGTTAGAACTGCTACCAACCGCGATCGAGCTGAGCGAGCGGTACCGCAGCAGCGACTGGCGAGCGCTACATCCAAGTTGTTCGCCGTTACTTGCTATTTATTATTTTCAGGACTCCATAGTAGGAATAACTTGAGGTTAACTTAAGTAATATCAATATTATAAGTTTCAGAGGGCCTAATAATATTTTTAGGAGTTCAAAATGGGAATTATTAGAAGTTCGATTGAATTCATGCCTTTTTTCTGAGAAAAGGCAGTGTACGCAATTATATTTGGCTTTTAAGAGACCTAACGAAATATGAACACGGGATATCGTGAACGATATCTTTTAATAAATATCGATTAACGATTAAAATGTGTAGTAACTAATAACGAAATAGTCTGATGTTTTACAATTACTGTTTTTATCGATCTGTGGAACGGTGTTCAGTTTCATGCCTGGTATTTTTTTAGTGTTCAAAGAATTATAAATGACACATAACAGCGTGAAAAGAAAAGTAAAACGTTCCGATTCATTATTCAACACGGATTGAATACTGAAGAGGTTTTAGTTGCTAGAATGGTAAAGAAAGTTTACGATTGTATTAATTTTTCAGTAGCTACTCCTTATAAATAATTTTCAAGGTTTTAGCTAATGGTTGGTTTAAGAGTTAATCTTAACTAACAACATAATGTAAAAATATTTTATCTTTTTGGAATCTTTGTTTGCTTTAAGCTCTCTCGCTAAAATGGTTGAACGAATTTAGACCAAATTTAATACAAGGGTAGACCATGACCTGGATTAGAACATGGGATATTTCGTTATCCTGATATTCCCACAAGATCGAGTCTGATGCGGGTGGAACTGCAGGGCGCAGCTAGCAATCAACAAAATATAGCAAATGAAAAAAAAACAAACACAACTGGCGAAATGTCGGGGGTACTACAACCAATCCTTCGGGGCAAAAAGGCGTGATGTTTTGTGTATATTGTGTGGTGTGTGTGTTGAACTTTAAGAACGAATGTGTTGAGTAAACTTTTATTCCTAGATGCTACCCACACGATGATGATTAAAACAGTAAAGGGTGCCTTCCATTCCCCATCCAATTTACCGTCAGCAACATAAATGAGATCGGTGCCATGACATAGGCACATAAAAAGTCGATTGATCGCAAGGCGTATAGCGGACTTTAAGTGACAATCGCAATATTATAGAGACGTTACCGGTGCTTCGTTTTATAACGGTAACAGTATCGATACCGGTACCGGGAGATTGGCTATAGAAAATTGGTTGGCTCTTTTCTTGCCTATTACTTTTTGTTTGAAACTTGATGACTGGTATAAAACCGAGGACGGTATAGAAGGACATACACTGTCCTTGTTGGTGACATGCTTGTGATGTTCACGCCGGTTGCGAGTACTATGGCCCTAACCGGCCTTAAGGGGGATGAGGAATGGTCAGCTGCGCAGTACTTACAACCGGCGTGCGTCGAAGACCACCTGTATACGTACGAAGAAAAAGGAGTAGTAAGGATCGCAGCAGGTGGCGTTCTGTATTTTCTGCCTACCTCCATGGAAATAATTTATTTATGTATATACAACGTGTAACGGAAAGGGTATTTTATTTTTATTTTATTTATTTATTTAGGATCTCCAACAAAAGATGTACACAATACATGACACATAAATAAAGGGCAACATGAGGTATTAAGTAGGTGTACTCCTTTATACGGATTTTTAATACACTGATTTCAGAACAAATTGAAACAAAAACATCATTCGGAAGAGCTTTATCGTGATATTAGCAAGTAACGTGGAAAGTTATTGACCTGTGTAGTGCAGTGACACGTTTGTTATGATTTGAATTTAAGAAACATTTAAAACCGAAAATTTTGTATCAATTCTTAGAGTATTTTATTTTGAGCTGAAACTGTGTATAGTGATTCTATACCAGCTGTTATCTTTAGTGCTTAAGGATAGCAATAGGGTTTCTGTTACACCCTGTATAATACCTTACGCTTAGTTGAGCGTAGTCTACATTTCGGAAAAACTTTTGTAATGATTACTCTTCACAGATGGTTTTGTAATAGTAGTTTGTAACTATGATCGCGTACACACTGGCAACTATGTTGTGTAACTTGTTACAACAACATGGTTATGTGTTGCGAGAAACAATGTTAACAGCCACATAGCATATTTCAGTGTTGTACCAATGTTACACAACTGTTGGTAAATATGGTTTCCAATGTACTTATACCTGTTGTTTAGTTTACTTGTTCGCTGTTGTTGATGCATGACGCAATGCGTTAGTTATTTTTTGCTGTCGTAAAAGACGCCAACATAGAAGAAAATTTTGTAAATCTAGCATAGTTTTTGATGTAAAACCTACACAAAAGAGAACGCTCTCAAGTCAGAAGAAAAAACCTTCTACTTTAAAAATATGTCTGCTAAAAGTCTTCTCTGCACATTCCTCCTCTAATGTACTTAGCAGGCATGTTAACAAAATTCATACATTTATTTATATCTTCCCGCCGCCGCTCCGTTCTCCAGAAATGTGTAACGTGAGGCACGCCTCAATAACTTGACAGTTTATTGTCCACAGAAGCTCGCGCGTGTAGTCTCCTTCTCGAGTTCTTGTTCATAAATATGTTTTGTAAGAATAAAATTGTGCACATCTCCGACTTTTATTGGGAGTGATTTTTATAATAGGAAAAATGTAAATAGGTATCCGTGTTTTTTTAGGACTTGAGCAGTACCTATTGATTTATTTAATTATAACATTAATTTGGTACAACTAAAGTAATTTATCTTCCTATGGACTTTTTAATATCATGCTGGAGAATTAACAGTAAAGGCAACATTTAGAGAAATTCAAAGATACTTACATGACTGTCTCCTCCACTTAGATATCTGCAAGAGACAAATAAAACTTATTAAAATAAATATTATATGTACTCCTGTATATTATACTTGCTGAGCTCGCGGCTTTGCCCGCGTGGATGCGTGAAGTTATCCCGCGGGAACAAAGAGTATTATCTGTTACTCCTTATAACATTAGTTATCTGCCAGCGAAACTCCCGTCAAAATGAGTGCAGCCGCTTCGCTTAGCCGGAACAAGCAGACAGACACAAAAACAAAAAACAAAAAAAATTGTCATAAGTTGCTTATTTTAACATTACTTGATGACAATTTAATTTGATTGATTTGTATAGATTCACTACCGTCACAATTTGATTGCGTTTAATTTTTTATAATACATTTGCTCGTAAAGGGTCTCTTAATACACCAATTTCAATATCGTAATGTATGTAATTACGCACTTGTGCGTTATTGTAATGTAAAACGCACGATTTATCAAGATGCTCCGTCTAAAACGAACGGTACTTTTAAAAATCTTAGCAAAGAGTGTTTATGTCAGAAAAGTGGTTAACATTTTATGAATAAAATTAACTTTGAGAGATAAAATATAAAAAAATAAACCTTTAATTCTTTATCTTTGTAATTTCGAAGCATAGAGTAAAAGTTAAAAATATAAGATTTTTTTGTTTTACAATAATTAAAAAAATATTCATTAACTTGATAAAACACTACTCAATAGTAACACTAGAAGTAACTGGTAGATACTACTCGAATCGCACGCACCGCCGACAAAGGGAACAGCGATGCATAAATGTTCAAAGCAAAATAAACTCTCGTACGTGGTGATTTTTCACAATGGTTAATCTGCCATTTTTTGTTTCTAATATTTTATTTGTTTATAAAACTATTGTATGACCAAGACAAAACCATTTCGCTGCGGGAAAACAACCATTAAAATTTCACGGTGTATATCCCCATGTAAACCAATTATGTTGCAATTCACAAAACAAATAATGGAATCATTAAGAGAAAAAACCGAATCTACCTATTTAATCAACGCTAATAATTGCAATGCTTATCTTGTGTCCATTTATACAAGACAAAAAAAAAATCTACGATGACGTATAAATAAAGCAACAAATCAACAAGTTAGTTGCTGTGTTATATAAAATAAGCCATATTATATACCTACCAAAACAAAATTCCTTTCCAACATGAACCCAGCTCTGTGCCCAGTGAACCACAAACTGAATCACACTTATTGCATTGTGAGGTAACTCCGTGAGAAGGAACCAGTGTTGCCGCATTTGAAAGTACTTTCAAACTAGATTTTTCTGAACGAGATCACAGTATGGAAAACTTCTCATGTTTATTCGAATACGTTGAGAAATTCTTCGTGAAAATCATTATTTATTTTATATGTGGCAAATTTTTTATGCAAAATCGCTTTCTTACCATGGCTTAACCATAGTTGGTCTTCCTGGTAACTCCTGGAGTGGAACATTATTTTTATAACTTATTAGAAGGTTTATTAACTCAACTCACATTTATATTGATCAGAACAGACCGTAACGAAAATTAATATTAAAAGAACAATCTTCGCTCGCTATAGGAAAACCTAAAAGCAGTGAATTGGTGGACTTCCTTAACTGTAGACTGTACTATAGTACACAAGACGACATATCAAGCTATACATTTCCTGACCATGCATAGTATGTGTTTCTCGTACAATGAGAAGTCAGCTTATACTGAAAATGTATGGCGTGATATGTTGTGTGTACATAACGAAACCTAATACCGTAAAAAAAAACCTTACGTTATTTGCAATGCTGGGTTGGCGTCCGATTGTCTGTTGCATAAAATATGATTCGCGACCGCGTAATCACTGGAAGTACTGGTCTGATTTCGAAAATTCTTTTACTGATTGAGGTACAATATCGGTGACTGTCATAGGGGCTATGTTTTAAACTATAGTTGATTAAACTGCGGGCGAAATGGGGGATTAAAACTAGTAAGTAATGAATAAACCCTTTCAAAAATTTTACTTTGTTTCAGTAGCGGAACCATGGCTTCATGTAAGCCATGGTTTCGCTAATATTTACCTAAAAACGTTCCTTGAACTATGAAACAAAAACAATTACGTACATAATTCATATAAAAAGATACATAGGCATTATATCACCCACGCTTTGTGGATATCGTTCTAAGCGGCGAGGTTCAAGGCTGCCCCAAATAATAGGAAGTGCCTTCGTACGGGTTGAAATATGTACAAGAATGTATGTATACATATGGCGGCTCTATGTACTTATACAAGAATATGAAACATTATTTTGTTTTATATACGTAGATACATTTAATAGATACATTCTTATAAATGTTCAGAATTGTTTGGTAAATGATTGATCATAAGTAGTTTCAAATAAAAAAATATAAAGGAATACGATACGTGGGCAATTTTTTCAATTTCTTTTCACCTAATCTTGCAAATACCCAAAACATGGAAACATAGAAAGCCTCCCGAAAAGTCAGTGTGTCTTCTTGATTTCAAATAACATGACATGGGACACGACATGACATAACATGACAGAGGGAGTGAGCCATAATCCACCATGGGGGCCCAGTGGGTTAGCGGATGTCACATATCTTCGAATTTTTGCCTTTTCCTTCACCGTTTTGGGAGTAGTGGTGATGAAATAACAAATCCAAAGTCTTGCAAGTCTTGCATACCGGGGTCCGAACTCGTGACCTACAACTCGTAAGTCAGTGCCGATACCACTGGACCACCATTGTTCTACACATGGCATATCTATAGGTATTAGGTAACTATCGTAGGTATAAAGGTAGTTTAACCGAGGGCATACTAACTAAGGTTAGTATGCCACTGATCGATATGTAGTTGAGTTATGTCGATTTCACGTCTAAATTATTAGCGTACTGTTACTGCGTATTTGAAAACCTGCAGAACATTCCGAAATCATGGCAAGTACTATGTTTGCCGACGTAACAACTTTACATTTCTAAAAATTATACACTATTCTGTTATAATGACTGCTAGCGGTTGCCCAGTGGTCTAAATTATAATCTATTCTGTTATAATTACTACAAGCGGTCGCCCAGTGGTCTAAATTATACTCTATTCTGTTATAATGACTACAAGCGGTCACCCAGTGGTCTAAATTATACTCTATTCTGTTATAATGACTGCAAGCGGTCGCCCAGTGGTCTAAATTGTACTCTATTCTGTTATAATGACTACAAGCGGTCACCCAGTGGTCTAAATTATACTCTATTCTGTTATAATGACTGCAAGCGGTTGCCCAGTGGTCTAAATTATACTCTATTCTGTTATAATGACTGCAAGCGGTCGCCCAGTGGTCTAAATTATACTCTATTCTGTTATAATGACTACTCGTGGTCGCCCAGTGGTCTAAATTATACTCTATTCTGTTATAATGACTACAAGCGATCGCCCAGTGGTCTAAATTATACTCTATTCTGTTATAATGACTACAAGCGATCGCCCAGTGGTCTAAATTATACTCTATTCTGTTATAATGACTACTCGTGGTCGCCCAGTGGTCTAAATTATACTCTATTCTGTTATAATGACTACTCGTGGTCGCCCAGTGGTCTAAATTATACTCTATTCTGTTATAATGACTACAAGCGATCGCCCAGTGGTCTAAATTATACTCTATTCTGTTATAATGACTACAAGCGATCGCCCAGTGGTCTAAATTATACTCTATTCTGTTATAATGACTACAAGCGATCGCCCAGTGGTCTAAATTATACTCTATTCTGTTATAATGACTACAAGCGGTCGCCCAGTGGTCTAAATTGTACTCTATTCTGTTATAATGACTGCAAGCGGTCGCCCAGTTGTCTAAATTATACTCTATTCTGTTATAATGACTACTCGTGGTCGCCCAGTGGTCTAAATTATACTCTATTCTGTTATAATGACTACAAGCGATCGCCCAGTGGTCTAAATTATACTCTATTCTGTTATAATGACTACAAGCGATCGCCCAGTGGTCTAAATTATACTCTATTCTGTTATAATGACTACTCGTGGTCGCCCAGTGGTCTAAATTATACTCTATTCTGTTATAATGACTACTCGTGGTCGCCCAGTGGTCTAAATTATACTCTATTCTGTTATAATGACTACAAGCGATCGCCCAGTGGTCTAAATTATACTCTATTCTGTTATAATGACTACAAGCGATCGCCCAGTGGTCTAAATTATACTCTATTCTGTTATAATGACTACAAGCGATCGCCCAGTGGTCTAAATTATACTCTATTCTGTTATAATGACTACAAGCGGTCGCCCAGTGGTCTAAATTGTACTCTATTCTGTTATAATGACTGCAAGCGGTCGCCCAGTTGTCTAAATTATACTCTATTCTGTTATAATGACTACAAGCGGTCGCCCAGTGGTCTAAATTATACTCTATTCTGTTATAATGACTACTAGCGGTCGCCCAGTGGTCTAAATTATACTCTATTCTGTTATAATGACTACTAGCGGTCGCCCAGTGGTCTAAATTTAACCGTAATTCAGTTAAATCATAAATATAAACTTTCTGCACTCCTTTTCCATAATACAAAGTTTTAACTGTACCGAATTGCATACTTCTCCGCGTAATTTTCGTAATATGGAGTAAAAAGTTTTTACTTTACGAATAAACATATTGATAATATTAACATAAAATAACATTAATAAATAAATGTACATATACCTATATAAAAAGGGAAAATAGACAGGGCATAAAAAAATTCTTCCCCCCGAAAAGTGCCCAAAAGGCTGGCAACATTACCACGTTGTATGGCAATGCTAATTCTTTAGCCAAAAATTAAGCTCGCCACGTGAGACACGTAGCTAGGTCATGTGAAGAGTCAACCAACCGCTTGGCGATATCTCGAAAAACCAAATGGGCACTTGGAGCCCTACTGTTTCAACCCCGAACGGCTCGAATATTATAACTCACAATAAGATTGGAATACGAATGTATTTACCTAAACTATCTAAATGGCTAAACGAAAACCCATTAATGTTAACAAATATACCTACGTTATGAAGCTAACAGGTTAACTCAAACAATATTAAGACACTATCCTAACGTCTAAACAAACTTGTTCATAAAAGTTAAACTTCACAATATTGAAATATCCTGTGAGCACTAACATTATTGCGAACAGCAAAGTGTCGATTGACCTCGGTTGACCTTTACAACTTGTACTTAAAGTTGATCGGTAAAACGTCGATTGTAAAGGGTAGTTTAGAAAAAGTTAAAGTCCTCACTTCGAGTATACATTGTATGAAGTCTTCCGACATTTTGGGATTTATTGAGGTTTTCTTAGTTTAGATTACATTTTTGCTCGTAAGGATCTGTTTTACAGTGAGGGGCTCGTGGCTAAATGCTAACTGTCGCACGCGTCGATCGAAGGTAACGCTAGGCTTTCCACGGTCGATTCGTGGATGGGTATCTATTACGTATCAAGAACCTTCCGTGCCTCGAAACTCACTTTATGCCCTTGGTCTCGCCTGCCGTTCGTAGATCTTTGACACTTGCTGGTTGTCAGAAACTCAAAAGTGAGCCAATCTTACCAAGGGGTATCGTGTGTCCCAGAAACTGGGTTGTGGGGGTCAGATAAGCAGCCGCTCCATATAAAGTACTGGTATTCAGCTGCATCCAGTAAGATTGGAAGCCGACCCCAACATAGTTGGGCTAGGCAGATTCATTGATTCAGCTGTTTTACATCACAGTGTTTGTTTCCGAGTTAAGGTAAAGCAGATTAAAATGGTTACCAAAAGTTGTTGTACAGGCTGTATTTTTCCAGACACATTTACCCGTCGTTTGTCTCCTTATAATTTTAATTCACGAATATTTCATTCTCCTATAAGGACAAGCAATGATGTATAAACACATGGACAGAATTGGACAAGCTCACAAACATAAATCGTCCAGTTCTATAATATGAAGTTGTCGACTACAACCAGTACAGATCGATAGAAACCAAGGTTAATGTCAACAAACTCTAAACAGAAGCAAAGCAAATACTCAAAGTCTACTGTGATATAACTGAATAGAACATGTTACCAGTACCACAGAAGAGAAATATACAGAGGGTCCACTGTAGCGAGGTCTGCCTTGTTGATGGATATTCTACTCTTCGTTTAGCGGTGCTCCTGTTGAGCATGAGGTGTTGGGTTCGATTCCCTGGTCGCGCAACGTGTTTTCTGGGTTTCCTCATCAGGAATTTTGAGCAGTAGTCTAGAGTATGATTTTTTCCCGGTTGATAACAATAGACTCGCCTCCTATTACATGGGAGATAAACATCACTGGCGAATGGGGGTGCACTATAGGTTTTTTTTTTTTTTTTCTGGGTGGGCAATCATCAAATAACTTCTCCCGCTCTGGGTGGAGCGGGAGGGCGTGTCAGACTTTTACTGACTAAAACCCACCCGTGTTCCCTCAGTTGCCTGTGTGCCAGGGGCGGCGGTATCTCTTTCGAACCACCCGCACCCCCGGCAGGCATCGGCCCTTGCGGGCCCCTCTGTTGCTGCTGACATCTCTTTGAGGCGCGCGTGGAACACAACGCGCCGTCGACCCGGGCTTGGTCCTTACCGGACAGCGAGGTACCCATTACTCGCCGTCCGCAAGCCCGTGCCTACGGTGGCCGGGAATCAGCCTGGGATTCCCGACGCCCAGGGCGTCTCCTGCGAAGGCCACGGCTGTGAGGGCGCATGTACTGCATCTCCCTCACGTGCGCCGCCTCCCTCTTTGCGAGCATAACTGCTTCGCTGAAGGAGGCGACTGCCAGCCATGCCCTCTCGCTCCGTACCATGGCCTGGACCAGGGTCGGACGCGAGAGATCGCCACCGCCGATCACCTCCACGAGGACACGGCGTTGCTCCGCCCAAGCTGGGCAGACCTCCACCGTATGCTCCACCGTGTCTTCTGGGCGATCTTCGCAATGGAAACACCCGGGCGTTTCCTCCCGCCCTATCCGAAACAGGAACCTCCCGAAACAGCCATGTCCGGTGAGGACCTGTGTCAGGCGGAAGGTGAGGACGCCATGCCGCCTCTCAAGCCACTCCTCAAAGAGGGGACTTACCGCCGCAATCGCGGCGTGCCCAGGTGCACTATATTTATTTATTTATTTATTTATTTATTCACAAGGCAACTACAACAGGTAACAATCACATTATTTCACTAAGTTAACATTTTAAGTTTCGACCTGATTATCACCCAAAGCGTAATCGCACAACATTACTAGCAACAACAATAATAATAACGATGGCAAAACTACAGTAAAAGGTTAGTTCACAAAATTATAGTTACAGGATCTGTACGTCTGACCTCCGACACACTTTTACTTCTACTTAGGCAGGAAATGTGTAGGAGACCAACACGCCAGGTAAATTACATAAATTGTTACATTATTTAAAGAATACAGTATTTATGGTTTGGAATATTAAAAGGAAAGAGTACATACATGTCTTTTGAAAGCAGCGGCACGAGAATCGAAGATGTCAATACTGTTATTGTCTTTAGAAATTTCATTATAAAGTCTACACATTCTAACGATAGGGTTGTAATATGAGGTGTTATTTGTAAAGATCAGAAGTGTAAAAGTTTTCGGTATTCGGGTGTTATATCTAGTGTTGATGTTTATGAAAGACAGCAGAGACTATAGGTCACCTCTGTCTAACCTTTTGGGGAAAATACGCGTGATGGTACGTCTCTATGTTATGTGTTCACTAAAATACATAATAATAAATGGCAGCTAGCCGCGCTTGAAACCTTACTGCCAAGTTAATCTTTTTCAACTTGATACGAGATACTCAAGCTCTCAAAATTATTAAAGAAAACATCGTGAGGGAACCGGCATGTCCAAAAACTACCAGCTGCGCCAATCTGTTCTATATATACATATATACAGATAAATAATATTGGAGTGTCTGTTTGTAATATTAGAATACCCGCTATTTACTAAATGCATATGTATGTATACACAGTAGTACCAAATAAATTTTATTACAATTATTGTCTGCCTGTCTGTCTGTTTGTTCCGGTTAATCTCTGAAACGGCTGGACCGATTTGATGAGACTTTCACAGGCAGAAATTTGATGTAATAAGAAGTAACTAAGACTATTTTTATTTTAGAAATTTTATTTATTTTTATTAATATATAATATAAATAAATAACTACTCCGCGCGGACGAAGTCGCGGGCATAGCTAGTATTACATATGAGCGAAGCAATATTTTCTCACTAAATCAAAACCACGATCCAAAAAGCAGGAGCCAATCACGTGGCTACTACAAAGGTCACCACACTAATCAGTCAACAAACGTGATAGTTGCATAACACACAATTCATTGCGATATTTACGTTGTGTACCATACGAATTTTCAAACAAATTGATCAATATATTAGAAATTTTCTTCAATTGATAGTTAGTTAGTCTTCTGTTGTTTCTTTAATAGAACCAAGTAAACACACTCACGTGACCTTTTTTATCAATATTTGTGTCAGATCGATCGCAGGGCGTGTGGGCGAGTGTTTCCGTCCACTATGCCACATATAACAGACAAGGACTGTGATTGAAGACGTGAAGTAAAGCTTTTACCGTGATTACACGTGTTTTAGGTACAATCAACTTGTGAAAACAGTGATTACTTTTGATGTTTGTCGCATTAAACTCGTTACTTGAGATGTAACTTTCTTTATGACATTGGATTAAACGTAATCTAACTCGTATTTTAGACTTCAACAAGGCTCCTAACGTGGTAGCACCAGGGTAGCCCGCAAAATTCAAAATGTCTTACGTTTTTTGCAATTTGTATTTCATGAAATGGTCATTCTATGGCATTATGTGAACATAGAGGGTTGTATCGTTGTTTCTTATGATTACAATTCTGTAAAGCCATATTTGTTACGGTCGCCAATCATATTTAAAACAACATACATTTCGTGGGCTACTTTAACGTATACCCTTTAGCTTTTGCAATGAATCAACACTCGCCATAAAACGAGGTTATGCGCTCCATCCTCAAGAATAAAAATGTTAAGGATAGCCCATATTACATGGCAATAAAAATATATAACAAGTTCCCAACATGTTTAAAACTGAAAAATCAGTAACAATATTCCAAAAAAGGCTAAAACTACACCTAATACAAAATTGTTTTTACTCAGCCAAAGAATATTTTACTAAAAGACTTTAGCTAAAATAACGATTTTCTCTCAAGTACAAAAGTGGCGATCTGTCCTATAATACAATAATATTTAGTTATCTTTTATAATTTGCACTACCTGAAAAGGATGACATTAATTTTGCTGAACAATTGTATTAAATTCGTTATTATTGACATTACATTTTGACATATTATAATTTCTCAATTTAATTGTACAATATAAAAATAATAATTAAGTACTAAAATTGTTCCATGCATGCTATTTTAGAATGATGAGGGCAGGCGAATGATAACATCATTGCAATGCTTGTAAAAGGTTGCTAAGTCATAAGTACTAACACAAGATAACACCAACATTATTGTACACTTAGTTCGCAATAAACGTTTTGACTTTTGACTTGACTTTTGAATTAGTTAGTACTGATAGCCCTCTTATGAATAAAAGCGGAGTAAAGCTACAATCAGAATACTTCAATTTACTACAAATACTCCCTGCCTACGTTTGTGTTCCCTTCCACATTTAACCCGTCTACCTTCGAAACAAGAGTGAACAGGCATCTTCAGCACGTTCGTTCCATCATAGACCTCATCAATCGCTATTCATCAGGCGTGATCGAGGTCAAGAGCAGGCCGAATCAGCAATCAAAAATAATAAAAAATATTCACACAATTTGAGTTCAGCATAAGTTTACTCTGTTTTTATGAATCAACGGGTAAAAGAGTCCACAAGAAGTGACTGCTACTTAAAAACAAACCGGAAGTCGGCAAAAAGCCAAGAATACTGGCAGAAACGGAGGTTGAAGAAGATTCATATCAGTATGAAATGAATATGCATTAGAACGGTAACGTGTCTTTAGTTGGTTGGTACCGTGAACTATTTACGCATTAGGTATTTGTTCCTCGTGCTCAAAATAAGACTGCAAATACCCGGAACCAGACTAATATAATATTTCGTTTTCAATTACTAGGCTTCAAAGTTTATAAAAGTAATAAGTGCCGTAATTACCCATTAATTTTGTAGCCTAACTTTTATTTAATTACAACTAACTGACTTCAATGATATATTTACAATGAAAACCGTTGCAACTTTGTGCAGCTTAACCCGAAAATATTTCTTTATTTACAAACAAAATGACCACATTCTAATAAACAATATAAAATCAAAGATTTCCTAAAGCTATTCGAAAAACGACTACAACCAAGATCTAACAGAGTGCCACGGTCTACTAACAACGAGGCGTAGTACGTAAGTATGAATATTTCATATAAGTTTATTATTCAAGCGGGGTGCATGGAATATTAGGACTAGACAAATGGCAACTTCCCACGGCTGTATGAAGTATCTTAACATTTTATAACTTAGGTACTATGTTTTACAGAAGTATTCCCGGATACTAAGGTATTCCCGTACCTTCGGTGCTCAATGCATAGGTGCCCTAAAAATTTAAGCTCAAACGGGGATACTTCGTTTTACATACTTTGAGGATGTGTCATTCCATTATAATGATAAATTATTGGAGCATAAGGTGGAGGTCTGCCCGGCTTGGGCAGAGCACCGCCGTGTTCGCGTGGAAGCGAGCGGCGGCGGCGATGCCTTGCGTCCGGCCCTGGTCCTGACCATTGTACGGAGCGAGAGTGTATGGGTAGCCGTCACCTCCTTCTGCGAAACAGTGATGCTCGCGAAGAGGAAGGCGGCGCACGTGAGGGAGAGGTAGTATATGTGCCCTCACGGCCCTAGCTGCCGCAGGAGATACCCTGGGCGTCGGGAATCCCAGGCTGATTCCCGGCCACCGTAGATGCGAGCTTGCGGACGGCGAGTAATGGGTAGCTCACTGTCCGGTAAAGACCCCAAGCCCGGTTCGACGGCGCGTTGTGTTCCACGCGCGCCTCAAAGAGACGTCAGCACCAACTGGTGCGGTTCGCAAGGACCGATGCCTGCCAGGGGTGCGGGTTGTTCGAAAGAGATACCGTGGCCCGGTGCGTTTTAGTAGAAAAAGTCAAGCCCTCCTGGTCCACTCCGAGCGGGAAAAGTTATTTGGTGATTTCACACCCAAAAAAAAAACCGTTCATCGTCATCACCATCTGTCTAACCGGATGCAGCTGAGTACCAGTATTTTATATGAAGCGACTGCATAGTCTGACCTTGACAGGTCAGTCACTGAGTAATGCGATAGCCCTTGGTAAGACTGGTTATCATACTTTCGGGCTTCTGACGACCCGTAACGACTGACAAAGATTTACGAATTTATTATCAACCTGTTAAGTATCTATTACAAATAGTTGAAATCACAAAAGAGAAATTGAAAGTTGGTGATTTAGAAACGTTCAGTAGTGTGCTTGCCATTTAAGGTCCAGGTTAGAAATTCAAGTGCTTTTGTGCAATTTTATTATGACTCATTTGGTCTCTCGTCAAAATGAATGTTGAAGTATATGCTACTGCTTAGCGTAATTTGAGCTCACTGGCTCATTGTGTAGCTAAAATAATGAACACTTTTATATTGGAATGGACATCCTCCATTCCTTTCTTTATGACTTTTACGTACTTGACTACTATACAATAACAACGACGGTAAAGCACCAAGGGACGAGGGATTTCAGTAAAACTTCGGTAATATCTGGTAGTTCTCGTTACTATTACTATTCCTCTGGCGAAGAGCGCAGAGCTCGGTTAAACCTCTCCCTAAGTTTCTTTGAAATACTTCGTATTGTTGCTAAGTATCTATTTGAGAAAGATCAGTGACTGTTTTATTTTTTGTTACATTTTTTTTTGCTTATGTGAACAATAATTTTGTTGCTACTTAAGAATTTTTGAATTTAAATAAAATATATTAAATCACGGAAAGTAATAGCTTAGCAAATTAGACTACCAACTTTAATTACCTGCATATTCAAATCACAATTTTCATTATTTGATAGTTGCTTAAAATTGCTATAACACGGCAAATTAGCGTAGTGTGACATTTTGATAAACGCAATAGCTATTAACTACATATAACTGAAATGGAATCAAAAACAGAAAAATGCAGCTTTTAAAACAACCCGTTGCTGTTAAATGCTTGGTTAGATTATAATTTACAATAAATATTCCCTTATGACTATTCTGCACAGTGAATAGTCATAAGGGAGTTTTTATAAAAGAAGCAGTTTTTATAAAACTGTGCTGAGTTACTGGATCAGCTAATGAATCTAATCTCAGGTGGCTTTTTTACACTAATTAGAAGTTATTTCACAGTTTTATTTAATTAAATAAAAGTCTTATTAATTTATACCAACTTTAAGCGGTGGTTGGACTGCTTAAAACATTTGTTTTTGTTCTACGACTTTTGTTACAGCGAAGCCACAATGTTCCAGCAAAAGTTGAAGTTTTATTAATAAAAAAGATGAATATATTATTATTTTATTTGGAAAACAAAGGTAGTTTATTAAACCGAGTACATTAACCCCTAAATATTACCAAGACATGAACGGATCACGTGCATGCTACCCGAAATGTTCAAAATAACAATACATTTTAACCCTCCACCAGCAAAGAGTTCGAAACAGGAAAATACACGCGTTAGTTTTGCAAAATTTAGATTGTTAGAGGCAGAACTATCTATAAAGTTAAATTGACCTTCATTTTAAAGTTTGTCGGTCGGGGATAATGGCACCATTGACAGGGGCAAATAGTTTCATTTCGATTTTAGTATCGTGACTTAGAGCGTTCACGTAGGAACTAAATGGAAAAGTAGATCAAATGTATCAACACACACGTCCTACAAAACGAGTCTTATATAATTCTTATGAATGTAGGAACTACAATGACCTACCACCTATCACCTTGGCCAGGTGGCAGGTACGTAGTAGGTACCTATTCGCAATCGGCGTGTGTACGACCAGATCTATGAACATAAATGAAGCAAAAGCAGTATTTAAGGATCGTAGCAGATGGCGTTCTGTAGTTTTCCTACACCCACGAGAAGAGGGCGTGAGTGGCAGTATGAATGTATGTATGTAGGACGTACAAAAAGAATGCCGTATACGAGTTAATTTTCAACTCACTTTCCTGCAAATAACGCAGTAGACAGGCTCTTTCTGTCAATGACAGTACCTATCTTTTTAACCGACTTCAAAAAAAGGAGGAGGTTCTCAATTCGACTGTATATTTTTTTTTTTGTTACCTCATAACTTTCGACTGGGTAAACCGATTTTGATGATTCTTTTTTTATTTGAAAGCTGGTACTTCCCGCGTGGTCCCATTTCAATTTCATATAGATCTGGTGATGCGTTTCGGAGACAGACAACGGAACTCTTCAAAAAAAACAACCGACTTCCGAAAAAACACTATAAAGTGAAAAATAACTTTAATTTGGGAAGGCGGTGACTTTGGATATGTATTGAATTTTTTTGTCACCGCCTTCCGAAATTAAAGTTATTCTTCACTTTATAGTGTTTTTTCGGAAGTCGGTTGTTTTAGTTCGTTAACTAAGCGTAATGCAGTGTTTGGTGGAGTACAATGATTTTGACCAAGCCCACCTGTTAGAGTGCCCAAAGTGTCCAAGCCCCTGCACTTTCATGTAGGTATCTAAATAAAATCCAGTGATGATGCAATTAACGTGCCCAAACTAATTTGAAATCAAGTACACAATACCAATATCAATCTGCCTAGTCTTAACACAGTCATGTTGTGGTCGTCTTCCAGTCTAAACGGATGCAGCTGAAAACCAGTATTTTAGACGGAGCGACTGCCAATTTGACCTCCACAACCCAGTTACTGGGTAACACAATACCCCGTGGTAATGATACAATGTTTTTCGTAATCACATTGTTGAATACATAAGGGGCTGAATATTCAACAGTCTGCACAAATAAACTAAAACAAAAATGAGGTCCAAAGCAGACCATTCACGTTCATTCTAAAGAAGCCAATATTCTTCTCTTCTTCTCTTCTTTTCTTCTTTTTCTTCTCTTCTTTTTCTTCTTCTTTTCTTCTTTTTTTCTTCTTCTCTTAAAATCTGTTCCCATCGTAAGTAACAATCGTTCGAAGTAATGTTTTAATTATGTTAGTTTAAATAATCGAATAAGCTGTGAATTATATTTGTATTCAGTCGTAGCTGGGTAACACGTATTCAATTCTGTTTTAATTGCATTGTGTACGAAGAACTGTTGATTAGGGAACGTAATCTTCGTTGGAATCTTTAGTTACTGAAAGAAAGAGAGTAAGAAAAATATGTTTATTGGCCTTACAAGAAAAACTGTGTGTTCTGCTAATCGCCCATTAGTATTACTACGTCGGGCATATACCCGTCATATAAAATCTCAGAAACAACTGCACTTATCTGCTATTCAGGATGGGTCACATCGAATTTAACACAATTTCTAATGCGAATTCATTTGTTTTAAAAATAAATCACTACTGACATTTTGACACTGTCTCCGTAAAAATTCGAAGTAATCTTAAAGACCAATAAATTGATGCTGTCTCAGACATTTGGTTCATTAGCCATCATTTGCAAGAGACAAACATAAATGATATGCAAGAAAAAACCTTCAAAATTAAGATACATTATAGGGCGAATTTCATTACTGTCAGTCATTCCCCGGACAGTTTAAGTCCGTCCCTTCATCAAAACAGCCAGTGATCCCTGGAGACTCACCCAGGAAGGACCCTTCCGTCGCATAAGAACTTACAGTGACAATAGATTGACTGATGACTAAGTTGTTTTGGTAATAATGCCTACTACACTGTTACAAGGATGTTTTGGCCCTGAATAACGTTGACACAGTTGGTAAACATGTAAGCATTTTTTTTTTTGCGAAAAGCAAGATGTTCTTCTTCGTCATATTGATGATTCCATCTGCTGGTTTTAAATAAGCTTCGGCCAGAATTCAGCCATTTCAACAGCGTTGTCGTTGGCCTCGTAATGGTGTTCCATAGTCCAGGCGTTAGTGCATAGAGAGCACGACCCGAGCGCCCTCAAGCGTCGTCTTCAGTTTACTAAACTAAAAATTACGTTTTTTATAGATTTTTCTCACACATGTTTTTTTTACTGGTCTAGTGGTCGCAAGCGCTACTGCTGGACATGAGGTGCTGGGTTCCATTCCTAAATCGGGCAGTGTTTTTGGGTTTTCTATCTGCATTTTTTGAATACCAGGCCGGAGTCTGGATTTGAGCCCGGTTGATGCCAAAAGGCTCGCCCCATGTTACATGGGACTTAAAAATAATTGGCGAAATGTGGGTGTACTATAGATACTTCTCTGCCCAACTCTTCAGGGATACTAGGCGTGATGTTATGTGTTTTGTTTTTGTTTATGCCACAAAAATCTTCATAACTATTGTGTTTTGTTAAACCCGTAATAAGCTTCCGGTATTTGGAACAGTTCAGCCTTGAACTTCGGCGTTTAGAACGGTATCCACAAAGCGTGGGTGATATAATGTCTTTATGATAGGTTTTGCGTACAAATATTTGCTTTTGTTTAAAGGGCAAGTAAGGTTAGTAATAATAACGGACGGCTCCATTGTTGTGTACAGTAGCGGTCATAAGTGGAGTAGCAATCTCAAAAAGCAATAGATTGATACTTCGGTTTAACTTACGACCTTCTTATAATAAGTAATTTCTATACTATAGACACACACTGTCATACGTTTACAAATGTTTGTAGTTCATAAATCCAACCGTTAAAGTGTATGGTATGATACCTTAGCGGTTACCGTACTTAGGCTAGCGCGTTTACACGTAGCGAGTCACAGGTTCGAATCCCACGCGCGATGTTGTTCACTAAACTCGTAAAACTTTATGATTATAAAGAAACCTAAATAAATTTAAATGATATTAAGGTGTAGTTAACTTACGACTCATTCACATACCACGACTAAATAGAACGTTGTTGGTTGTTATTGTGTGCTAGTGACGTATGTTTAATCTATTAGCGATGTTCTAGTTCATTTTAAAATGTAAGCAAATTTAATTATAGAAATGAAAGCGAATATTATTGCGCTGTATAAAAACGGACATAATATATCACAAATATCTGATGAAACCGGACTGGGTGTGAGTATTATGAATTATTTATTTTATTAAACATTTATCTAATTAAAGTATAACTGCTGAACCTTATAGTTATTTTTTTTAAACGTTTTATAAATATCTGGTCTAAATAGAAGAAAAATATAAAATTTCAAAGTAAATTTATTTAAATTATTGAACGATGAAAATAACATTATACTTAGGTACTTAATATTTGTGTAAAATTTATATTTTCAATAATTTTTTTTCTAAATAGTCATACCTATTAGTATGTATTTTGCCTAATAGCTTAACAGTAACCCTTTTTTATTTAGAGAAACACTGTGAGTCGGTGGGTGAAAAGATATGAGGAAGAGGGTAGCCTTGCCCGTCAAAACAAAATGGAAGACCCCAGCTCATAAAAGAGGTGCCACACACAGTAGTAATTACAGCACAATATTGTTATATTACTAAGATACAATATTTTAAGCCTGATTATAATAGTTCACCAATTAGCTACTTGACTTAAATTGTACTTTATAAGAAAATAAACTGTTTTAACAAGAAGTACTAATGACACATAGAATTATAACGAGTAAACATTTTGTAATCACTTATTAAACATTTTTATTCCTTTATTTAAATAACAATATAAGCAATTAAAAATAATCATTACATTATTATTATCGTTTATTAATTTATGGAATTATAAAAGAACAGATGAAGATTATTGTTGAAAAGTAATAGTTAAAAAAAAAACTAAAAAAACACGCTTTAAAAACCAAACTAAAAGTAGAAAATAATTTAATTATATTAAAAAGCGTGGGGTGCTTGATTATAAAAGTACCTCAAAAAGCACCCCACGCTTTTTAATAGAATTAAATTATCTTCTGCTTTTTAGTTTGGTTTTTAAAGCGTGTTTTTTTAGTTTTTTTTTAAACTATTATTTATTTTCTATTTTTAAGTTTTTTTTAAATTATTTAATTGTCATAGGTCCCCGATAAGTCTACAAAGTTTAAATGAAATCTGACCGTTTAAAGTGGGTCAAAATAGCGTCCAAAGGAGTCGGTTACATACAAACATACAAACAAACAAACAAACAAACATACAAGTGAAGCTTATATAAAGCGTGTAAAAAAAAGCCTCATCGCGAGATTTGAACCCAGGATTACGATTTTCATAATCCGAGACGATACGTTATGAGCTATCGGAACTTGTGCGTTCTGTGTTGATACATCGCTTATATTCACAGATATAGGTACGTCCTGGACCGCGCGTGTATAGCAATACGACCCTTCGTATGCTACAGTATTTATGACTCCTTACTGGACCAATGTTATGAGTGAAAAGTTTTTATTTAGTTACATTTATTTTTGTTGTAAGGTTCGTTAAGACTTTCCAATTAGTCATTCGTTTTGTAAAACCCTTGATTTAAAATAGAACTAAGGTGCTACATTTGATTGTTCTCCATTTTGTGCAAAGTGAACATTCCCTGAATAGCATTAGCTCAATAAAGCGCTCAGCTACTTTTTTATAACATGATGGAATTTTATTGAACAGTACAAAAACATTAAAATTCGCTATAACGTTACAATAGAGTATATTCTAATACGTTAAATTAGAATATCCTATAACGTCAGTACGTTGTTGTAATGCTTTGAGCCAATTATTCTCCAATGCAATCCGTGTGACCCGGCCATTGTTTGCCCATTCGACAAAGGAATATTAGCTTTACATGCATAGCTCCGTCGGTTCGCGTATATTGCTTTATCTAATAATTCCTTGTCCTACCAGGACACGCGACTTACCGAGACTGGCTAAATAAATTAAAAGCTCTTTAGCCATGTGTGTTTGGGTATACAAAAATAATTCCAAGGGACTTGAAAACTTTAGATCTTAGATTGTTAAAAAAACTATATGACTTGTTACTAATAACTTTTTCAACACATTTGCTCAAAAACTGCATTTCCAAAGTCTGTGTACATTGTTCGAAAGTTAAAAATTACGCACCATGCAACGGAACGTGCGGTAAAATCTCTCACCTAAGTATCTATTTTACCGCCTACCCCGTTGTATAACACCGTGTGTATTCTGTACGGTTTTTTTTTGTTTCCGTAAACTAATAGAAGAATTTCACCAAGGAGTTTCATATTACGAGAATAAATAAGCTGACTGATCGAACCTCCTTGGAAGCGCTTTTGCTCAATACGTTTGTCTCACTTTAATACTAAAGAGTAAATGAGAGGAAAGATGTAGTTCTAATTTTCACCACGTGCATGTGGCGCCATTTTCATATTAGAAACGTCAAAGATTGTTACGACATTCCGACTGATAATTTATAAACAAAATAATAATATGAGTTCAAGCGAGGAATCTGCTAATAATATGGAATCTACTCCACCAGATATTTTGAATGAGGCGCAAATTGCAGAAAACGGTCTCTTGCCGCCAAAATCGCGAGTGCGCTACTTAATGATTTTCAATAATTTTATAGCATGGGAGACTCGAAGAAATACTCATTAATGTTTTGATAGCTTGTTCTGTCGCAAATGTGTTGAAAAACATTGTATGACACATGTGCAGAAATTGGTATTTACAAACTCGTGACTATGGTAAGCCCTCCACTTCGTCTCGGGCTTACATTCGTCTACTCGTTTTTAAAAACCAACTTACCGCACTAGTATCATAAATAACTATTACAGCATTCAAGAATTTAGTGACGGAAACATTTTTAAATGTAACCAATAATATTTTCATGCTATGATATAAGCTAAACATGTGTGCTCTATAATGTATCTTTAAACAACTTAAATACATGTTTTTGTAAATAAATATTATTTCTATTTCTCCATTCTACCATACAAATTAATACAATCGATGTCCGCGATATTCTTCTTTTACCGCATAAAGGCACACAGTATTCTTTCAGTTTTCCGCTTGTCTTTTGCCCTCGTTTCTGACTTGTCAAAATAAAAATAAATGTATCTACCAACTATCTAGTTCTGAAATAAATAATTGGTAAATAGATTTTCACTGGAAAACAATATGAATACTGTAGATCTTATCACCAATACTATTCATTTGACATTTTCACACAGTTAATTAAAAATGTTTGGTTCAATTCCGACTGAAAGGACCAGTAATATAATACGGCTTTTTAGAACAAAATAATGACACGATTGCTTTATTTGCCTCTGAATTTGTTTCGGCATTTCTACAGTTAACAAGGAAATGACGGGGCCACCTATACAGAGTGTTAAATAAACTGCGTGCCATAGCTTCAGGGTGAGTTCAGTATCGATAAAGGAACCCATAAAAATAAATACCTTTATAAAAGTAAAAAAAAAAACGAAAAGTATTCGAACGTGAGAAGTGTAGTACAAAATGACAACGCGTTCTATAGTAGGTAAGTAATTAAAGCGTTTAAAAAAAAAAAAAAATAATTCTAAACGATTGCTATTTTAAAAGTTAGTAAATACTAAATTAGGTTGATCTTGTAATAATTTTGTTGTTTTTTTTTCCTGGGTTATTATCGACACTGAACCTACCCCTAAGCTATGGCACGTAATTTCTTGAACACTCTGTATACTACAGAAATAAACATTTAATTTCATTTGCAGTCATAACGGGCACAGAAATCCGAAAATATGACAACCACATCCACAGGGTATCAAATTACCCATTTCCTGGATTTTAGAGGTCAGATAGGCAGTCACTAGGTTAATTTATGGTAGAAAGTTGCATCCAGTTAGACTGGAGACCACAACAAAGGTGGGCTAGGCAGAAAACGACTTCTTTAGGCCATTATTGCTCAGCACTTAACACAGCAAAGAACCGTATACGCGCAAGTCAGGCAGTTGCAGCGTGCCTCGTGCCTCGGGGAGCAGTCAATTTAAGTCCCGCTGCAATCCACTAGGATTAGTTCTATCGTATAGTCCATCCAATTCAAGAGCGTGCGTCAAGTGACTCTTATGTCAATGATAAAAGGTATAAATTGTGACTGAAGCTCGTTAGAAAAATTTACCAAATATTACCTATTCATATTTACGTCATTTTGATTTGAATTTAAACCAAATAGGAAAGTACGCAGTTTCGTAAAACAAAACAAACAGTATGTTTGTGAGATTCGTGTTTGTAAACGCACCCACGCTGTCGAAACAATTCTAATAACGGGTTTCATGGAAACGGAATCGTGTCCCCGAAGCGTAGAAAAAGAGGTAGGTGCCTCCCTTCCCTAGAATAATACGGTCCCGTAAATAGCAACCCTGAAAAATTGCAAACAATATTGATAAAAGATATGCTGTAACTGTTTTTATAAATATTTTTGTGAATGAATCATAATTCACAACATCACAATTATTTGCGAATTATAAAGTGCTTCGAGTCTGCTGCCGAGACTTCAGGACTGAAAAAAGTTTAATAAACCACTAACTAATCTGTAAGAGTCTCTAGTTTCATTTTAATTAGTTAGTACTTGAAAGTTGCAAGCTTAGTGATGTTTACTTGAATAACTTTATCGGAAAAAATTATCTTTACTTTGAGTACCTACTTAATTAGTTATTCATTTAAATACCTACTGCAATTTTTACAAATAAGGAGGTTAAAATGTGTTCTTGTCGTAGGCCCAGGGACCAACGGTTGTACATTGAACTGCTGTTAGTGACTTAATCATTGAACAGCATGTAACTGAATGGTATGGTCAAATTTAAGGTGTAGTACAGACAGACCGTCAAACTGAACCACTTTCTGTACGGGACTAATGTTATTAATCGCGATAAATAATCAGCCATCATTTGGGTCGAGCAGGTATTGAAGATTTGTATGGGAAGGGTTAATAAATGTTCTCTGTCCGTTACCTCTAGACCACCCCTGTTCATGTAAGTTTAAGTAGGTATCTACATAATAAATACCTTTCACAATGTCCGGTATTTCACAATACCCGGTATTTCAGGCATCCGCCCAAAAATGCCATGTATGAACCAGAAATATTCGCCATTGCCCCTTATTCGTAGTAATTACCGGGTCTATAACGGGTCCCCACGCAGGGTCACCGATATAGCATGAATGGCCGGTCTCATCACTTATTCATTAACTTGTATTACGGGTTATCACCGCTGATAATGTTGGGGTCAAAATGTTTTTGTTGTAGTGTTCTTGTTGTTGGTTTTATAGGGAAGGTATAAAAGGATTCCTGAAGAGAGTAGGTAGTAGAGAGAGATCTACATGATGCCTAGGAAAGTTTTATTAAACTGAGTGACAAGGACATCGACGCGCAAACTGTAACCATTGATTTATAACATGTTTCTGTTAAAAAAATAAAACTTTTTCATACATTTTGACCGCGTAGGTTCGTACGTAAGTCACAGCTGTTTTATTTGACAGACAACCGGCGAAATATTTCTAAGCTAAGGGATCTAGGTTCATCTGTTGAGTTCATGGTTACAGTTTGTGCGTCGATGCCACCACTTTTCAGATGTATAAAAATCATAAACAAACGACATTCACGCTACTACATAATTGTAAAGGAGTCGGGCATTTAGTCAAAAAGCTAAAGCTAAAAGTTGATGTCTATAAAAAGCTGGGCTGATGACTTATTTTCATGAAAAAGTTTGTCGTGTAAAGCTTTTCATATAATTACAAAGAAGTGCACAATTGTGCTACGCATTATTGTATGATTAAAGCGTTGCTTGTGTGCAGAAATTCACGACATTATTGTCACCTTTTGAACATTTTTCTAGGAAAAATATGCGTCGTATACAATGTAACTATGTACAATTATAATATTATTTCCATTCATGTCGAGCACACAAATGGCTTTTAAGGGCACCCACGCAAATTGTAGCTCTCAGCGTGTTAATAAATTGTTACCAAATTAACGTTTCACGGAATTTTTATATTGAAAACAACTTTTTTTAGTGACTATTCGAGTAGAGGCTTGATGTTGTAACAAAAGTTATATTTTTATCAGTGGGAATCTAAATGTGACATTATTGGTAGCACAATGTAGATAGAAAACGATTTTCATTCAAAGAAGCCCAACAATACCTACATACAAAAACTCATACCTACTTCCCATGGGGTAGGCAGAAACTACATAACGGCACCTGCTAGGATCTTTACATACTTGGTTCATTTACGTTCACACATCTGGTCATAGAAGCACGCCGGTTGCAAGTACTATGCACCTCACCTATTTGGAGAACATCACCAATAAGGTCATACCCTCATACTGTAGACAAATAATACGTATTTAATCAATCGCTTGTTCTAAGAGTGGTTTCACATTTAGTTAACATTGCAAACAGCAGTCTATTGTGTCCCAACTTATTTTCTATCTCAATTTTTTTACCCCCGAAGGAATTAAAGAAGGTTAAATACATACATGACCTTATCAAAACAATTAGGTACTTCAGACTTGTCAATAACATTGTTCACTTCATAACTAATGTTCTAAGTTTAATAACTAACTCATATTGGAACTACAAAGCTTTATAAGTGGAATAGGTACTTCAATAGACATTTAACTTATTAATTATAAAGATAAATTATATAAGGTTTATTATTTTTCAAACAAATAAGAGGGGCTCGTGGCCAAGTATTAACAGCTGAACGGGTCGATCGATCAGGTTAGGCTACGTTTAGCGCAATCAAAATAGAAAATCACATTAACCTACATGGGCACGTGGAAACGTCAGAAGCTAGGTGCACGGTTTCGATTGGTCGATTCCTATGAAGAAGAGCTTGCAACAAACTCCACGATCCATAGATGGGTGACCATCGCTAAACTCTGAGACTTGTTCCCGAGTTGATTTGGTCCCGGCTGTCGTTGACAGTCATTACGGGTAGTCTGAAGCCCGAAAGTCTGATAAAAATGCCAAGGGGTATCGTGTTACCCAGTAACTGGGTTGTGGAGGTCAGTCGCTCTATGTAAAGTAGTACCGGTATTCAGCTGCATCCGGGTAGACTGGAAACCGACCCCAATATAGTTGGGAAAAGGGTTGGCAGATTACATTATTTTTCAAACAAAACATTCTTCCTCGATTAATGTTCTCCGCAGGGATAGGTAGCGGTGTCTTGTCTAGGTGGGTACAATTCAAGTTTCAAGTGAAAAGGGCAGTTGCTATAGTTTCATAGCCTGCTCATGTCTGAAATAGGTATCTAAACCATTATTAACCTTAAATATTTGTTATCTAGAAATTCAGAACGACCGATTTGTTAAGGATAATTTTTTCTCAAAATTGCCTCTACGTGTTTGGTCCTTTTTCCCAAACGTTTACTAGCAAAACACCAAAAAATACACGATTCATGTAGGAACAGCAGGAAACTGTTATAATATTGCCTAATGATCGAACAGGAAGTTCGATGATGTAGCAATTTGTAGGCAGTTATCGGGGCCCCGAGCTAATACGAGATCCTTTCAGTACTATCACTAATTGAGATGGAATGAGATCGAACATCTGTTATACGGCTATCAAACCAACGCGTGCTTGATTTCTCAATATTATATTGATTTTTAATTAGTACGTTTTGAAGCATTTTCAGTATAAAATGTTCCTCTTACTGGAATGCGGGCCTCCTCTCTATGAGAGGGAGTGGGCCGTAATCCACCATGCGGGGTTCACCTGTCAGGCTTCGAACCCACGACCTACAACTCGTTAGTCGCGTCCTTTACCACTGGATGCACGCTTTCAAACTAAGGATATAATAACAGGACTTAAAGATGTCTTCAAAAGAAAGAAGAGTATAATAGTCATATAATTGCTTCGACCGATATTTCAACAATGGATTATAAACAAACCTAGCACATAAATTTCTGCCATGTAGCAACCAAAATTTTACGTAAGTACAGTCTGAGCTATTTATTTGTAACTTGGGACCTACCCGTTGCTTCTAGAATAATCATTATTTATACTTTCGATCGAGTCTGCCAGCCAGTCTTAAAATAAAAACAAGAATCTTTAATCCCTACAGATCGTAAGATTTCAAGGATCAGATTTTCCTTTTTCGCGCATTATTTAAACCTAATCTTGAATCTAGTGATAAGCCCTTTAAAAATACAAGGAGAAGAGACATAATGTGAAAAAACCGTCCAAAGATAAATGGCATCTACTTTGTTTCATGTCAGACGCATTTCAGTCAACGAAGTGCATAAAAATTTTCATAAGTTATAGTAACCGTCTCGTCATATCGTTCATATGAATGAAGGACGCTATTCCAAATTATTCGAAATGATTCGAGTAATTATTCGAAGCCGTCACTAGAGACAAAGTAATTGGGCGGAGTGAAGGTTGATCGCTCTCACACATTATTGTTGTTGATTAATAAATGCCTATTAATATTAAACTTTAACAGAAAATTGTAAAACTCTACCTCAAGACGTGATTTTTTCATTCTCGCGTAGACAAACCTACAGGTGATATCTACGTGGTGATTACATTTGTCGTGATTAGAATTGGGTGAACAAATGATATATTAGATGTACTGCTTACAAAAGATGTGATTACTTTAATGAAAATACCACACCTACATAATCCCTACACAAAGAAAACAATACTTATTACATTTCTATTATTAGGGACGCTGTTACAGGAAAACCTTTAAGATAAATAAATCATTCCAGTAACCGTGACAATCAGAAAAGTCTTAATCAAAAATCCAATTAAAGCAATCACTTAAACAAGGTGCTAATACTAATAAAAAGATTAGTTAATTGCCTGTCCACCTCTCAAAGAAATATCCTTAAAGCCGAGTAAATATCGTCACGTTTTAATTTCCTCTCTCCCAAAGAAAACCCTTCTCACACCCTCATTCGAGGAAGAAATACACTAATTGAATACCGACCTCGGTGCAGAATTCTTCGCGTCTAGAAGGACCAACATTTTATCTAATCGATGGATTTTAAAATAGATACACCATAGTGCGAGTGCAGTCGACCGCACGGCTGTGGTAATACTTTAACTTTGAGCTGGCCTAGCGTAGTACGGCGCTTAATTCGAGGCCAGCTTAAGGTTACCATCTTAAGCTACTAAAATTTAAATTTTCTTACGTTATTTGCAATTTGCAGTGCCAAGCGGTATTCTGAACAAAATATGATTCGCGACCGTTACTAATATGGCTTTACATAATTACAATCATTAAGAGCGTTCATTCCACGCGGGCAGGCAACAACGCATTTATAGTAGTTTTTCGTGATAATTTAATTAAATACGTACGAAAGTAAACATTTTTTTTCAGTCATGCACTAGATCGTTGGTATTTTCAAGTTTGCATGCTATTTTTTACAGTTATTTTGAATACCAACGATATAGTGCATCGCTGAAAAAAATATAATTTAAAACCGCCATAAATGCGCCGTTGCCTGCCCGCGTGGAGAGAACGCTCTTAAAACAACGGTCTAAGTTCGTTTAATTCCATGGTTCATTTAATTCCATTGAATTACATTTTTATTAAAAAACCATTCAACATAAAAACTAAAAAACACTATATATTTGGTGGGCTACCCTGGAGTTCTACGTTAAACTGGTTTAGTTACCACTGTCATGCGGCCGACTGTACCTACCTAATACTTGTACAGTTTCGAGTTCAACTAGTGATTTCGTTTCGCCGACCTTCTAGTCCATCGTTCGGCGAATTACGGTATTTGTTTCAACGATTATTTGTCAAAACTTTCCAAATGGCCTGTTCCAACTAATTTTATCGGTCTTTAACTAGAATTGGTTCCAAATATAAACAAACATCTGAGTAAGTTTTTCTTTTAAATTCAAAATACTATTTGAGGAAACAAGGACCTCTTTTCAAAAACAAAATATATTTACCTACTCATCTCTGAATAGTTAAATACTAATCAAACTAATTTCAAACATGACCGCATTTAAATAGAAAATACGAAGTACCAAAAGACCAATTTATACCAGGCATTTCTTATTAAAATCGAACCAACGCAAACAGATTAAAAACGTCTTCATGTCGCGACCAAGGCGTGACTCCATTAAACTGGAAATATTTTCCTAATAAATTGGCCTCTTCAAAGTCCCTAAAGATTTATGTACGACAATCACCCGTCGCCCTTCAGGGAAATTAGCTTCGACCCATATTTTAGAAGCTAAGTGATGATTTCGGAAGTGGACGTTATCAGGAAATTGATAAAATAACATTTCTTTATTTTTTCGTATATCTTTCATAAGTTTTATGTTAAATGAGAAAGGTTCGGTTAATAAGAGTTGACTGGGGGAGCTCTGGGTTATATTAGGTTATAACTTCACTTGCGTATCTCGAGATGAGTTATGGATTATGTCAGATAAGGGCCAGCACCCACCTGCATACTAATGACTTCTTATTGATGGCACCATTCTGCTCAGCATTAATATTAGGGCAATTTCCCTCTGAAATCGTTCGTACTTGTCCCTTTTTGAAGTATATAAGACTTTACCACACCAAAATAATTTCATACTAGTCTGGGATCGAAAGACCAACCTTACTCGTTTTGTGATACAATGTAATGTATTACAAAAGGCAACAATACAAGTGATGAGATAGCAACATACCGTAATTACCTATCTGTTTGTCTAGTATAATTATTAATATGAATATACGTTACGCGGATGGTATGAGGAAGTGACACGTTCTTTCCTCGAAGGCAGCTATTTTATCGTTTATACTCACCGTCTTAAATATTCACGTGTTTTTGTTTGTTAACGCGTGGCGATTAATCTATATATAAGCCAATTAGCAGTAATTGCATTAATTGGTGTGTTTATTTTGGTTGAAACAAAAGGTTCACAGGTTTGGAAAACCTTGTCAGGTGTCTCACACGGAAAAACACAATTAGGATTTCGTATAGCAATGTTTTGAGTGCTCTTCATACCTTGGAAAACATGTCACTACACCAACTATTTTCTTTATAACCAACTAACTTTTGCCAGCGGCAGTATTATACATATAAACTTTCCTCTTGAATCACTCTATCTATTAAAAAAGCCCGCATCAAAATCCGTTCCGTAGTTTTAAAGATTTAAGCATACATAGGGATATAGGGACAGAGAAAGCGACTTTGTTTTATACTATGTAGTGATATAAACGAAGACTCAATATTCCCATAACTAAATAAGTACAACATTAATAGAAAACTTAATAAATAAACAACTGTTTCTTGAGGGAATATAAGACGACCTTTTTATCTCCTACCCACATTCAAAGCAAAGCTCATACAATATTCATCAATAATTGGATGTTTCGAGATGGGAACCAAATATAAACCAAATTACTTGTTAGTATAGTAGTACCGAGTACTAATCTTCTTTAAGAACTTTAATAGGTTTCGTTTAATATGGACGAGCGTTCCAACTTTGTTGGAGAAAAACGTGGAATGTAGGCCAACGGTATCTAGGTAAAGTGTGCTCTAGATTTTGCGATTCGATTTCTTTTTTAATGATTAAACTGCCTCGTGGATGGAGAGTTAAAATTATGTTCGGAATTTTAAGTAAATGTTCAGGATTAGTACCTATTTTTACAAAAAATATCAAAATCAGAATTTTGAAGACAGGTGCCAAAAAAATTCTTGCTAATTTTTATCTAGGATAGAACCGATTATTAAGAAGGAGCTTGTGGCTAAATATAACAGCCGCACGAGTCGATCGATCAGGTTAAGCTATGCTTGCCGCGGTTGGTCCGTGGATGGGTGACCATCTATACATACCAAGGCTCATCCGTGTCTTGGAAAGCCCTTTAAGCCGTTGCGCGTTGGTTCCGGCTGTCATTCGTGGATCTTTGACAGTTGTTACGGGTCGCCACTAGCCCGAAAGTCTGACAAGCAGTCTTACCAATGGGTTTCGTATTACCCAGCATCAGGGTTGTGGAGGTCAGATAGGCAGTCGGTCCACGTAAAATACTGGTATTCAGCTGCATCTGGTTAGACTGGAAACCCCAACACAGTTGGAAAAAGGCTAGACAGATGATGACGAGGACCGATTATTAAGAAATAGGCTAGATAGATGTTGACAAGGACCGATTATTAAGAAATAGGCTAGATAGATGATGACAAGGACCGATTATTAAGAAATAGGAACTTGCATAACAATTCGAGTATTACTTATCCCAATCGTAAGGATTGAACAAACCGAATGCCTAAACCACACAAGGTATATTATACCAACCGCACCCAATAGCGACCTTCAAAATAAACTTTGGTGGAATGAACTATCAGAAATTACGTAGGAACAGTCTACGGCTAGTTCTAAATTGAACGCAGCTGCGGAGCTTGGACTAAAGTAAATTGAACATTCATATTCCTAAATAGGCCGCGAAGTTAAATAGTATTCATAAATTCTCGATATCAAATAGGAATGAAAAATGAAATCCTAAAGAAAAGGAGTTACATTGAAGAGACTACAACTGTTTATTACAATTAACTAGCCCGATTTGCAGCTGTGTAAAGGAGGGACGGGTCGAGCCTGTGTTTCAGGCAGTGAGAACATTAGTTAACACGACACAGCCCCACACGGGCTCAGTGGGGTTTGGTAGATGTCACATATCTGCATTTTTTTTATTCTAGGACCTTTTTATACCGGTTTCCTCACGATGTTTCCCTTCACCGTTTTGAGGCCAGTGGTGCTGAAGTTATTTATACAAAGTAAACCGCTTACCTGGGTTCGAACCCACAACCTACAACAACTTGTAAGTAGGGTCAGGTGCAATGGTGACATATCAAAACATCGAAATTTCTGTATTAAATCTCAGGTTGGATGTGAATAATTATTAAATACATAAACCTTCATAAATAAATTCTCTAAATGCTTGTGAAAACCGCATCAATATCTATTGTGAAGTTTAAGAAATCTTAGCCGTCACACAGACACACACGAAAAGATACTTCGTTTCTTAATCATGTTAGTATAGAGATAGATACTGGTGACATTCCTTGACTCACAAACCATAAATGACTAAACGAAACAGCCGGCGAACTTTTAATTCCATGTTTGTCAATCAAAAAACAAAACACGTGCGTCTATGTGGCAGTTCTTCAAAAGCAAACATAATAATTGATGATAGTGATGTCACTGCAAACTAATTGAGTTGGTCGTAGAGGTGGACATAACATTGATAAACATTATCAATTTTATGACCACGTGTATGACCGACATAATCGCTATGAGGATGCTCTGGGGATTCCCGTCCGGAATGTGTAAGGTTCTGTTTAGACTTGAAACAAATTAAAGGGAGCGATAAAACTGTTGCCTGTGAGTGGCTGGTGTGCCGCTTAAGTTGCTTGGATTTCTGTCGTGTCAGCCACAAAAACTTCCTGATGCGGTCGGCCGCTTGTCTAAAAGTGCCGTGAGTAGTTTTGTTTGTGGCTTTGATGTTGTTTATACAAATTTTAAAAAAAACAGCCTGTATTATACTGCAGGGTTTCAAATGCCTCCCTTTCCTTTTTGCACTTTAATCGATATGGACCAAATTCTCGTGTTTTTCTGTGAATGTCAAACAAGGAGGTTGTCGGCTGCTTCCATCTACCACATGTTCACGACAGCTTTTAAATGCTTCTGTAAATTGTAGGTACCTAATATATTATGTAACAAGGCGTTCGTTCAAGGTGTTCATGGTGCCGAAGTACCGAATTGTTATCTGGCCGTGGTCATGGACGAAGACTTTAGGCCCCAGGACATGGTGTTCCATTGCTAATGAAGCTAGTGAAGTCCTACTAACATAGTTTTACCTGTACCTATTTATAAACACAAGTTTTGTTTAGTATTTATTGACTATTATATTATAATTAATAGTGGTAACACAACCAGTGTCTAGCTGCCCTATTATTTTACTGAATCTCCGTACCACTAGGCCATCTCGAGGGCATAATGTCACGTATGAATAGAACTACCCACCACGTTCTCAAAAAAAATTGTGCGCGTCTTAATTTTTGCCGCCGTGGTGTGGTTGTAACTGTGGCACGTCTGAACATACCCTAACGATGTACCACCGTAGTCAGCACTTTATACGTGATGTACTCCACGTGCGACCCTAACCTTGTTACGGTAGAAATAAAAGAATTTTGCCCAGCTCGCATTTTTGCCACCGCAGTGAAGTAATGGTAAAATTTTAAGTCACTTCGTGTGAAGTTCTAGGTAGCTTACTGTGGAAAGTGTGTGGCTTTGCATTCTCTTAGTAATGATATATATGGCAATGCTTTTAGTGTTGCAGATCTTAAGTAAACAGTTTTGATCTGAAGTATCGTGGATCTCAGGTAGCCTATGCCTTAAAAATTACGGGTAAAAATGTAGTACATGATGTAGTTTATAGCAGTTACTTTTATTCAATTGTAGATTTGGCTCCAAAGATGCATAGATACGCGTGAAAAACATAACCTTGTGTATGCTGTCACGCAATAAGTCGGGTAATAAGTAAATCATCGCCCAACTGTATAATCGAAGATTAATATCGGTTTTTTTATTTTATTTTTTATAATGCACACATGCTTTTCCAATTCACTTTCGACATTGGCAGAATAGTCGACATCGGCTTTGCTTGCCATATTTAAAAATAGAATAGAATAGAAGTAAATCATCATTTCGTGTTTTCTACTGGTTTTTTTTTTTGTCAGTTCAGAAATCCTGTGCTACTAATCCTTCTTAAATTATAATTGTGAAAGTTTGTGAGGACGGATGGATGGATATTTGTTACACTTTCACGTAAAAACTACAGAACGGATATGGATGAAATTTGGCACACAGATAGTTTATAACTTACATTAACACATTAAATTTTTATTCCGGCCGTACGTTCCCGTGGGATAATTTCCGACCTCCACGCGGACGAAACCGCTGGCAAAAGCTAGTAACAAAAATAAAAAATGCCTACTCAATACATCCAAACTGGTTAAGATATTTATAGAAACATCGCTGTTTACTTTCAATTATTCTTTCATTTACTTTTGTTTATTTACTCTTCTTGTAGGCTTTTCAAAATAAACAACGAAATATGTAATTACTTTTGTGAATACCGCAAACAAACAGCTTCAGTAGTTCTTACATTTTGTTTCATTTCTATTCTAGAAATAGACAAACAACTTGTTGTTGATATCTTAACCCCACGGAACGTTTATTACAGTTCACCACAATGTCCTTAGTACAAACATGAACCTGAACCCACATAGAAAATAAGACACGTCTTCACAAAAAATCCAACACAAAGACAATATAAAATCATAAATAATAATTTGTTACTTTATCATTTCAAAATTATTTTGTTGCCAGTATAAATAGTCTATCAAAGAAATAATTTTCAAATATCGAATATTTAGAGACGATTTTCTTTATAAAGCGAAGAATTTTGTTCGACGTTTAAATTATTCGATCAGATGGCTTCAAATTAAATCGAATCGATTCAAATTAACAGCTTTTGCAACAGCAGCTGCAGTCTAAGTTTCAAATGTAATAAGAGTAAATTTGCAGCCATTTTATGTTTAAATTAAATTAAGAGGATCCCCATCTCTAGTCAGTGCAACTAAACTAATTATGCTTGTGTTCGAGAGGGTTCGCTATTCAAAGGATTTGAACTGTGACCTTTCTGTAGGCAATGAACACCTCCTGTTGATGAATTATTCTTAAACTCTCGCTAACAGACATTCATTTGAGTTGATGAGCCATAACAAAAAAGATAGCTAATTAGCGTTCATGAATAAACAAGCCTGAATTTTAGTAAAAAACTAGCTGATGCGAACAATCATTCATACAAAATCCCATAGAAAAAAGGATATCAAGATTTTTCCGAATTTGAAAAAAATCGGATAACTTTTCCAATTTTTCTTAAGTAAAAATTATAATTTTACACACTAATATTACTTAGTTACTTACCATATTATTTTTATTCGTTATATAACAGTTGTTTACTATATAATTTTATAAAAACTGGTAAGTAATCGTCTTCCAAACGGACCGCGACGAAAATATTGTTTTTTTTTAACGGACTCCCAGTGGAACTAATTGAGGATCCCTATATTAGACTATAGCGAGCATTTTAAAATAAAAACACACAAATCGGTCCAGCCGTTCTCATGTGATGCGCTTACCAACGAACAGCTTTTCATTTTTATTTATATAGATCATAAAATGTTCAAGTATAAAATTGAAACTGAAATATACCTCAACTGGATCAAACAGAATAAACGAGCAAATCGCAACTGTGCACTTTACCTAGTTCTCGAATAAACCGGGCAATCCACAGGTCAGCCAGTCTATTCACAAAATAAACCGATCGAACGTTTTAATGGTCGAAACGAGGATTGTAACTTGGATAATTGACGTCAGCAACATTTAACCAACCAGTCGTCTTTGTCTACCTGGATACACGACTGAATATAAACTTTATAAAGAGTTGGTTAAGGTTGAGTATATATTTTAGGGTTATGTAGTTAATCCGCTTGCCAGTTCGCGTCCACGCACCAATATTGCGGGTGGCAACTTTTTTAATTAATGGTCCTTCGAGTCGAGCTGTCTCAACTCTGCGATTGCTGGAGACTACACGGCGAATACCAAGTTATTTTATTAGCTTCTTTTTGTTTCTAACTTTGTCTGCGGCTTTCAATTTGATGGATGGGGCTTTGCTTCATTTTTGCACTGTTTTTCTTTAGAGGAGTTGATATTTTGATTTCTTTGCTCATTAAGTACATAGGTACGTAGTAATCATATTATTGTTGTTAGAGTGCTTTTATTTATAGTTTGCAGTATTGCGACAGTAAAACTTAGGTAGCTATTGCATAGTAAAATTCAAGTCCAAGCATTTATGTCAAAAGCACATATAAGGTACTTTAGAACGTCAACATGGTAGATGGACGTTCTACGTTAAAATATAATTTATTCTAGTTGTCCCTACCAAAAGGTAGTTTCGTATGGAGAAGAAGGGGCAAGAAACTCCACTGTCACTCTTTTAAAATATTTAAAAAAACTTTGCATACAAATTACATATTTATATGTGACGACGACGCACCTAGAACAAAATGACCATACCATGGTCGCAATGACAGATAAATTAGTTACATGATGGATACAGAAGGTTTTGGGGTGCTAGCACACCGGAAGGTGCAGCGTGACTAGGCCGATATGGTGGACCGATGACATGGTAATAGCTCGTGGGAATTTAATCGATGCGAGGGGCACAGAACCGATCGATGTGGCGATGGAAGGCCTAGGTGCTTATTCGTATCAGCAATTTAACGTTACATACTTATGACTTGATTGTAAGCATAATACTAGAAGCTGTCGTAACTTGCACCCTTGCTAAGTTATTAAGATAACTTGTATTAAGGGCACAAGTCCCATTCCTTGGTTCATATATTATAAGGCATTGCAAATATACATAAAAGCAAAAAATGGTCACAAATAATACATGAAAGTTTAGTATAATAAAATCAATGAGTAGTTAACAAAAGCCAAAATACAAACGAAAAAGTATTTAGTGTGGTGGTGAGAGGTGTTAGAGAAGAGTGTCGAGTATATGAGGGATAGTTACATTTATTTAGTAGGATTTTCTTCCAGAAAGAAGAAGCCGCCCTGTGTCAATATAATAGTGCCAATATGTCCACCAATTGACGTCTTTTGACTGAAATAATGATGGTGATGTAAGGAAAATGTAAAAAACACAGTAGATGAGTGTGATGAGTGCAACTTTACAATAAATTACCGAGATAAAGGGTGCGAATTCGATTAGTATTTTTAAGAACAAACTAAAAAAATATGTTCTTCAAAATATCAATATTAATTAACCGTAAAATATTATTTCTACTAAATCAACATCAAACCAACACGAAAAATAATATTAATAAATTATAACAAAAAACTGATAAATAGCAGCTGTAAACAAATGTTGTACTACTGACTGACTTATCCGCGTTCTGACAGCGGGACCGCACTCTATCTCAAAGCAGAGTAATTTCGCATAGTGTCACAACTTAAATTTTTGGGAGTAGATTAATTGTGGGTCTGAGTGTCGAAGGACACTGTTTAGTATTTAAATTTAAATCTGTTCTCATGCAAGTGAAATGTAAATTTCTTTATGAGAAATAAATAAATGTCTTTAACTAGAATATGATTCGCGACCGTAACGCGATGTATTTATAGAAATAAAATGATTCAAAACATCATAAAACCCTCTAAGTTCATTTAATTCCATCCAATTACTTTCTCATGAAATAGTCATTCAAACTGAACTGCAGATTACAAAAAAACGCTAGAAAAGTTAATTTTCAGAGCTACTCTGGCGCTGCCACTTTAATTGAGATGAGTTTGAATATTGCTGTTTTTGCCTCCATTAAAAAAAACAACAGCAGTCTATCTTCATTCATACTAATACTTTTAGTTTTACAGTTACACAATCCGTACCTAAAGTTAGGTTCACAGAGAGAAAAATTGTTCTGGTTTTTTAGATGGATTGAGAATTAATCTCCGCCCAGCTATTGCGTTAGATTGATGGCCCCAATATTCCTGACAGATGGTCCGTTACGGCTTTTAGTTTGATTTGGCTTTAGTTCTGCTATTCCTAAAATATGACGGGTCAAATATGGTCTAATTATGTTTTGGCACTTTAATTCTCTTGATCCATAACTATACTGCCTTACTTTAAAAATGGAAAGTATCTGTGTCTATCTGTCTCTTAGTACCTTTTCACGTCAAAAACAGTAAACTGATTGTTATTAAGTTTGACAGATAGGTAGTCTGGAATATGGAGAAGGACATGGGCTACTTTTTATCCTGTATCACGGTATACCGCATAGTCAAGTATATTTTTTATCGAAACTATCGAACTAACTATGATGAAAAAAAGATAAAAAAGATAAAAGGGGAAAGACAAAGGACAAAGACAAAGACAAAGCAAAGACAAAGACCTACCTATTTTAATTTTTTATTTTAATTTCTGAATTGTTATTTTATTTTTGTTTTAATTACAGACGCTTTAATGTGCACGACTTTTTACATCGTTCTCACATTGATAATTTCTACATAATGATGTAACCAACTTTTTGTAACAATATCATGATTTTAAAAGAGTGTCCATGGAGTTTCTTGCCCGTTCTTCTCCATAGGTACCTACGCTTTGGAATGGGCAACTAGCTTCATCTTTCTAACTCACCGACCTTGACAATTCAAAAGTGCCTGTAATTGGTTTATTTGAAATAAATGCTTTGAGTTTGAGTTTGAGTTTGAGTTACCTGGAGGAGAAAATTGAGTATGTATTTATCCCGGAAAAATAAAAAACTAAAGATACTCAGTTAAAGCTTCAGGTAAGTTTAGTTTTTTATATGGGCTTTTCGATATTCCTTGAATTAAGTAGAGCGTCATACGATGCAGACTCAAAGCTCTTTAAGTTTCAAGTTGTTGACCCTCAACACTTTATAAATTAACGGATTTTCAAGGGATTTGTCAAGTTTCTTATTGTATAGTTCCATGTAGTGAGTTGCATAAGGCCAGCGGAGAACCATTCTAAGCAGCAGGAACTCACAAAACGTATTTGTATCTATATATATATAAAATGAATCGCTGAAATGTATGTACTCGCATAACTTCTGAACGACTGCACCAAATTGGACGATTATTTTTTTATGTGTTCTTTATTGTCAGGACAAAGTTTGTATATAAGAAAATTTATAAAAAATATATAGGTCTTGATCAAAATTATTTTTTACAATCTAATACAAAAAGTGCTTGACGGTATGTGACAGATGACTTTGACAGATCTTTGACGAAACAATCGATCAACTGATTTGATTTTACCAGTCGCGACTGGAGAAATAAAATATGGCGGTACGAAGTTTGCCGGGTCAGCTAGTAGGTTAATAAAAAAAACACGAATTGAAAAAAGCCACAGTCCTTCTTCTTTGCTAATGAGCAAAAACGTTGTTACAAATAATACCCTCTGACGGAGAAGAAAAACTCGACGATGAATTTTAATATCCTGTTCGATAAAAGGTGGCTACATCATTCAGCCCAGACTCTATTAACAGTACTGAACAGGCACAAATAAAGTAAAATAAAAAAAGATAGCGAACCCGCCATTAAATTCCCGCGTTTGGAACACAAAATGGACGAATGCACTCCACAGCTGCCTACAATACGATCTGGTCTCGTTTTTTATTTGTCTATCTAGTTTCCTGAAATGCGGTTGCACATTTTTGTTAGAAAATATGAAAGATCAATGGGATGAAAGGCACATACAAACATAAGTAGACATTACAATATTCGATATGAAATCATGCTCCAGCCAGTCTTTTCAGTTAGTGCCCTAGATACTCTAATAAAACGAAAGTTTTATAGTTCCGTAATTTGCAATGTCATCTAAAACACTTAATTTAAAGTACTTTACATAAACCATATAAAAAATAATGATAGTCCAGCACGGTGAGTCCAAAAATACGAAGTTATGAGATTCCTCTTGACTTTCAGTAAGGGATCTCAACTCTGAGAAAAGCTGAAACAATAATAATTCGACCACGATTCTGTTCTAAGCCGTGTAAAATACATAAGCAAATAACAAAAGATTCAACAGCCTACTGAACTACACACTTGAACTTGACCTTCCATTGATTTTCCGTGACCTTTTTGAAGACAATTAATGATCATGAAACCGCGCTTTTGTCCTGTTTGTGCTTTTTTATCGTCGACTTCATCGCTTACAAGCGCGGCGAAGAATGCTACAGTGATCTGAGTTAGAGATTAGAAAACCTTTTGGAGGCAGCGGAAAATTTGCTGCTTGTTTATAAAAACTTGACAATTATAAACGACCTCGAATTACCCGTTTTGTCATAAGCATGTCAACAAAGACACTTATTTATTTAATACTTCACGCACAGAAATGTACAGAGGCGCACTTAATGCGATAGGTATTTTCTACCAGTCGACCTTTGGGTGATGCAGAGACAAAGAGTGGTAGGTGCAATTACGTAAGTCGTGTATTAAATAACACTGACAGTTGAGGCTCATCCAAGAATGTGTAGGACCAACCTACAAGAAAAACATGTAAATCAAATCAAAAGTCATTTATTCAAAATAGGCTGCGAGTCAGCCCTTTTTGAACCTCAAAATTACATAAGACAGTCCCTCCAAAACGCCCGCCCTTCACCACTTCCTAGTGCTTTAGCTGGGAAGAAGAAGAACAAACTCCCCAGCAGCACAGCTGTCTGTTAAGTTAGAAGAACTTGATTCTTTACAATAGTAGGCAATTAACATTACGAAACACAAAAAACATTAAATTTGACATATGTCAGCTAGCACACGCCAATGTACAAACAAAACATTGAAAACTATAGGTACTCAAGTAGAAATAAATAATAGTTAGTATGAAATAAACGTAAACAGAACCTACAATTTAAATAAAAGCCTCCGAGCATAAAGGGCGTGCCCGCTTACATATGCAATTCTGCATGATGTAGCTATAACATGAAGTAACAAAAGTTAAACTAGCACGTTTGGAATAAAATTAATAAAAAGTTAATATAAAGTTAGTACAATTAACAATAACAAAACCATGGTCAGCAAGACGACCAGTCACCACAAGCAACACCCGTTCACAACATAATGCAAAGATCAGCCACTACCCCCCTCGCCATATTTGAGAAGGAGGAAACCCGACCCCCGACGCTACCGCAAGCAGTGACATCTAAGGGGGCATGACGGTCGCTAGCTAACTACATATTGCAATACAACTCATTAAAAAAAATAACATTGTAATGAGTAGATTAAGTCTACAATAAATGAAAATAAACTGAATTATACAGTCAAATAAAATAAACAAATATATGAACTAACATAATTATAAACCTGTCAGTAGGTAAGCTAATTCTGGTAAAAGAACATAAACATTGTCTTCAGTTAATCACAGCGGCCAACAATTCTTATCGTTTAAGTAGTCGTTGATGTTCCGTGTGGCGCCGGACGTAAAAGAATATCACCATCCCATTTCTTCCCGTGGGTGTCGTAGAAGACGACTAAGGGACTTACTAGTGGGCACGCCACGATTGCGGCGGTAAGACCCCTCTTTGAGGAGCGGCTTGAGAGGCGGCATGGCGTCCTCACCTTCCGCCTGACACAGGTCCTCACCGGACATGGCTGTTTTGGAAGGTTCCTGTTTCGGATAGGGCGGGAGGAAACGCCCGGGTGTTTCCATTGCGAAGATCGGCCAGAGGACACGGTGGAACATACGGTGGAGGTCTGCCCGGCTTGGGCGGAGCACCGCCGTGTCCTCGTGGAGGTGATCGGCGGCGGCGATCCCTCGCGTCCGACCCTGGTCCAGGCCATGGTATGGAGCGAGAGTGCATGGCTAGCAGTCGCCTCCTTCAGCGAAGCAGTTATGCTCGCAAAGAGGGAGGCGGCGCACGTGAGGGAGATGCAGTACATGCGCCCTCACAGCCTTCCCGGCCACCGTAGGCACGGGCTTGCGGACGGCGAGTAATGGGTAGCTCGCTGTCCGGTAAGGACCAAGCCCGGGTCGACGGCGCGTTGTGCTCCACGCGCGCCTCAAAGAGATGTCAGCGGCAACAGATGGGGCCCGCAAGGGCCGATGCCTGCCAGGGATGCGGGTTGTTGGAAAGAGATACCGCGGCCCCTGGCATACAGGCAACTGAGGGAACACGGGTGGGTTTCAGTCAGTAAAAGTCTGACACGCCTTCCCGCTCCACCCAGAGCGGGAGAAGTTATTTAATGATTTTCAAAAAAAAAAAGGACTTACTAGAGAATGGGCAGCAGCATTCTCTATGCATTTTACCACCATACTGCGATCGCGAACCCGCATACCAAGCGTGGTAATTATGGCCTTTTGGGCCTTTTGCCTATGTCCAGCAGTAGAAGAGTCGCGGCTGAAGTGAGTCGTTGATAGAATAATATGCCTTTGAACAGAGGGTGGATTTTACTTTAGCTTTAAACGCTTTAAAATGCAAATCTAGCAAAGAAGAGGGAAGCTTGTTATAAAAAGTTATAGCAAGACCAACAAATGAGTTATGAACCTTATGAAGCCGGTGAAAGGGAACACGTAATTTGTCCTTATTTCTAATATTAATGTTACGAATATCACTGTTTTTAGTGTACAAGTGTATATTTTGCCTAATATATAAGATGTTGGTGAAGATGAATTGCGATGCCACCGTGAGAATACCAATATCTTTAAAAATTCTCTCAGAGAAACTCTGGCACCTAGTAGGTAAATTGCACATTTTAATAAAGAAAGAAGTGAACGGAATCCTAATGATTTTAGTTCATTAAAGACCATGAACCAAAACAGAGAGTTTTGATTAAGAGTATTCAAGGTATACTGAAATAACTTGACAAAATAATAACATAGCGATGTTTTTCTGCCTACTGCCCTGTTACCTTAATCACGCCTGATGGAAAGCAATGGATGCGGCCTACGATGAATTCAAAATAATCTGACAATTTTATGCCATTTATAAACATCGCTGCTTTAAAAGATGTTTTTTTCTGCTAAAAATATCTCGTGAGAGACCGCAAGCCCTCTTCGCAAATGTGTCAATATGACGTCGGGCTCCCGTGGCACAGGATAATGGAACCGGCTCCAGAGATTTCCACTGAATGCCATCTTTATCTAGATGTTACATTTTTAGGATTCCGCGGCTGGGTTACAAAATGGAACCGAAAAATCTCAATTCGAATTGAAAACCATAAAGTTGCCAGTGTAAAAAAAATCCAGCACTAATTAACGAAGGATGTCCGTCTTTTGATTTTGTATTCCCGTTTTTTCGTCACGGAATTCTGAAATTATTTTTCACTTTGTAGTGTTTTTTTGAAAGACGCATGTTTTTTTCTTTTTAATACTGAAACTTTTAATTTTTTACTCTTTTGTTGAGTTACTTTCCCTATATAACTTCGTATTCATTCTTCCTCTTCTTGCTTAGTAAATAACATTGACAGGAAGTTATGATAACTTCATCAACATACACAAATGGAGAAAAATCGTATAATTGAAGCTAACTAAAAAAACACTTATCAGAACTTGACCAAATGTATATCGGACCACTGTTCAAGTATACCCTCTCAAACGTAAGAAGAACTTTTCAAATTGATTTATAAATGATGGAGTTTTGAGGTAAGAAACAATAAAAAAATACAACCGAATAGAAAACTTCTTTTTTTTCGAACTGGGTTAAAATGAAACGCTTTGTCTAAGAAAGAGAACCAGCTAGTTTAACCCAAGTAGGCTGTATTGACTGAACTAATGCCGTAGAAAGCCTTTCTACATTAAATTAGTCTTGTGGACGCGGGAGATGTACCTATCTGCAGCTACAAAGAGTTAGAAGGATGAGACTAGATCAAATTTTTATAACATAAAATCTCACCTGTTTTTCCAGAAGGGTTAGATTAGGTTTACAGATTATACCTATAGTACACGTACGTTTCACCAGTTATGTTTGTATGTAGTAGCGCGTGAAACTATTGCCGTCAACCGGGTACAAATCCGCTGCTACTGAGAAAAACCTGTATGAAAAACTCAGAAGTGAAGAGTACTTTACTAGTTATTTCTTATATTTCTATATTTTAATTACATAGAAATATAAGAAATAACCAGTAAAGTACTCTCTCTCTGCTCCCGAAATAGGAATTTTTAATTTATAAAACGAAATTGTTCTGGTGATCGCTCGAATATGGTAATGGAGATTCCAGGTTAATATTGATTGGCCCACTAAATGTGTTTGTCAAGGCTGAATATTTTGTATTCCAATAATACGGAACTCTCTGTGCGTATTCATTCGTAGAACACCAGTTTGTTTTTCTGAGATACAACATTTTTTACTATCATGATAGTGGCTCGGAACGGTGCAAGTTTCTTATTTTTCTATTTTCAGGGGTGAAACCGAAGGACATAATATCATTGCTGAAGGCTATGTGTTTTTATCATACAGCCCCAATGGCGTTGTAAATTTATTTCGGTGAAGAAAACGATTTTAACTTGGCTTACGACATCGAGTTTTAAGTGAATACAATATTATTACATGTAGCTAAAGAAATATTTGTGTCTGAAATATGGTACCTTTTGAAACAAATATTAAATCATAACTTTTTCCTAAGGATGTAGGCAGTAACTACAAAACGTCAGATATAAAAAACCTGGTTATTTCCGAATACTTTCCATGGGCCAACACTGAAACCTTAACAGATACATTAGAATAGATGAGTTGTCAGAAGAATTCTAAAATAAATTCAGATCCCAGACAGTCTATAATCACATAAAGGGCAGATGGTCCTTTACGATAACTAAACAAAAGTCTATCAAACAAATGTCAGTCTACATTCAACTCCGACACAGGCAGATTTGAAAGGGTTTCAACCGTCCCCACGCAGCCGCAGGAGCCAGCCAGCTCTCAACTAATAGGATTATGACTTCATACTGCCATAGTTCCTGATCGTGTTTTGGCTTGCTACCTAACTTTAGAGTGAATGACTTTAATACTATTCAATGCGGATTTTGCACAAAGTTCAACCAAATTAATTCAATTGTGTGTTGCCATAAGAGTGAGTCATAATTGTCAGCCATTCCTTTCATTTCTGCGACATTAAATAAAAATGTAATAATTTGGTTGAGCCTTGTGTTATTGCCAGTAATTTATATCTCTGTAATATGTAGTTTCGAACACAATACAAGTCGAGCGGTACCATTGATCTACGTGCCTGAGCTGCAGTAGGTAATCGCGATCGGTTCCTAGATGGGCAATCATTCTTTACAAAGCGTGACAAATTGGGTTGTGGTGGACGAATGGTATTCTCTCCGTTCCGTTTAAATAATCGATAGGAGTAGTTAATATTAAACAGCACCTGTCCAGATAACAAGGTGATCTTTTAAAATTTGTAAAACACTCATCAATCTTACCGAAGGCAGCCGAGTGCCAGTATTTTACATAGACCGACTGCCTATCTGACCTCCACAACCCAAGTACTGGGTAATACGACACCCCTTGGTAAGACTGGTTGTCACATTTTCGGGCATCTGACGACCCGTAACGACAGTCAAAGATCCACGAATGACAGCCGGGACCAACGGCTTAACGTGCTTGTGAACGTCCGTCTTACACTTAAAGATAATCTTCTAGCTATTAAGGAAATATTAAAGTTCTATGTTTACATTGCGATAGATAGATTTATACAAATATTTGTATAAACAAACCGTACGCCTTTTCAGAGGTGTTGTACCTCGTATGTGACAACGTATGGAGAGGGGAACTCTATGGAGAGGGGAACGATGTTACGTACGCCAACGTAACAATCCCCCTTAACTTTACGATTCCACCTAGAAATTCCAAAGCATTGTAGTATACTGCGAAAACCTAACTTTATTATTACCTAGGGACCACATAACTTACTATTAATCTGGTATTATAGCCCAAGTTAATCAACAATAGAGATAACGTAGCCGAGCTATGTAGAAATACCACATTTCTTGCCAATTTTATTGTTGCCATGTGGTGCAGACATATTTATTTTAAAAAGATAAATGTCAATAAACAGCTCAATATAAATATCCACTGACCTTGCGAGAATGTCGTAGGATCACAGATAAATGGCTTCATACACTCACTTATGAAGAATTAGAAACATGTAAAAACTTAAACTCACCCAATTACTCTCTATATGTATAACATGCGCAAACACACACCTTGCACAAACGGACAACTCTCCCACACATACACACACACACCACACACTCTCTCACACACAACCTTTCCATACAGACACACAATCTCACATGAAATTACGCATTGAAAATTGTTTAGTTCAACTTTAATTTTAAGTTCAAATTTTTAATCTAATATTTTTATTTTATTTTGTTTTTATTTTTAATTTAGTTTTTAGTCCTTTAGTTTTGCTTCTTCCCAAATTTGTGGAGGTGGGCGTTAATGACTGCGACACAGTATTATACTACTAATGCAGTTGTTATCGAACACACAGTTTCTGTAGACTGAGTTTTTGTTTTCAATAAAAATGATTTATATTTCGTTTTTGTTAACTATTTTTGATACCCTGCTATTTTGCATTTTTCATTCACACACTTACTCACAGTCACATATTACAGTATTGTTAAGTACAAACTAGTTTCGAAAACTAACTAGCTCTACTCGCTTTTGCAGAGTTCGGAAAATTCCGAAACACGCATAACTACCGGTGTCCCGCCTAGTTGTTTACATCATACATAACTGTAGATGAAATTCAACGCAAACGAATAGGAAATTACGTTTTTACGTTCAAAAATGAACTAGAAAGCAGGTCCTTCGTCCTCGGCGCTACTCAAATGCGACGTATTACAAACTTACATCACCAATGATTAGCCAGAATGTATATTTTTTAAGCCTCCTACTTTTGAGTATCACCATGGACGATGGGCCTTACGTCTATCAAAATCTGAGTTTACCAACTGTATATGTAATTTCCTTTCGGCTACAGAAAACGTAATCATCAAACGTATAATGTAAATTCCTATCTAGTGGAAGAAATTGGCTTCTTTTGATGCGAAAATTTGGTGTGAGGAAGTCAGGAAGCCCTTTGAAATCACATATGTTTAATTTGGTTAACGATAATACGGAAGACATACAAATATTTGTTTTGGGAACACGCCTAATGACGTTATTACCTTTTTTTGAAGAGAATTGATTTTGAAGGTTGTAAATAATTCAACACTTCCAGTTTCAAGTAACTTCCGCTAAAGTCAATGTAATATCAAGGTAAACCAACCGCCCATACATTATCTTGTTATCACTTTATTCAACGAAATCGATTTTCTATTAGATTTTGATACGGGTTTGTTAGCACTTTTTAACCGACTTCCAAGAGGAGGAGGTTCTCAATTTGTCGGAATCTTTTTTTATGTATGTTCCCCGATTACTCGAAGATGGCTGGACCGATTTGGATATTATTTTTTGTTGGTTTAAAGGGTATACTGCAAAGTATACCCTTTTAAACAATGGTCCCATGTGGTCCCATGATCATCAATTCAGGATCTGATGATGGGATCTGGAGAAATAGAGAGAACTCTTCAAATTTTATAGGCACATTAGAAGCGATTTGGGTAGTTTTTGGAAGAATACTTTCTCGGAGTGGTCCCATTTTAATTTGGTGAAGATCTGATGAAGAACTTCGGAGATATGCATCGGAACTTCTCAATAAATCATAGCAAATGGACTGGAATTGCAGAAATCTCATGTTTGTCTATTGTTTACATCAATTGATAACATAACATCACGCCGGGACGCTGTGAAGGGGTAAGCACATGTGAACCACTAAAAAGTGAAAAATAAAAAGTTAAAAAAAAAACAACCGACTTCCAAAAAAAACACTAAAATGTGAAAACTAACTTTAATTTCGGAAGGCGATGACAAAAAATTAAAAAACAAATCCAAAGTCACCGCCTTCCAATATTAAAGTTATTTTTCACTTTTTATTGTAAAGATAATACTTATTTAGGTCGCTCCGTGTGGTGCCGGACGTAAAAGAATAGCACCATCCCATTTCTTTCTATGAGTGTCGACTAAAGGACTTACTTAGAGAATGGGCAGCAGCATTCTCTACACAATTGACCACCATACTGCGATCCTCAACCCACCTGCCAAGTGTGGCGATTATGGCAAATCCCCCCTTTTGGAAAAGGCTTATGTCCAGCAGCAGACGTCTTTCGGCTACGATGATGATGAATATTTAGGTACCTACTTATTCAAAAAACCTTAGCAGCAGTAATTGAAAATGAATAATTATTTATACGCCATATGTACAGGAACATCGACGCGCAAACTGAAATCATGAATTCAGCACATGATTTTCGACCGATTTTAGCGTCGAAATTGTTCGTAGAAGAACAAAAAAAATCGTATTAAGGGACTGCTAGACAATTCGTTCCATTCCGTTCCGGAACTTAATACTTACACTTGTGAACGCTAAACGCCAATTTCCAAGCGAATGGTATCAAATCACCAAAAAAATCTGTTCTTTCATACATAATCCAACTAAAGCCAGTTCTTAGAGATGGTTACACCCCATACACCTATGAATGTATATTGCAGATGCATACAGAAATATGTTACACTAGTTTAAAGATTCCACACTATGCCTGCATACAATTCCTACTCTCAAAACAAGCGGGTACATCACACAATACAAAGGATAGGATCATATTGTAGTGTCAGACAATGTGCCGGCTGTTCTATAGCCTAGTGCTAGTCCTACAACCATTCTACAGACTAACATTGGTCCCAGGGGCTAACAATGGAACGGTCAAGACGTGCGGGTGCAAGATATGGACTAATTTCACTATTACATTTATTGCTCAATCAGTGTGTTCGCCCTACTTTATAGATGATTGTGTGGTGTTTGAGACAGTGAGTTTAGTCAAATGGTTCCATCTAGGCCGGATAAAAGTTAAATTAAAAAACCCCCGACCCAATCAAAAACATCTAAAAACTAAACAAATAAAATGCATGCGCCTTTTAAGTTTAATAGAAGTTGTAGGTAGTATTTTGATCAAAGCATTGTCACTTCAGGGGACGGCTAATATAAATGTTATCCGTCTGTTTGGCGTTTTCATTGAACGTCCCCCGACATGACAATGCTTTGATCAAAATACTTCATCACCAACAAACGAAGGAAATTCCAGGTGATGCTCCGTCCAGCAACAAGTTCTAGGTTGCTTTGTTCGTCTAATATCATTGAAGTAATAGAATACCAAATTTTAACTCGATCAGACCCGTGGAAGAAGTTCAAATCCCTTCATCAATTAGAAAAGAGCTGATAATCTTCAAATGGCTGAACCGATTTTGATTAAACATGTCTATGCACCACCACTAGAAAACTTACTTTTAAATTTAAAAACACTCACCGAAATCGGTTCACCCGTTTAAGCGCTACAGTGCCACAGACAGACACACACACATAGCGGTCAAACTTATAACACCTCTTTCTGCGTCGGGGGTTAAAAATAGCAACTAGCGGTTTAAGACATGAATTAAGCCCACACTGTGAAGTGTAAGTATTTTAACAACAAATAACGATTGACTGTTGATCGTAACAAATAAAGAGAGTGAAAGTGTATATTTTCCTAACATCAACTCATTTTGTTACACCCAAGGTAACAGATACTTTGCATTTGCGAAAGATGATGAACTATTGGAAAACAGTGTGGGTGTAGGTACTATGTATATTGTAGGTGTCTCAGTGTCTCCCTAACCCTTCGTGGAAAACGGGGTTGATGTTTTCTTCTGTCAAGTGCGAAGACAGCAAATACAATAGTCGTTACTCTTGGTAAATAAAAACTTACGTCAATATTGGTGATGTCACCTGACAGTGTCATGTGTCAAGACTTCTTGTCTAACACAAAACGTATTTGAGTTCTCTGTGTCTTTCTGCCATCTACCATCTTGCGGGTTACTTTTGTGTGTTGAGAATTCCCAATAAATATTTTTTTTATCTGCTATGTCTGCCTATTATTTACCCATCCATTAGCTACTCATACATTATTCTTACAATATTCCATTAATTCCCACAGAATCACACATACACACAGTACAACCAATTCGAATATGATTGGAATAAAATTTAAATTCCAGGTCTAACAATAGCTACTATCCAACACGTAGTTATTTTAGAACAACCGCCACAGACTGGAATTTCAGATCATATTTCAGGCTCCATTCACATTCCGACTCAATTAAGCTTTAAAACTTGAGTGCCTCATGAAAATACGCTGTATTTGTACTGAAAATTATACCCTTCCGTATTTATGACATGCAACCAAAATAGGTGCTTTAGCTTGAATATTTTCAGACAAAAGATTTTTTATTGGAATCCTGATGAGTACAATTTAGTTAGAGGTAAAACAAAATGTGTTTAAAGGCAAATGTGAGTGGAAACGCCGGGAAGGACAGCGGATGCCCTAGAAGGACATATAGTGACCTTTCTGGTAATTTTCTTCAGAAAAGGTCAGCTGCATAGTACTCGCAACCGGTGGGGAGCGTGTATTACCAGATGCATGAACGTAAACGAAGCTATACTAGTAAGTAAGGATCGTAACTGGGGGCTTACTCTGTAAGTCCGTCAACGAAGATACGATCTCATTCAACGATAGTTCAATACTTCGGAATAAACCCTACTCCCGATTAATCATCTATTTCGAGCTGGTAAAAACACATCGGAAGTAGGGACAGCCGTCAAATCGTGATGTCATTATCATTCTTACCTCGGGCCCCAAACTAATCGTAAGTCCGTAGGTGGAGTAAGAAACGCCCGTAAACTCGGCCGAAACTACAGCTTTCGTGTTTAAAGAGTAGACCCCAGGTGCAGTTCATATGTGGAAGTATGTAATAAATAAAATAGATTCTAATTTTATATTGTGGCCAAATTCTCTAAGAGGTTATTTTCGCCAAATTATAAGCGAAGCGAAGGCGTGCCAGCTATTTAAAAAGTATACCTATATTAGCTGAGTGAGTTTTGTTGTCAACTAATTTGAACCTGTATATCGTACCTACGGGCGCCGAGTGCTTGGACTTTGTTTTTTCTCAATACTTCAATTTAAAAGGTTTTACTGTAACTTGAGATTTATTTTCTTTTTTACTTTGTTCATCAGTTTGTTTACCTCTGCTTCGTTCGAAATGTGTTTGAAATTTATTGAACTTGGTTTTGAGATTGATTTTGTTTATTTATATTTACTTTATTGTTTAAGTACTAGAAAAATAAATCAAACTAAGCAAAATATACAATGGGCGGCCTTATCGCTTTCTGCGATCTCTTCCAGACAACCTTGGAATGGAAACTGATCCGCCTGGACATAAAATAGGGATTGCGTGGTGGTGGTGCATTGGTGCAAATAATAAGTATACAATATACTTAAATAGATACACAGATATATACATATCCTAAATAGTAGAGACATACATACGAAATATATAAGCAACGGAAATAAATGAAGACTATGATGATTTTGTACCATTCAGTTATTTACTAGCTTCTATGCTCAAAATATTTACATTACCGTTTCGATGTATTGAGCGGGGTTTAATCTACTATATAAGCAGTATCCTAAAGCCATCATCTGCCAAGACTTTTCCCAACTATGTTGGGGTAGGCTTCCAGTCTAACCGGATGCAACTGAATACCAGTATTATACATGGAGCGACTGCCTATCTGACCTCCACAACCCAGCTACTGGGTAATACGATACCCCCTGGTAAGACTGGTTGTCAGACTTTCGAGCTAAAGCAGTATCCTAAATTATCCCAAATAAATGCGTGTACTGCGTGTAATGCGTGCACTCCGCACGCTCAATCTTATAGCAGTTGAGACGGACTTAATCTGTTGTTCTCTGAGTGAATTCACAAGGAATGCATTGTTTGTAATTTGTTATAATATGTATGTACATGGATGTTAGTATTTAAAATAATTAAGTTAGGATAAGCGCATTTATCGCATTGTGTTACCCTGTAATGGTAGATGTAAGAAGATAATAAATAAATAAATAAATTGAACCCTTGACTGTCTTTTCAAATATGAGTCGAGTTCTGATAAAATTGGTACAAAATTTAGCCATCATTGTACAAAATTTAGCCATCATTGTACAAAATTTAGCCATCATTAAAACTATGGAATAATATGATTTACACACACAATATTGTTACCTAACTAAAGACATTGTTTTTCAATACTAACCAGGTAAACTGTATCTACAATTCTTTGAAAGCAGGTGTTACCTACATTTAGTAGAGCAACATCGACTTTGAAATATCTAATTAGTATCGATCTCCTTTCCGACCCAGCTAGCCATCACTTTATCGATACGAAGAATAAATTATCAGGAAAAACTCCCCGCTGTTGACATTAACTTTTTAAATGATTGACTTTTACTTTCGTTATATTGCTTCTTCTGATGTCTCGATAATGATGTCGGTGTTTTCATACAGTTCGTTGCTATTGAAGCGTTTTTTTTTTGGGCAAAAAGCTTCGCAGTTATGTCAAAATTTGTTTTGATATTTCGATGAAGTTTTACTGGGTTTTTTGACGCAGTTTTTCCTGATAGAGAAAGTAATTGATGAATAATATTTTCCGAAGGTCGTCACTATGCACACTAGACTAACTTAATTGTGAAACATAATTGTGTAAAAACAAGAGACTGGTTAATTTAACGTTGCCTTCGTCGTCTTGTAACTACCTTTTCTGATACTACGTAGCTCACTTATTCCGTAACACACTCTCAATCAGAACCTGAATAATTTTGAAAGATATTGCTAATCCATTGCTACATATTTCCGAAAAAAATGTGTGCGCAACAACGTAAACAACGCAATGTATATTGCTGAACTGTCAAAATGAATGCCATCCTTACTGTTACTATGTTACACAATCACCTCGCAGTTTAAGAATTACACATGCGATCGACCACATAAAGTTTGCCTCATCTACACATTTCAAACCGTTATCCTCCATCCTTCAGTATGGACTCAGTAAGATTACACAACTAACGATAAAACCCAAGCACCTCCAGTAAACTAAATAAATCCCACAGGGCGCACACCGCTCCCTAATTAAGCCATCCGTCTTTGCATGCACTCTGTGCCCTGGTACATAATAATATGTTTATATTTTGTATACATTATATACCAGTATGAATGTTCAGGTCTCCGCCTGCCAAGAGAGCACTGAAAATGGTGTAGGGTTGCCGCTCGTTGGGCTGTTTATTAACTTAAATATATGACTACTGAAAATAATTATTATCAGCAATCTATATAATGTTTAAATTATAGGGAGTAAATATTTCTTAGACATGAACGACTACATTCGCTTATGGACGATGGTTGGAGGTCAATCTATTCATACATATTCTAAATCTACTCATATATTCTCTACTCTAGGGAGAGGATGGTCTGTCTGCAGACCACCGCGCGGGCCTAGTGGACTTTAGTGAATGTCACATTCTTCGAATTTTTTGTTCCTCACGATGTTTTTCTTCGCGGTTTTGACAGTAGTAGGGATTTAAGAATTATCACACAATAGGGGTTCGAACCTACGACTCACAAATCGTGGGTTGCAGCCGCTTCCACTGAGCCACCACTCCTCATAACTTGCAGTTGAGTTTTACTACTGAACTATAGTTTGGGTTCCTCTCTTATATTTTCGCGTGGCAACCCTAGCTGAGTGGGATAACGAACTGGGCCGTTACAGTGTTGCATAAAATACCCTTAAAGTATAACGAAGATATGAAGGTAAGGGTGTTCTCGAGTAGAGACATACATACGAAATATATAAGCAACGGAAATAAATGAAGACTATGATGATTTTGTACCATTCAGTTATTTACTAGCTTCTATGCTCAAAATATTTACATTACCGTTTCGATGTATTGAGCGGGGTTTAATCTACTATATAAGCAGTATCCTAAAGCCATCATCTGCCAAGACTTTTCCCAACTATGTTGGGGTAGGCTTCCAGTCTAACCGGATGCAACTGAATACCAGTATTATACATGGAGCGACTGCCTATCTGACCTCCACAACCCAGCTACTGGGTAATACGATACCCCCTGGTAAGACTGGTTGTCAGACTTTCGAGCTAAAGCAGTATCCTAAATTATCCCAAATAAATGCGTGTACTGCGTGTAATGCGTGCACTCCGCACGCTCAATCTTATAGCAGTTGAGACGGACTTAATCTGTTGTTCTCTGAGTGAATTCACAAGGAATGCATTGTTTGTAATTTGTTATAATATGTATGTACATGGATGTTAGTATTTAAAATAATTAAGTTAGGATAAGCGCATTTATCGCATTGTGTTACCCTGTAATGGTAGATGTAAGAAGATAATAAATAAATAAATAAATTGAACCCTTGACTGTCTTTTCAAATATGAGTCGAGTTCTGATAAAATTGGTACAAAATTTAGCCATCATTGTACAAAATTTAGCCATCATTGTACAAAATTTAGCCATCATTAAAACTATGGAATAATATGATTTACACACACAATATTGTTACCTAACTAAAGACATTGTTTTTCAATACTAACCAGGTAAACTGTATCTACAATTCTTTGAAAGCAGGTGTTACCTACATTTAGTAGAGCAACATCGACTTTGAAATATCTAATTAGTATCGATCTCCTTTCCGACCCAGCTAGCCATCACTTTATCGATACGAAGAATAAATTATCAGGAAAAACTCCCCGCTGTTGACATTAACTTTTTAAATGATTGACTTTTACTTTCGTTATATTGCTTCTTCTGATGTCTCGATAATGATGTCGGTGTTTTCATACAGTTCGTTGCTATTGAAGCGTTTTTTTTTTGGGCAAAAAGCTTCGCAGTTATGTCAAAATTTGTTTTGATATTTCGATGAAGTTTTACTGGGTTTTTTGACGCAGTTTTTCCTGATAGAGAAAGTAATTGATGAATAATATTTTCCGAAGGTCGTCACTATGCACACTAGACTAACTTAATTGTGAAACATAATTGTGTAAAAACAAGAGACTGGTTAATTTAACGTTGCCTTCGTCGTCTTGTAACTACCTTTTCTGATACTACGTAGCTCACTTATTCCGTAACACACTCTCAATCAGAACCTGAATAATTTTGAAAGATATTGCTAATCCATTGCTACATATTTCCGAAAAAAATGTGTGCGCAACAACGTAAACAACGCAATGTATATTGCTGAACTGTCAAAATGAATGCCATCCTTACTGTTACTATGTTACACAATCACCTCGCAGTTTAAGAATTACACATGCGATCGACCACATAAAGTTTGCCTCATCTACACATTTCAAACCGTTATCCTCCATCCTTCAGTATGGACTCAGTAAGATTACACAACTAACGATAAAACCCAAGCACCTCCAGTAAACTAAATAAATCCCACAGGGCGCACACCGCTCCCTAATTAAGCCATCCGTCTTTGCATGCACTCTGTGCCCTGGTACATAATAATATGTTTATATTTTGTATACATTATATACCAGTATGAATGTTCAGGTCTCCGCCTGCCAAGAGAGCACTGAAAATGGTGTAGGGTTGCCGCTCGTTGGGCTGTTTATTAACTTAAATATATGACTACTGAAAATAATTATTATCAGCAATCTATATAATGTTTAAATTATAGGGAGTAAATATTTCTTAGACATGAACGACTACATTCGCTTATGGACGATGGTTGGAGGTCAATCTATTCATACATATTCTAAATCTACTCATATATTCTCTACTCTAGGGAGAGGATGGTCTGTCTGCAGACCACCGCGCGGGCCTAGTGGACTTTAGTGAATGTCACATTCTTCGAATTTTTTGTTCCTCACGATGTTTTTCTTCGCGGTTTTGACAGTAGTAGGGATTTAAGAATTATCACACAATAGGGGTTCGAACCTACGACTCACAAATCGTGGGTTGCAGCCGCTTCCACTGAGCCACCACTCCTCATAACTTGCAGTTGAGTTTTACTACTGAACTATAGTTTGGGTTCCTCTCTTATATTTTCGCGTGGCAACCCTAGCTGAGTGGGATAACGAACTGGGCCGTTACAGTGTTGCATAAAATACCCTTAAAGTATAACGAAGATATGAAGGTAAGGGTGTTCTCGTGAAGAAGTTGAAATTCACACAAGCAGGTAGGAGTATTGTAAATTCAATTGAAGTGACTTGTTCTTGTAAATATTATACAACAAATATGATTTTTTACGATGATGACTGAAGAATTTGTAGTCTTCTATTGTCTTTAAGACTTCATATTTAAAGTAGCGCAACAAAAAATCTTACTGAAAACCTGTTTTTGTGTCTGCATGCCTATTAAGCAGCTTACCAGGAATATGTAGCTTCTTCAGTAATCTACGAGTACTCAGACCTTGAATGAGGCAGCATTATCATAAGTAAAACCAAATATAATGCAACATAACATCACGCCTGTACTTCACGTAACATTAGAAACAAGTCTTTTTACGTACATTTCCTTCTTAGTCAGCCTTTTATATGTTTTCGTCAATTTTTTTTTAATTTCCGATCATGTTTGTGAACTTAACTCATGTTTTATCCTATTTGATTTTATAACTTATTCGTAATTCAACTAACGATACCTTTTACGTACGTACGTTTTGTAAGTGACGAACTCACAATTCTTATATCTGTTCGTGATTTTTATTTGTGTAGGTATGTCTAAGTGAATAAGTCGTTGAAGTGCCTTATCAATCCCTACTAATATTATAAAAGCGAAAGTAATTCTGTCTGTTACGCTTTCACGCATATACCGCTAAACCGATCGTCATGATAGGCAGAGATGTAGCCCGATAAGGAGGACGTAGGCTTTTTTACGCGATAACCGACATCCACGCGAACGGAGCTGCGGGCAAAAGCTAGTAAATAAATAAATATGTAAGGGTATTTAGCACACGATTTCACCAGTTATGTTACAGTCCCATAAGACCTCCTAAACAATAACAAACCATTCAGCATCACATAACATAATGATGTACAGAACACATGTCATCATTATCCTAATGATACCACGTCAAGCAGTGTGGCACATGTAATTTGTAACTCAATATGTTTACCGCTAGGGGGCTCTCGTCAATCGAACCCAGCAATTAAGTACAGCCGGGTCAGCGAGGTACTAGCACCAATTATGATTGTATTGTGGTTTGAATTGAGGAAAGTCGTTAACCTTCCACCCTATTGTAATTTTTAGGGTTTGTCGCCTCTTTTGAATGTCAATGGTAAGACCGTTGTTTTTTTGTTCTTTAGTTATAAATTGTAGTGATTATTTAATGAAATAAATGGTAAGTTTTAATCACCTCGGTTAATTGTCATTGGGAATTTGATAACCAGCGTCAGGCACTAGTTGTATGGCAGTTTTCCTGAACTGGGGCTATTTGGCGCAGACTCCTGCTAATTTCTTCCAACGCAACACACTTTTATTTTGCAGAAAATAATGTTCGCCTTTTAGTCTGCGCTAAATTAATAAATTTTCTTACTTTATAATAGCTGTTATTATTGAAAGGCAGCAACACCAGAGACTTAATGCGCCTTATTTGTTTGAAGAGACGACATTATGCAAGCAAAGGTGATGCTGCGTAATAAATTAGGTGCTACGATTTACGACGAAAACGAGGGGCTTGCGACTAAGTAATAACAGCCGCACGGGTTGATTGGTCAGGTTAAACTACTCTTGCCGCGGTTGGTCCGTAGATGGGTGACCATCTTTACATACCAAGACCACTCCGTGCCGCGGAAATCACGATAAGCCATTAATCCCGTCTGTCATTTGTGGATCTTTAACAGTCGTTACGGGTCGTCAGGAGCCCGAAAGTCTGACAACCAGTCTTACCAAGCGGTATCGTGTTACCCAGTAGGTAACCGCGTTGCGGAAGTCAGCTAGGCAGTCGCTCGACAGAAGATACTGGTATTCAGCTGCAGATGAGGACTACGCTTTACGACAAAGATAATAAAAGTTAAAATGTTACTGGTGTCTTCGTTCATACATATGTACATAAACTCACGCCTTTTCCTCATAGAAGTAAGCAGAAATTATAGAACGACACTTGCTGCTCTCCTTACACACTCCTTGTGCCTCGTTTACGTTCTCCATCTGGTCATACACGTGTTTCTGAAGACCATCACCAATAAGGTCACTATTATGTCCTCCTAGGGCGTCCCCTCTCGGCGTTTCCACTCACCTCTGCCTTGTAAATACCTTTTGTTAGCCCTTCATTCATCCTCTCAACATCTTCGTTTCATACCGCCCAAAAATAATGGTTTAACAATGTTGGATATTTTGAGGATAACATTGAAAGGAGAGCGCAACCATTATGAAATCATTCATGCATCGTTACGTCTGCCAGTCACTAGCGGTGTTCCCGGAAACGACGCAAGGATTGAATTTTAAAGGCATGAAATTAAATCTTGGTGGAGCAAACCATGAATTAAATATGGCGGATTTGTGAAACCTTTATGGCAACAAGCTGAAACACGTACATTTTTTTTAACATTCTATTAACAGTTTTTTTTTTGTCAATCTTTCATACCAATAGTAATTAATTGAAAGCCAGTAGGTACCTGACAAAGGAAAATCAATTGTAAACACGATATTTTAGGTTCAATATCGCCTGTCATTAAACTCACCTCGAGGGGATGAGCAACGCGACCATAATTACGAGTTGACCGGGTCATCGCTGATAAGATAATATCAGACATTATATTTTCCGGGTAGTTGGTAAAAAGGCCTCATAGAGGACGGTACCACTAGTTAAGTTTTTATTACTTCGCTTGAGTAAGAATTATAGTTTAAAATAGGTAAAATACACAAGAAAAGATTGCTTTCATTCCTTTAAAGATATATTTTTGTAACTACTTCACAAAGAAGCCAGGATATTTGTACCCAAGGGTACCGTAAGGTTTAAATAGATGCTATATAGAGCAACAGCATCATTATACATACATACATACACATACATAAACTCATGCCTTCTCGCCATGGGGATTGGCAGAAAAAACAAAAAACGCTACATGCTACGATCCTTACATACTCGTTTTGCTTCGTTTAAGTTCATACATCTGAAGGCCAATTGTCGTAATTAAAAACGTTCAAAATCTAGCCACAGTCTCATCCCGGTGACAAGCGAATCTCAACAATGTATGGAAACTCGAAGTATTTTTGACAAATTGAGACAGATCAGACTGTGAACGTTCTTAAAATTACGATAATTGCCACTCCGGTGATACACGCACGCCGGTTGCAAGTACCGCACCTGAGCTTTCTGAAGAACTTCGCCAATAAGGTCGTTCGATCAGGTCGTGGAACATCATACTTTGAACTATACTCTGTTAAAGACATACTAATCATGGTAAAAAACTGAGTTAATAAGAACATACTGTGACCACCACTTCGCTTATTCTTTTTAAGAACTGGCTTTGGTATATTCTCTCTTCACTTCCTAGGCATATTCCATACCATAGACTAAGATACATGTGAATGAGAGAACGTTGTAGGCCTACAGTTTCTATTCTTTATTTTCATTCCTCTAAGTACCTGGTACTTATTGACAGGCCTGCACTGTCCTCCCATACCTAATATCACTGTAATTTGAAAACATTATAAAAGCCAATTATTTTTAAAAGAGTAACCGTGGAGTTTCTTGCCGGCTCTTCTCCATAGGAAGTGACAAATTGGAACCGTGCACCTAGTTTCTGACGTTTCATAAGTGCCCTTGCAGGTTTATGTGAAATAAAATATTTTGATTTTTGATTTTGATGATTTCCCACCCAAAAAAAAAACGAGGTAGTAAAACACTCGTGTGGTACTATTACAAATCTCGCCCACGGCTACGGCTCGGTATCTAAACACACACTCGTGTTTTAATACCCCTTACTATGCAACAATTTGTAAACTACTATTATGTAACATGTTAAGCAGTTTACCATGAAACTTCTACGCAAATACACTCCCGTCGATTTTCATTAGCAATTCTTCTGACGATTCAAGGAAAAGCGTATAAATAAATAATAGAAGCATGATCTGCTCACGGCCGATAGCAAAGTGCTAGCAATTATGTGAAACAAGGTTAAAAAGCGGTGTTCTTGTAGCAACTAGGGAGATCCGACACTAATTGAAGCTAGGCTAACTCATCCATTTAACGGGAAAAGGGCAGAATAACGTTTTATAAGTACATAGGTGGGTTCGATGCCCAGGTCGAGCAAAATGTGATTGGGTTTTTCCATAAAAAAATTCTCAGAACCAGCCTGGAGTCTAGACTTGTATGCGGTTGATGGCGATAGGCTCGCCCCATATTACATGGCACTAAAACATAACTGGTCAAACCTGAGTAAGTAAGTATACTCAAGGTACACCTCTGCCTAACCCTTCGGGGATTACAGGCATGATGTTATAATTTTAGTTTATGAAGATAAAGGTGCCTTAAGCTGGGGTAGAAAAAACGATAGATGCTTCTGGGTCGATTTTTTCATTCGTCAGATACCTTTTGTCTAAAGAACTAATTTGGTGGTACGACATATATTTTTTTTCTGTAAACAAAAGCTCAATTTATATTACTCACATAGAAGTTATCTGAAGATTGAAAAATCGGCGCTAAGAAGAGTACCCACTCAATACCTTATAATCTTGTTGAGACATATAAAATCATAGACAATATTATTAAAAGATGGCGGATAACCTTTTGTAATCAAGAAAGCTACTTTTGAACCCAAGAGCTTGAAATAAATAGATGTATGTCAGTAATAGGTAAGATTTTATTCAACTGATAGTTATATAAAACTAGCTTTTGCCAGCGGCTTCGCCCGCGCGGAGGTCGATGTATTATACATATAAACGTTCCTCTTGAATCACTCTATCTATTAAAAAAACCCGCATTAAAATCCGTTGCGTAGTTTTAAAGATTTAAGCATACATAGGGATATAGGGACAGAGAAAGCGACTTTGTTTTATACTATGTAGTGATGATACTCCAGTATAAAACATACATTGTGTGTAACGGAGTTTGTACGGTTTCTCTGATTTGAACGAATGTACCTATAAACAGCTAATCCTATACCGATGGTAGGAAATAAAGTGCCTACTGTAATCATACTCCACTGCTCAGAGTTCGTCTCCTGTTTTATTATATTCCTTACGCCTTTCGTGTTTTATTTCAAAAGAAGTATCTACGCCTTTTTCTTGTCAATACCTAGGAATACTCGAATACAAGAGCAGAGCATAAACTGTCCATACGTTAAAATATATATATAAGACAGCACTTGGTAATCCACCAGATTGAGACGGAAAAATAATGGTGCTTGTACTCATTTTTTATTCATATACTGTCAATACATTGCTTGGCTTCGGCTTGTAATAACAGCTGCACGGGTCGATCGATCAGGTTAAGCAGTTGCGCTTGCTGCGATTGTTCCTTGGATGGGTGACCATCTTTACATACCAAGACCTCTCGTTACGAGCCGTTAGAAGCCCGGAAGTCTGAAAAACACTCTTACCAAAGGGTGTCTTATTACCCAGTAACTGGGTTGTGGAGGTCAGAGAGGCAGTCGTTACACGTAAAATACTGGCATTCAGATGCATCCCGTTTGCCTGGAAGCCGACCCCAGTACAGTTGGGGAAAGGCTAGGTAGATGATGTTGATATCAGGACAGTGTCAGTGTGACACTTATAAGCCAAGCCTGATTACAATCTGGTCTGGTTATAGAAACCACAACTCTACAGTACTTTAACGGTACCTTACGAGCCCCAACGTCATCTAGGCTTTGTCATTAATTAAAAATAACATCTATGAAAGTCTAAAACAGGTTTTCACCAAAAACCACAGCCCGTTAAAAATAAATAAAGTGTGTATTTCCCTCGTTAATTACCCACTTGTGTTTTAATATTATTCCGAGAGCATTCTAAAAGTCTTTTGTAACTTCGGGTAGTAGAAGAGTTTGCTTCACTTAATTTCCACATCTCGTACTGGCAATCTTGTTCGTTAGCAGTAGTTAGTTCAAGAGCTACATGTTCAATGCAATTAGAGAAATAAGAGGATGTAGGGTTGGTGTTGAGTGGCGTCGCCATCGGAGAAGTCCTTCAAAAATATTTCTTGTGATCGTAATAATAGTTCCCGGTTTACAGGAGACAATAAAATGTTGCGTTACAAACAATTACATAATCCAAGCTACGTTATACTATCAACAATATTATATGGTATATAAAATTTGCGATTTCACATAAAGTATTATTATTTTTTACAAATGAAACCGTAGTCCTTTCAATACTCACTATATTCGAAAACGACTAACAATAATACTCCTGTGAATGCAACACACAATGGAAGGCAATATCCAATGAATATCCTCTGAATAATAAATGATCGGATTTGTTTTCCATAGAGCACAAGAGAATGAACCTTTTTACAGAACAATATAGTGACATTTAATGACCGGTTTATTTGTTATTTTATCAGCTCGTTAACATCAGCTGCTGAAAATGGCCGATGTACTAATTGATCACTACAATTAATGATTGACGGGTTGTTACGTTGGCATTACGCTTCACACACTGTTTGCTGATCGCTGTAATTATAACGATATATCCTACTCCGCTTTTATGTTATTGGGTACCAAAGTAGTCTGTTTTCAATTGGTGGTAGGTGGTAATCGCCTCGAAAGTGTAATTCTTCTTCTACATTCCGTATATAAAAATCTTAAATTCTCTGACAGATAACGCTCAGCCTAAACCACTGGGTACAGAAGCATGAAAGATAAATGTTAATTTAATTTCTGTAAATAGGTTTGCACTAAGAATTTTACACGTTGCACGCAGAAATTAGTATGATGGTAGGCGGTAGTACTTACATGGACGAGGGCCTACAAAGAGCTGTATTACTAAGTATGTATAACAGGTAACATAATTAGCCTGTATATAATGGTCCCAGTGCTGCTGGCTTAGCATGACGCTTTCTATTTCTACGAAGATTAAACAGTGCTTTTTCAATACAAAAACACATTTCGTTTCTCCATTTTTAACAGGAGGATATCCTTCTATATTCTGTCATTTTGTATTTCGTTTCCAACGATCTTTGTCTAGGTCCTTATAAATTTAGACTATTTCAGAAGAAGATTTCTTCGTAAACTGTCAAAATCACACTGACAACAAACTTTCTACACGACGGCCACAAAGTATGGGTGCGCCATATTAAACCGCGCGGGCCCAGTGCGAGCTGGTGGATACCACATTTCTTCGAATTTTTAGTTCTAGGACATGCTGGTTTCCTTACGCTGTTTTCCTTGACCGTTTTAGAGCAGTGGTGATGAAATTAAATACTAAAGTAAACGATCTCACGACCTACAACTCGTAAGTCATGGCCGATCCCAAAAGGCCACCACTGCTCCCGACAGAAGGTAATATGGAGAATGGAATTGTGTGTAAGGGCTATTCCTCCTGTGATGGGCGACTCACAGATCTCCCTTACTCCGTGACACAATGGTCATATATACCTACTACAAATCCGTCTTCGCTTCGCACGGTTGTGAAAACATGGAGATTATTTTATTGTAAGCTATGTATTATACACATAAACCTCCCAGAATACATTTTCCAAATAATGGTCAAATCCGCATCAAAATCCGTTGCGTAGCTTAGAAGAACAACATCCGGTTAGACTAGAAGCCGACCTCAACATTTTTAGGAAAAGGCTAAGCAGATGATGATGAGTTTTGAAGAACAACGTTGTCACACAAACAGACACGATAACGCTTACGACGACTCTAATTTATAACAAATGTAGTTGTATATAGTTGGATACAAACCAAAAAAACTAAATAGTATAAAAAACGGACCAATTAAAATTTTATTTTTTTATACCGTGAGACAAATTTATTTTTTTAATAATATGTTCGTTTTTTTTCATCACAACGATCCTTTTCTTTTGTGAATAGAACCTTTCCTGTAAACCACGGTAGGCCCTTATCGGTTACCGGACAATGGCTTCTTGGAGGAACGTAAGTGGGTACTCGAATCTGGGAGCTTCCGAGAACCCATAGTGCGTTCAATGTATTTACCGGATATTTTAGCGATTTTAATAAAATAAAAGCAAAGTTGAGTCCTAAAAAATAGGTAAGTAGGTAGACTAAATCTTTACTTAAAAAGTTCAGTAAATAAAAAATAAATATTGGTAAAATTTTAACAATTACTTAAAACTAAAGGTCATTCAAATACTTACACGTCTGAAAAATTCCAACTGCTTCACTAACCAATAAAAAAGTTCACTCTTCAACAAAATAAAACTGACAAGTCCTTTAATTCCGTATACACCGTCGGCGAAGGAAACTCGACAAAATAAATAGATTCGGACAAATATTTGTTCAACTGGCTGAACAAATGTACTGAAGTCACAGTAGCACAAAAGATAATGTAAACTCGAGTCAGTTCATACTCGAAAATTCCGAGGACGCTCGCGTAGCGCGTAGACGTCCGTAACTGTCGGTCCTCGTAGAGCCACTGCTACGCCGCGTAGGCCGCTACGAGTTGCCTGCCTCGCGCAAAATAGATAGGTACAGAAGGTTTGTTGTTAACAGAGGATTATATGAGTAAAAAAATAAAAAACACAACTGCAAAAACGACAATTTAAAAGTAATGCACCAAAAAAACCGAAACAGGACCCGCATTAAGTTTATTAGCAAGCGGAACTTTTCAATTTTCTTTCGGTTTATAATTTGCAATTGGGTCTCGCCTGCTACTAAACTTAATACGGATATTTAACTTCAGCGGACGGATATTTAGGTTTCAGCTCATATATTAAACCTGAGTGGAGTTTACTTTGTTAATACTTTATTTTATTTTATATTCTATTGTCAATCCTTTTTCGGTCTTTTTAATGCATTACTTTTAAATTGTCGTTGTTGCAGTGGGGTTTTTGATTTTATAAATTACTAGCTTTTGCCAGCGGCTTCGCCCGCGTGGAGGTCGGTGTATTATACATATAAACCTTTCTCTTGAATCACTCTATCTATTAAAAAAACCCGGATCAAAATCCGTTGCGTAGTTTTAAAGATTTAAGCATACATAGGGATATAGGGACAGAGAAAGCGACTTTGTTTTGTACTATGCAGTGATAATTTCTTTTTAGTGTCACGGCACACTCATAAGAACAAAAACTGTGTTACTCGTTATTCAGAATATCACCTACACAGCGCCATCTATGTTAGTGACGATTTCTTTTTTTTAAAGCTTACTAGCAATGTGCGTTACACGTTACTAGTAGTCTAGATAACCGTCAATAGTGCAATGGGTGAGACCACCAGTACAAGTGTAGCAAAGGTACATTCTTCCTGGAGGTTAGTATTGATAATTTTAATGATTTTTAATTCTGTATCAGAATCAGAAGTTGTACATAAATTAATGAGATCGGCTACAGTCTACCTTACGGCGTTCAAATTTTTAGGTACATAAATTAAACTGTTAATTTAAATTAAATAATGTCAGCAAAACAAAACAGAAATTAAAGTGAAGTCAATTAATATTATTAATAAAGTCATAATTGGTCAAATTTGTAATTAATTATAACCAGGATAAATTTATATCATTTAGAAAGTCTTTCACTGAGTAACAACATTTGTCTAATAGTAGTGCAGTAACCTTAGATTTAAAATGTTTACTGAATAATCCTTAAAACTATGAGGTATTTTATTATAAATGACAGGTCCCATTGTCATAATACTTTTCCTTAACAGTGCTGTTTTGTAATTACCCGAATGTAGCAAGTTCTTGTATTGGGATCTCAAGGGGCCATTACGTGTTCTTATTTGTAAAGCCGTTTTTGTTACGATCGCGAATCATTATTTTCATCAACATATAATCTGACACTGCAAATCACACCTCACACCAAACTGCAGTAAACGTAAATAAAAAATCTGCATACTACCTTACCGCAACCATCTTAAAACAGCCACAATAAGTACCAACTTGTCGACTGACTAATATTTTTACCAATGCACGAACTATTTTCATATTATTAGTTCATGTTCATTATTATTGATCTAATTTGTACCTACCCTTTGCGCAGATTATCAAGCATTTGTAATTACCCAATTAATCTCTCCTTATTATTTCAACATCGATGGTCCTCCAAGATAAATATTAAGTTTAAATTTTGATTAATTCCAGCCGTTATAGCTGAGAGAAAATTGATTAATTGTGACTGAGAACTATTTGTTGAATATTGAAATACTAAGACGAGGTCCAACGCTAAGCTATAGTATCTTGTAATAATATAAATTAAATCTTCTTCAATTAATCTGAGGGGCTGGTGGAATTAGCATTTTATTGGTATAGGGACTAGAGATGCTGAATATAACCATCGACCATTAAAATTAACTAATATTTAAAATTAACTATGATATTTGATAAACAAAATTAACATTATCGAATAAAAATATCATTTCAACTTCTTAAAAATATTCATTCCGTTACGTGCTCTATCTGTATTTTTTGGTCTATCTCTCTTACGATAAAACACATTTATTGCTAGGGATATTTTATTCTAAACAAACGCAAGTGATATTTTTAGCAAATATTTCGGTCGGTTAATGGTTTATTGATTGAATAGGTTAGTTTTGTTTTGTTATTCGAATAACAAAGCCGTATCGTCGCGTTGTATTGTTTTCGATTAATGTGAAGATTGTGAAGCTGTTTTAACAAATGCCGAGACGAAATAACGATACTTGAAAGAATGATATTCTCACGTGTTAAAAATATTGGAAAATCTAACCAAAATAAATGCTAGTCAGTCCTAAGCCTGTTCAAGTATGAAGGAAAGTTCATTGAGTTTAACTTAACAATTTCAAAATGCATTAGTAGAATATTCAACCATTAACCAAGTTGCAGTTAACTACTGGAATAAAAATATTAACTAATATTTTCAACCAATAAATTAATCGATATTTTTTTAACCAATAACTAATAACCAACAAACAATTTCAACCAATATTCTCATCTCTAATAGGGACATGATTTATTCTTGTGGAGTTGCTGTGAGAGATTCCCTTACTAATACGCTTTTTATGTCCGAGACAACTTGACCTAGGCAGTGGGGTAATTGGGTACTACTCTAACAGTAGTAATCGCTTTCATTATGATAGTTCAGTAACTTTCATTTTTTTCGTTGTGTACGTTGTTGCAAAATCAAAATCAAAATCAAAAAGTCATTTATTCAAACTAGGCTGAGAGTCAAACTGACTGAACGTCAAAATTACATAAGACAGTCCCCCCAAAACGCCCACCCTTCACCACTTCCTAGTGCTTTAGCTGGGAAGAAGAAGTGGCGCAACAAACTCCCCAGCAGCACAGCTGTCTGTTAAGTTAGAAGAACTTGATTCTATACAATAGTGGGTAATAAACATTACGAAACACAAAAACATTAAATTTGCCATATCTCAGCTAGCACAGGCTTATATACCAACAAAACATTGAAAACATAGTACAGGCAAATAAAATAAACCAACACATGAACTAATATAATTATATAACCTGTCAGTAGTCAAGCTAATACTGGTGAAAGAACATGAACATTGTCTTGAGTTAATCACAGCGACCAACAATTATTATCGTTTAAGTAGTCGTTGACAGAATAGTAAGCCTTTGAACAGAGAGTGGATTTAACTTTAACTTTAAACGCATTAAAATTCAAATCTAGCAAAGAAGAGGGGAGCTTGTTATAAAAAGTTATACCAAGACCAACAAAAGAGTTATGAACCTTATGAAGCCGGTGAAAGGGAACACGTAGTTTGTCCTTATTTCTAGTATTAATATTATGAATATCACTGTTTTTAGTATACAAGTGTATATTTTGCCTGATATATAAGATGTTGGCCAAGATGAATTGCGATGCGACCGTGAGAATCCTAATATCCTTAAAAAAATCTCTCAGAGAAACTCTAGCACCTAGTTGGTAAATGGCTCGAACAGCTCGTTTTTGAAGAACAAAAATATTTTGAATGTCAGCTGCTTTGCCCCACAGCAGAATGCCGTAGGACATAACACTATGAAAATAACTAAAATAAACTAACCGAGCTGTATCAACGTCAGTGTATTGTCTTACTTTTCTGACGGCGTAGGCAGCCGAACTGAGCCTTCCCGCTAGGCTTGATATATGTAATCCCCACTGAAGTTTGGCATCTACTGTTAAGCCCAGAAAAACTACCGAGTCTACAGTTTCAAGCACCTCATTTTCTAAGACGATGTTAGGTCCTAGATTCTTAACATTCGGTAAGGCGAACTTGATACATTTCGTTTTCTTGGCATTGAGAACTAGGTTATTTGTGGTAAACCAATCCGTAACCATTGAAAGTGCACTGTTTACGTCGTCAAAATCTTGTCTGTTCCTGTCTACTTTAAAGATAAGAGAGGTATCATCAGCAAACAGCACAACGTCACAGATACTCTTTAAATAGTATGGTAAGTCATTAATATACACTAAGAATAAGAATGGTCCTAGTATTGAGCCTTGAGGTACACCCAACTGAACTGGTAGCCTGGAAGATTTCACACCATTAACATCTACACATTGGTGCCTATTTTGCAAATAAGAACTTATTACATTGAGAGCTTCGTTTTGAACACCGTAATGACGTAGTTTACGCAATAGCGTGTCATGGTGCACGCAATCAAAAGCTTTGGAGAGATCACAGAAAACTCCAACAGCATTTTGCGAGTTTTCCCACGCGTTAAAAATGTGTTTCAGCAGAGCAACACCCGCATCTGTAGTCGAACGACCTTTTGTAAAGCCATATTGATCATCATGAAGTAGGCTATTTAAATTAAAATGTCTTAGCAACTGCTTGAGTATTAACTTTTCAAATATTTTAGACAAATTGATCGAACATATGGAGCAATGGATTAGCTATAATATATCCTACAAAATTATTCAGGTTCTGGTTGATAGTATGTTATGCATATGCATATGCGGTTCTGGTTTCCTTTGAGCTGGCAAACTGTCAAACATCAAAATTGGCACGTCTGGTGAAGGCATAGACGAGGCCACCACCGAAAAGGAGATTCGGACCACTGACGTTTAAACCCCATTTCACGCCATTTTACTATGAGACCCATATAAAACTGAGACTTGTTTCGTAATCTATACAATATTTCCCATTCGATTTTATAACTTCTGCGTAATTCGATTTAAGTAAAATATGAAAATAAAAATTAAAAATGTTTTTTTTATTATAATAACAAGTAAAACTTAACAACTAGTGATTGGAGCCTTCTTTTAAGCAGATAAGCCTGTGTTAGGAGACTCCGCTCTTCCATAACTTAAATAAATATCTTTTACTTGTTTTATGTAAAATATATGTAAGTAAAGGGAAAAGTGGTAATAAAAATAAAACGAGAAATAATAAAGCTAAACATGCAGTAGGTACAGCACGCGCGCAGGCATGCGAGCAGGTGAGTGAAAGTAAGAGTGTGTGAATGTTAGGGTGTGTGTATGTGAGTACATATGAATCAGAGCGTATGCATAAGGTGAACAATAGTACAGGCATTAGAGGTAGGGTATTTTTATTCCAGCAGCGCCTCCGTCTCATCATAAGTGGTTTTATCCAATTAGTTACATTTTTTTTCATTCAGTTTGTTTCTTATTGAATATGTAAATCTCTTTGTTAATTCTGTTGTATAGTTGAGCTGAGCGTCTTTTATATTGTTACAATATAACGAGCATGTATTAAACTAACAACAAGTTTTGTTAGTTTCACCCATTTTTGTCATTCAAGACCATAGAAATCAAAATTCTGCGTATTTTTAGATTACAACATCCTTATTCTACGATAAAACAATTATTTGAGGAGCTGGTGGAATTAGCAGTTAATTGTTTTAGGTACCTACCTACATTATTTATTCTTGTGGAGTTGCTATGAGCAGATTCGATCACTAGCACGCTTTTTAAGTTCGAGACAACTTGATTTAGCGTATTATTAAACTTAATTTACTTTTGGACGCACCTTGAGGTACGGAGATGTCTACGACAGAGATTTTCTACTCACAATTGTTGTACTCGATTTTTATGAAAAAAAAATTGTTTCCAAAACACATCACTCATAAAACGTGAATGATTAATTAATTCAATTGATTTTGAAATGCGATACCTGAGCAAGATTGATTGTCATGAAAATGTTAAATTATTTCAATGTATGTGATCAGAATATGCGCATATCAATGAGTTTTAGACGAAATTATAATTTTAGGTGAGTAGTTTACTATTATTGGTAGTATATAGTTGCTATATGCTGGCAGGATATTTTTTTATAATGAATTCTCCAAAAAGAGAGAACGAACGAACGTGTAACGGAAAATATATTATCCAGATATACATACCAAGGGCACGATTTCTTTGGATGATTTCAAACGATATTGGAAGGGTTTGTTAATTCTATATCTACATGTTCGGAAGTAATGAGAATTTTTAATACATTGATACCAGAACAAATTGAAACAAACAAATCACTCGGAAGAGATTTATCGTGATATTGGCAAATAAGGTGGAAAGTTATTGACCTCCGTAGTGCGATGGCACGTTTGTTATCATTTGAATTTAAGAAACATATAAAACCGAAAATTTGGTTTCAATTTTTAGGGTAGGTATTTTATTATGAGGTGAAACTATGTATAATGATTCTATACCAGCTGTTATCTCTAGTGCTTAAGGATAGCAATAGGGTTTCTGTTACACCCTGTATAAGATAAAATAACCAAATAGGCACCTACTAGTTTTAGAATAACTTGGAACTAGACGGAAATTAACAACTTTGTTCGACTCTTAAAACAACGGCACAATATTTACCAATTTTTCAATGCCAATTCCAGACGTCAAACAGTTTAAACTATCAAAATGTTTCACTTTGTTTCATACAAATATATTTACATTTCCACCCTTTTCTCGCCAAAACAATGCAACGGCATTTTCACAGATATTAGTCTGAAATAGGATCATTTATCAGAACAAGTGAGACATATTTCCCGGCTAGGAGACTCCATCTGTTAGTCTAGACAGATCTGGACTGGCTTACAGTAATACTAAAGTAAAGGGAATCGGATGAATGTAGTGGCCGTCTGTTTTTGGTGATATAGACTGAAAAGTTGTAAGAGGGTGGCAACACTTATTATCGGAAGTAGAGATTTTGAAAGGGAAAAAATTAAAGCTTGATAATTTTGTTTTTAAAGGCGAAGCAGTATTGGTCTTCTAACAGCCCGATGGATAGCCTACCTATGACACGAAAGGACGTGGTCTACACTCATCATGAGCTGACACAAAGCAGACAGGGAAGATTTACATTTTTTTTAAACGTGAATAATAGTCCTATTTATATGTACCGAAGCAAGACATTATCCTTGAGAACAGACTAAGGTTAGCCGGTCGATGTTACTCATCCTCTCAATTACCTATATTATTTTACTCTGCTCTTCTGTAAAATAGTGGGTAATCAACTCTGTTCTACGAATTCATTCATATTAACGCAAGTTAAAATTTCACTAGAACAATGTTTTTGCACTGTAATTAATTCAGTAAGATTAGAAACACTTGCAACAAAAGAAAACTTGAAACTACCTCCCTGAGTTGACTACACACGGTAAATACGCCAGGACTTGTCTCATATTTACTCTCCAATTATTACTTTGCACAATTGTAAACTCACTAACTAACATGTTGAAGCAAATAAAATATAGTCAACGGCTTTCCAGTTTCTAGTGATTTTCAAACGTGGCATTAAAACTTTTGCTTATTTTAATTTACAATATTTTAATTGGCTACAACTCCAATTCGCAGGTTTCCCGTATCCAATTTAAAATGCTTGCAACTAACATTTTCACTTGGAAAGAATAATTAACAATGTCGAAAGTAATTTAGTTAATGATATAATTTATGGCTCAGTTAAATTAAAAGGCTGGATGAACAAAAAGTAAGGAAGGGCGGAGCAATTAACGGACGGACGATAATTTGTTACTTCACCCTACTTGGCGAAATTGAGAGCCTGAGTGTAAGACCCGTCGAGTAAAAGTTTCTTTAGTATACTTAGGGTATACTTTTGTATAATCTAACCATTTTATAACGAGGTTTACTCATGTTAACCTTGCGCACTGGTTTCGAAATATTTTAACGACTAGCACAAATTGGACTTTTGTCCGTACTATTTTTTATTTTTTAATACCAGATTACGATATCCACAGTGGTGACACTGTCGAAACATTTAAATGTATTTTATTCCATAATAAAATACATTTTAAACAACCCGGGCAATTGCCTGATTTGTTTAAAATGTATTTTAACTGAGACTGCTATGGCATCACTAAGAAATAACGGTTATGATTTATTATCGTTTTTTTTTTAGGTGAAGCACAAGTCACTTTAAATGAAATGCTCGGTGCATTTCATTTAAAGTGACTTCCCAGCGTGGCTTGACCAGACTCGATAAATCGAATGAACCCCAAGATTTGCACTAGCCCCTGGAGCCTCATGCTTCATGGTGTTACAGAGGCCATTGCATATCAAGAAGTAGACCGGGGGGCGCGGTAATGGTCAGGTAGACGTGCCCATAGGATAGGAAAGGATTGCGAGCCTACCGGATATGCATCCTTGAGTAAGCATTGGACTAGTGGAGAGACGGGTGGTATTTATTTATAGGAGGGCATCTTTTCACGACGTCGCCGGCATGTTGATTCAAGTCGGGCTTCTTGGGTACGTTCAATTGTTTTCTTAGCTCTTTTCTATGCCGTTGCTTCGCTATGTTCTGTTTTGTTGTTTTCGTAGTAATATTCTGAGTTCTCGCACCTAACAGTTTCTGGTTTTTTGTAGATATCGCTAGCCACTTTCTTGATCTTATTTTTGTCTCCAGCCATGACCTTTCAAAACTTGATTCCCATGTCGAAGCATTTCATTGCTTGTTTTAGATTGTCATTCCTTGGGTAAATATGTCGTCCGAGGTTCTTAGATTTGGCCTTGTACTGCATTGCTACCTGCAATAGGTGTGGTTTATCCCGTCTGAAGACGTATGCTAAGTAGCACATCTTGTGGTTCTTGATGCGTTTTGTTACGGTTTTTTCGTCTAAGATTTGGTGCATTTTCTTTATTATTTGAGTTTTAATCTGTTCACCTTGGGTCGATACTTTTAAGTGATATATCACACAAGGTACGATAACCCTTCGATACATAAGTCTAGCTAACTTCAAGTCCATCTTTGCCTTTAGTATGAATGGTAGTAATGATTTGCGTTTCTCGTGGCCTGTTGGCATCGTTTTCTAATTGTGCTTTTTCTGCTTGTGTATGTGCCTAGCTATTTTATTTCGTCCATTGTTGGTATACTTATTCCGTTGAGGGTCACGTTGATTGTTTGCTGTGATGTTATGGGGTCCCTAATTCGAATGTTTGTTTTTGTTTCGTTTATTTGGAGGCCTGCGGTATTTAGTAAAGGTTTTGTGTGGTATAAGATGCGCTCTAGTCCTTCTAGATCATCTGCAATGAGTATAAGATCGTCCGCAAATGATAATACCAGGAGGAGTGAAACGCGGTCCTGATCTAGTTTGATTAAATGGGTTGCATCTTTAAGGGTTTTATGGACTTCGTCGAAGACCAATGTAAAAAGGCGCGAGGAGTGAGGGCAACCCCGTTTAACTCCCTTTCCTTTGATAATTATAATCCAATTGCTTTGCTGGCCACTCCATTTGATGCATGTTCTTACATTCATGCATACCTTGATTATCCTGTTGGTCATCGATTTGTTGGTGCATTGCAATAATTATCCTAGTGCCTTAATGTCTTTAAGTCGACATTGTAATGGTGTTTTCTATGACAAGGGCGAGTACGTAAATTCGTTTACTTGCAAATCCTTCCTCCTCTAGGACCCTTTCGTGCATAAAATGTGGTAATCTGTTGATCCATTGTTTAAAAGGGACGCTTGGTAGTTGCCTAGTCCCGTTATTGCATCGTCTATTTTTATTTTTTTTGTTTTTACTACGCATCTGGCGTAAATTCTGTAGTACCATTATGCAGCGATATTCGTTCGCGTCTTCTAGTTTTTTATTTTTGGGATTAGTACCTGCGCGGTTTCAAGCCACTTGTACACGTGTATTCTGTGTCCAGGCTTTATTCTTGTGTATAGTTGCGGTTTCCTGTTATATTTGGGGCATCGCTTTGTTACGTTCGGTTACCACGGTTACCACTTGGTCCGTTCCGGGGCTGTCTCGTTTGGCATTTTATTGATGATTACCATTACTTCTTAAGTTTTTGTTATTTTAACATTTGGTATCTGAAAAGGCCCTCGTTCCTTTTTTTTTTTTGTTTTCCTGGTGGACACCTTTATGTACGCGGATCTTCTTCGGCGTTTTGTTTGTTGTTCCTGTAAAACGTGTCGAGCATTTGCCTGCATTTTCCGGTGTGAAATGTCTCTAGTCCGGTGAAGCGGGCTCTGCGTGTTTTTGTTCTTCTTGATATTTAACCTTTTGGAGTGTTGTCTGCCATTTTTTTGCCTATTTGGATTATCCGGTTTCCCGCTTTGTAGGTTAGCAAGAGCTAAGCGATAGTCTCTTGATTAAATTGGCTGAAGAATCAGTTTCCTGAGCAGCGGTCGGTTTTAATAACCTCCGTTATTGTGTTCCAGGGTATTTCGATGTCTTTACTCGTTGGGATGATGTCTTTATTTGCTAGTTTTTTGTTATCCAGTCTTCGTATTTTATTTATACAGAATTTCTGTTGAGAGCTGCGTAGTTGCATTGTTTGTGCTTGATATGACCCCGGTGTGTGTTACTCGCTTTTCTTGAGGGGTGCCAATCACAGTGTGGAGATGTATGTTCCTGAGTTCAACCCTGTTTCCTGTAGGTTGGCTATATGAATGCCGCTACGTGAAGGTTCAGCGTCTATTTGATTTTGTTTCTTTGGCTGGTGTTGAGGCGCCGATGTACACAGGTCTGGTCAAGTGCGCTTAATTGCGGTAAAGGTCTGTTTCTGGGTGTTGTGTATCCAGTGTCGTTTGCGATTACGTCTGATAACGGTGTTCGCTAATTGGGGGCTGTTCGTTTGAGGCCGGGGTTTCGTGGATTTTTCTTGCTCTTCTCGTGTGTTTTACCGGTTATAAGGATTGGCATGTCGTGGTGTTATAGCGTTGTACTTAGGATGTCGCTGTTGGCGGGTACAAGTTCGCCAATAGGTGAATACCCTTGTGTGTTTCTGTTGTTTCTGTGCACATTTACGAGATAGTATTCGGCCAAGGCGATGATGATATCTTCGCCACCACGAAATGTTATATTAAACTAGCCCCTGACCGCGGCTCCGGCCGCGTGAATGTCGGTTATAGCGTATGTTCCTATATGAAAAGTAGCCTGTCTCTCTCCATATTCTTGGCTATATCTCAGCCAAATTTCATGACATTTGGTTCAGCGGTTTAGGCGTGAAAGCGTAACATACATACAGAAAGTCACTTTCGCATTTATAATATTAGTAGGGATTGTGCGGTTATGTATTTTGCTATCCTTTATTCCTGGAAGAGAATGCTGTTGGGGAGAAAATCATGTATATTATTTAGAAGTGCTAGGAAAATTCTATCGTCCTGTCGATGTTTCCAAATATATGTGGCGAGATCTTGACTGACAATCCTATGATCGAGTGTTAAGCCCATTAAATTATTTTTTGAAAACACTTTTGTTTTGTAGTGCAAGTCCAGGACACGTGCAAAGGGGCTGAGGCCGACTTGACCTTTTTTTTTGGTTTATCTGTAGAACAAAAGCGTGCTATGCGAACTTAAGAGTTAAGGGTAACTTTTTTGTACACTTCAGCACATATGGGCCGTGGGCCGACTCAAATTTCGGTAACCGTGGCGTTATAAGTTATAATAATACAATCTTTAGGTACTGCGTTTTGAGCGATAGGTACCGTATTTTGCGCTAGAATAATAGCGTAAATTAGTTTGTGCCGCCCTATTATATATAGTGTTAGCACACTGGCCCACAACGAAAGGCCGGTCGTTCTCAGTTTTATAGAACAAATCCCTGAAATATTAGGAACGATCTCACCAGGTTTAGCCGCCAGGGGTCAGCCGTGTCACTCGTCTTCCAGCAGCCAGTCTTCGCTGCAGGCTGAAGCGCACTTACGTCACTTTTGCTCCCTTGTTTTATACTACCCAATATACCAAATTGCGACACAGACGGAGATACACAAAAAACTCGGTTTGATTTCGAAGTCTGGCAAATAAGTCAACATCTGCTGCGCGCGGGCAGACGCGACCGTTCACGACGGTGGCCCAACTTGAACTCCTAGGTGAAGCACAAGGCACTTTAAATGGATAAATGTTGTGCGTTGTCGTTGTTGAAATTTGAAAAACAGTTGGATAGAAGTGGCATGAAGGAGCCAAGTTTTGAAAGAGCCACTTACATTATTTTGGTTGTTCTAGAACGGATTTGGTTGGTAACTTTTTTTTAAGTGGCAACACTGATTGCCCGTCACCCACAAACATTTCACAGTTCGCCGAAACTAACGAACGCCAGCACATCGAGTTAAAGTATTTGTGATATGTATTCACTTGGAGGTGCGGAAATAAGTAAACGAGTGACTTGATTGAACGCTGGTTTATTACTGGCTTTGACATGGGTCCACCCACACATTCACAATATAAGACCTATGTGTGAGTGGAAAGCGTAAACACATCATTCCTCCACACTAATTTCGAAACCTGTTGACAAAATGAACACATTACAGTTTATATATTTTTTAAACAAAATACATCATAGGTAATATTACTACAACTTAATATGTAAATAATCTATTTGTAAAACCTAGTAAAATCTACTTTCTTTCTTGTGCGCTGAGAACGTGCACGTAACACTTGCATATCTGCATAATCCTGCGCAACAGTCAAGACTGGAGGAACCTGAGTATCTGCTGCTTGAATTAAGGATTGCCGTGCATTTTCTCGGCTCACATTATCTGCTACTACAGTCTTATTGCCGTCAACATTAACGCTAGTTACGGCCGTGCTAACTGGCTCTTCACTCTGTTCCGCCTCCATTGGTTTCTCTGAAACTACTGAACTTGATTCAACGGCCGGAACGGACACTAGTGCTGGTGGTATGAACGGATCCAGCGGAATCGATGGGCTAGGAACAAGTGGGGAACCTGTAGACATTGAATCCACGCTTTCATTTGACTTCGTTATGTTTGTGTGTTTTTTGTTCTTACAATTTAACAATTGATCAACATGTCTTATACAGGAAATATTTTCATCTTCAACTAGCACTTTATACATTCTTTTACCTATTACCTTATTTATTACTCCTAATTTCCAAGCCTCTTTTCTTCCACTGTACCACCGAACCCATACCCTGTCACCTGCTTCAAAAACTCTTAAGCGACCATCTGAATTTTCCCCTGACAATGCTGCACTTGGTTGATTTTCTTTGTCAAGTATTAAATCAAGACGCGTTCTTAAATTCCTGCCAAACATTAACTTCGCAGGTGAATGTCCAGTAGTACAGTGATCTGTGTTTCTGTATACAAATAAATATCCCAATAATTTTTCGTGTAACACATTAATTAAGAGCTACATTTTCACTTAAAATACTCTTTAACATTTTTTTACACGTCCTCACAGAATTTTCCGCTTGTCCGTTGCTACATGGATGGTAAATTGGAGACGTCATGTACTTAATACCATTATTGGAACAGAATAATTTAAATTCTTTAGAACTTATCTTGACATCATTATCCGAGACTATTGTGCATGGTAAACCAAATGTAGAAAACAAGTGGTTTAACTTTTTTATTAAGGATTGGGTGGTTACGTCGTTCCGCATATAAATGCACTCTGACCATTTTGAGTACGCATCTATCACTACCAAGTAAGTCTGTTGCTTTATAGACAAATAGTCAATATGAATTCGTTCCCATGGTGCCGCTGGACTTGGCCACGGCGAGGGCGCAGCTTGCGGTGGAGCTGCCCTCATGCTTGCACATACATCGCATGCTGCGATCCACCTCTCAATATCCCCATCTATTCCTGGCCACCACATCCTACTACGCGCATTCGATTTCATTTTGACGATGCCTAAATGCGTGCTATGTAGTTCGCTCAACATTCTTTCACGCAATGTCAACGGAATTATCACCTTAGGTCCCCTCATTAAGATTCCATTTTCATATTGCAAATCCGTGCGACATAAAAAAAATGGACGAATAGACTCGCAACTAATTTTACGCGGCCAGCCTACCTTTGTATACTTAATGACAGTTTGAATCGTCTTATCATCACACGTAGCATTCTTTACATCGGTAAACAAAACAGCTGGCGCGATCGCATCAAAAAAATTCAATGAGCAGTATGCGTCGTATTCGCTATCTCTGTCGCACCCACTATCGGGTACAGGTGCACGGGAAAAATAATCAGCGACTAAGTTATTCTCACTGGTTATATACTGAACAACATAATTATAAGCAGATAGTATAATAGCGTATCTTTGCAATCGTAACGCTGTGGTTATTGATATGCCCGTTTTATTATTAAATATTGAGACTAAGGGACGGTGATCGGTTTTGAGAATAAAAGGTTCACTTCTACCGTATAGGTATTGATGGAAGTGTTTTACCCCAAATATAATTGCCGTCGCCTCTTTATGGATTTGACTATAATTGCGTTCACTCGCCAACAACGACCTTGAAGCATATGCCAGCGGTCGTTCGCGGCCATCGCTATCCCTTTGACATAAAACTGCCCCGAGACCGTACGGACCCGCGTCCACCGACAACACCAGCTGTGCGCTCGGCTCGAAATGTGCCAGCATGCGCTTGGAGGCCAGTTCGGCGCACACACGGCGCGCTGCGCGGCGCTGTCTCGGGCCCCACTCCCACCGTGCACCGCTGCGCAGTAGTTCGTGGAGTGGGCTCATTATGCTTGATGCATTTGGAATAAAATTTCTGTAGTAGTTGACTACCCCTAAGAACCTCTTTACTTCTGTTACATTTTTCGGTTCCGGAGCGTTTAATATAGCTTTTACTTTATCGCGGTTTGTACGTAATCCGCTTTTATCGATAACGTAACCCAAGTAAGTTACATGCTCCTTAAAAAACTCGCATTTGTCCTTCTGAAGGCGCAACCCAGCTTCATTTAACCTGCTTAAAACCCGAGCTAACCTCGTCATATGAAGTGTTTTCGTTGGTGCAGTCAAACAAATATCGTCTAACCATATACTGACCCCTTCGATATCAGACAGCAATACTTCCATTGCCTTTTGGAACAAGGCAGGAGCATTTGCGAGACCATAAACTAGGCGGGTATATTTGAATAATCCTTTTGGTGTGTTAATAGTAGTCAACTCTTGGGAATCTTCTGACAAAACAAATTGATTGTAGGCGTTTTTTAAATCAATTTTTGAATAATGTTCACCACCACCAAGTTTCGCGAACACTTCCTCAATCCTAGGTAGTGGATATTTGTCTATTATAAGGTCCTTGTTAAGTGTGACTGAAAAATCACCTGCAATCTTAACAGTACCGTTATCTTTCAGAACGGGTACTATGGGGGTTGCGTAACACGAATTACTAACTGGAACTAGTATACCCAAACTGACCAGTCTATTTAGTTCTGATTCAACCTTGTCTTTTAAAGCAAATGGTATTTGTCGAGCCTTACAGAATTTTGGTACTGAATTTTCCTTTAGTTGCAAATGTACTTTAAATTTATTAAAGGTACCAAGTTCATCCTTCCATAAATTCGGATACTGTTCCAATAATGTAGTAACGTCAGCGTCTTGGCTTATTTTATAAATATTAGTCAAAATCAAATTGAATGCGGACATAAAATCGCGACCGAGCAGGGGAGGCCCAGTTGTATCTACTACAAATAATTTAATAGGTTTCTTTTGATTATTGTATTCGACTGTTGCCTGGAAATACCCTAACGGTGAAATTTTATGCCCATTATATAAACACATTTTCAAATTGCAATTAGTTAATTCGCAACGTGCAAACAGTTCACTGTACATTCTTTTTGACATAACAGAAACACCCGACCCGGAATCTAACTCCATAGTAACATTTACCTCATCAACTTTAATTTTCAAATTCAACGGTTTATCAGTTACGTACCTTATATTAAAATTATTACATTCATCACAGCTGCCATCCGTGTCTGCCTCACTGTCATCACCACCGATATTATTAACCCGAATACTGCCATTTTTGTTATTTTTATTACACACCTTCTTCAAATGCCCTACTTTTCCACATTTTTGGCATTTATAATTTTTGTATCGACACTTGTCCTTATCGTGATTTTTTAAACCGCACACCGAACAACGGAAGTCTTCGTAACGTTGGTCACGATCGTGACCCGACGTTGATGCGCGCCCACCTCGCGAGCTCGTACGAGCGCCGCCGGCGCCACCGCCGCCATTGCCACCACGTTTACCGCTCCCATTGCTCGACCAATTGCCACCTTTGTACGATATTTTGTTCACTGCTTCCTCTTTGATCACAGTCATATCTGTGGGCAATACGTTCCTGGCTTCTCTAGCACATTCCGCTCGTTCTGCAATTTCCAGTGCTCTCGACAAACTGAGGGTAGAAGCATTCTGCTCAAACAATTTGTCACGTTCGGGGCCCGCTCCCAGACCAAGGACGAAACGATCCGTAAGATTCGTGTTTAGGGCGGCTCCAAATTCACAATAACTCGCTAATCCTCGCAATCGTGCAGCCCAATCGCTCAACGATTCGCCTGAGTTCCTCTTCGCTCCGTAAAATTTTGCCTTATCCGAAAATGAGCATTGTTTCTGCTTAAAATGAGTGTCGAGCAATCCTATCAGCTGCTTGTAATTCAGTGCTTCTAAATCGTCTGGATATGCTAAATTACGCACCAAGCGATACGAATCATCTGATAGATGTGTGATTAATATTGCACTTTTGTTGTCCTCCTTCACATCGTTGACTTTAAAAAATTGAGTCAACCGGCCTTTATAAATTAACCACTCACATGTTTTATAATCAAACGTAGTTAAATTTCCTAAAAACGTCTTCGCCATTTTTTTTTTCTTTGCGAGGGTAAGTTCGATCTCGTCGCCAATGATATGTATTCACTTGGAGGTGCGGAAATAAGTAAACGAGTGACTTGATTGAACGCTGGTTTATTACTGGCTTTGACATGGGTCCACCCACACATTCACAATATAAGACCTATGTGTGAGTGGAAAGCGTAAACACATCAATTTGGCACTAAAAAGTAAGTATTTTGCTACATTTAAGCTGTTTTTTGGTATTTTATTGTACACAAATATAGGTAAATGGTTTGTAGATTGAGTTTGTGCATATATTTGCAGCTGCGTAAAAACTGAGCTGCAAATGTTTTGATATTGTTGTTATTTTGAAGGTTATGTTTTTTTTTAAGAACAAGTTATGAAAGATCCGGGAGAATGGGCCATAAGAGAGCTGGCTCTTTCATAACCATGCATTTGAATTTTGTAAATAATATAAAATAATAATAAATATGCATTTTTCTTAATATATTATGAAATTATTCGCTTCAGATATTGTATTATGGAAAAGCCTGGTCCAAAAAACGAAAAAGACCCGAAAAATCGGTAATTGAAGAAGCAGTCAGTGAAGTTTGGACACTTAGCTAAAATAGTTAAAAAGTAAAGTCATCTAGTGAATCAGCTTATAAACACTGTCCTAATATAGGAAATAAGCGTATTTTCACAACAGAAGACTAGGAGAATATGCTTGCGGATTATTTAAAGACTGCTTCGAAAATGTGCTATGGCTTAACAAGACATCAAACTAAGAAGCTGGCATTTGATTATGCCATGGCCAATGATAGGTATCAGCCCAGATGAATGAAAGGAAATTGGAACTGCGAGTGATTGATTTACTTATTTAATTATTATTTTTAAACTTACAGACACTATCTCTACAGGATGACCCAATACAATAGTGGTTTGCAAACACACACTAAATAAATTGAAAAATCAACTTACGACTAATACATAAAACTATAAACTTTAAAAATACCAAGCAACACTAAACTCTATTAAAAAACAAAATCTGAAGTGAGTCCGCAGAATTATACATATTACCTACCTATGTAATAATTGAGGGGCTTAAGGCTAAGTGATATAAGCCATACGGGCCGATCGATCAGGTAAAGCTGCGCTTGCCGCGGTTGGTCAGTGGATAGGTGAGCATCTTTACATACCGAGACCCCTCCGTGCCTCGGAGAGCACGTTAAGCCGTTGGTCCCGGCTGTCATTTGTGGATCTTTGACAGTTGTTACGGGTCGTCAGAAGCCCGAAAGTCTGACAACCAGTCTTACCAAGGGGTATCGTATTACCCAGTAACTGGGTTGTGGAGGTCAGATAGGCAGTAGCTCCATGTAAAATACAGGTATTCAGCTGCATCCGGTTAGACTGGAAGCCAACCCTAACACAGTTGGGAAAAGGCTAGGCAGATGATGACCTACCTATGTAATAATTATCAAACTAAACCCAAAATACAAGATCAGACTTAACACAGAATGTTAATATTTAAATATAACTAACAAAATTCAACAAAACTCTTGCGAATTCACTCAGATTGCACGAAAATTTGTCAATTCGCTCATGCACTTCGTTTAGTACACATATTGTGCGAGTGAGGGATGCGATGATTGGCTCAAAGGGTTTATGAGCAAAGATTTAGCTGTGAGAAAACCGAAAGTACTTCTCTATCCCGTGCAACAGGTTTTAATAAAACTAATGTAAACACATTTTTTGAGAAACTGAGCACGGTTTTACGCAACTACAATTTTCCTCCCCATATGATTATTAACGCTGACGAAACAGGCTGCAGCACTGTCACCAATCCTGCTAAAGACATCGCTGAAAGAGGTTTAAAAACAAATTGGGCAACTTACCTCAGCTGAACCAGGAACATTTGTGACAACTCTGTTCTTTATTAATGCTGCCGGTGGTCTTTTACCGCCTATCCTAGAGTAAACTACAAAGATATTAAATGACTTAAATAATGGTCCGTCTGGAGCTCTAGGGTGGGCTCAGGCTTCTTGATGGATGACTGAGGACTGTTTTGTCAAAGCGCTTTTACACTTTGTGATGCATATTGGGCCATCAAAAGGTAACCCAGCATTGATATTAATTAATAATTACAGCTCTCATGTGAATCTGAGTGCTTGAATTTGCTCTCCAACTTCCCCTAGCTATCTAGCCCCTCACTTTCAGATCATTTGTGTCAACCACAACAAAATCTTCCTTCTTCTAACAATCGCCTTCTTCAATGACCTACTCACCGCACAGACTTTATTCACTCTTCCATTTTCATTCAGTCTCTCTCTGTGGAATGCGTTCCCCTTGGAAATCAGAATGGCAACCAACCAGCAAAAGTTCGCGAGCACATTCAAAAGAAGCTGGCAGTATCTTCACATCGATAATGGTTTCCCATTGTTTATCTTAATTGTTTTATTATATTTATGTGTAAGTATAAAAGTATGTTTATTTGTGGTTATATTTAATTAGGTATTTATATCATAAGTATAGCTTTTATAAATAGGTATAATAATGTTATGTGTATATTTACTTATATTTGAATAAATATTTAAAACACGACTTACGTAATTCATCACCCAAAGGTCGACTGGTAGAAAATGCCTTTGGCATTAAGTCCACCTCTGTATATTTCTGTGCGTGAAGTATTAAATAAATAAATAATGTGCTAATTTTCGTTATGTGTGTCATCTTCATAGTTTTCAAGAGCGCCGCCGCGCCGGTGCCGAAAATCAGGAAATTTAAATCCAAAATGGCAGCCATAACTACTGGTGCATCTTAGTAAATGGGTTGCTTTTCACACGGGCAACTGTATGTCGGTGCTCTTTTGAGCAACATCGCTTACAGAGAAGCATTATCTTAGTTAAAACAAGTTTTTAAAATATTTATTATCTATTTGGTGTCTCCAACAAAGGATACACAGAAACCATAGAAATCGCAATAATATAATAGGTATTGTCAATTTCAGTTTTTTTGCCTGTTTTTTTTTACTGCGCTCTATCATCTTTCTGCATCGTGATCATGCCGTGGTCCCAAGGACCGAGAACTGACAGGTGGCGCCAGGCGTCATTACACTTGTCGCCGTGCCGAGCATTCCCACCCCTGTGAGTTTATTCAGTGGACAACATTTTTGGTAGACAAAGCTAAAAGAGTCGAGACAGGCGCCCCCGCTCTGTGCGACACCGCGCCTTTGAACTTACCGAGTCCCAACGGGCGACGACTGGCCACCGGAGACCTCATCGGATGTGGTAGTTCCCACGGCCTGTCGGCCTGGCTTGAGGCGGTCTGGCCTGTGATAAAGCGGGCCGGGGTATGCGGCATAACGCTTCAGCACACTCCGCCAGACGAGTAGTCGATTTATTGAGTATGGCAGGTGCACAGATACTTATTAGATAATGAGCCTCGACCATACCTCACCATTTTAGCGACACATTATTGTTTTCCAGCATGCACGCGAACGAAGTCGCGGGCACAGCTAGTACATAAATATGTAGGTAGTATAAGGGAGAGCAGTGGTAGCCCAGTGGTGTCGGCCACAACGAACGAATTGCACATCGTGAGTTCGAACCCAGGCAGACAATTTACTCTGTGTATTTAATTTCATCACCACTGCTCTCGAAACGGTGAAGGAAAACATCGTGAGGAAACAGACATGTCTTAGAACCAAAAATTCGTTGACATTCGACATCTACCAACCCGCACTGGACTCGCGTGGTGGATTATGGCCCATTCCCTCTCACAGTGAGGAGGCCTGTGTCCCAGCAGTGGGAACATTATGGACTGATTATGCTGAGGCAATCATTAATAACCACCACAACACTAATAGCAACTGTTGGTGTGTTAGCTACACTGGCGTAGGTAAGATTATACGTAAACAGTAAGATGTTGAAGGGAGTCTCAATGCGCTCCCCTGAACCTCCACCTCCAGCTAATTCCATCATCATTGCCAAGTTCGACACCCTGTGGATACACAAAATCAAAACATGCAAACAAAACATACATTCAGTGAACACCTAACGCCCACGCAAAACACTTTATGGCTACCAAGCAGATGTGTACTCCGATGTAAAGAAATGCAGAAGGTTAGTAGATGCAAACGTAGATGATGCCAGGAAAACTGTCTCTAAATGTTGCGGACGGGCGTTCGCAATTTTATAGGCTAGTTCAGTTAGGACAACTAAGTAACTGTCGGGAGGACACGGCGTGGCACACGCTGCCAGAGTGTGCCGCTTGGGAGGAGCCGCGCCGTGCCCTCATCTCAGGAGTCGGCAGTGACCTGTCGCTGCCGGCCGTTGTCGACTCGATGGTCGGCAGCGAGGAGTCCTGGGACGCGGTGGCATCCTTCTGCGAAACAGTCATGTCGCAGAAGGAGGCTGCGGAGAGGGAGCGGGAGATTGGTTCCGCTAACCCGATCCGCAGCAGACGCACCGGGCGTCGGCGGAGGGCGGACAACGCCCTCTTTCAGCCACCCTAAATGGGTCCAGGGGCGACAGATCTGGGGAAATCTGTCACCCCTTACTTCTTAGGACCCGAGATGGTGGCGCGTAGTGTTCCACGCGCGCCTCTCTATGACGTAAGGGGGGAGTTTAACACCTCACTCCCCCCCATTCGTGAGGTGGCCCGCAGAGGCGGGCCGCACTAGCCGGGGATCGCGGAAGTCACACTAGTTCCCCCCCTCCCCGGGGCGGAGGACATCCATGAGGATTTCCCCCCGTAATAAAAAAAAACAAAAAAAAGGACGACTAAGTAAGCCAAGATGCCATGTCATGTCCAAGTTGGCTGTCGTAGCAGAGCTATTAATCCTAATAATAATATAAATGTGAAAGTTTAGATGTTTGGATGTTTGTTACTCAATCATGCAAAAACGGCCGAACGGATTTGGATGAAATTTGGCACACAGATAGTATGTAACCTGGAATAACACATAAGATACATTTTATCCCTATAGTAAGTTCCTGTAGGATAATTTTCTACCTGCACGCGGGGGAAACCGCTGGCAAAAGCGAGTATTAAATAAGTTAAATATAGCTGGGATTTTTTTTGAGGGTGCGAAATTATCAAATAACTTCTCCTGCTCTGGGGTGGAGCAGGAGGGCGTATCAGACTTTTACTGACTAAAACCCACCCGTGTTCCCTCAGTCGCCTGTGTGCCAGGGGCCGCGGTATCTCTTTCGAACAACCCACACCCCTGGCAGGCATCGGCCCTTGCGGACCCCACCAGTTGGTGCTGCCATCTCTTAGAGGCAAATATGGCTGGGTTTAAGCCCAAATTAGAGTAGGTAATCTAGTCTTTAGCGTAGTATGTGTGTGGGTGTGTATTGGTGAGACTGGGTGAGTCTCTCATTACAATAGTTATCCTCGGCTAATAGAGTTATTCAAGTTCTTATAACTTATAACTAATAAGACAGAGACGTCTTGTTTCTGGGGAGTTTGTTTCGCCACTTCTTCCCAACTCAAACACTAGGAAGTGGTAAAGGGTGAGCCTATCGATAGACCTTTAAGAGAGTTCACAGTTCAGATCCATAACTCTATTAAAAACTGATTCTTGGGTTTTGATTAGGTACCTACTTAATGCTAATTCTTGAATTTTATATTCTTTGCCTCCGACCACTAATAGGGCTTTTAGAGACATTATCCAAAACTCTTTTAAGTAATGATAAGAAATCATATACCTCAATTCAACATAAATAAGGTTTATTCACTTTTCCATAATAATCAGGTAATTAACAATCACTTAGGTAATCAAAATCAAATCAAAATCAAAAGTCATTTATTCAAACTAGGCTGAGAGTCAGCACTTTTTGAACGTCAAAATTACATAAGACAGTCCCCCCAAAAAGCCCGCCCTTCACCACTTCCTAGTGCTTTAGCTGGGAAGAAGAAGTGGCGCAACAAACTCCCCAGCAGCACAGCTGTCTGTTATGTTGGAAGAACTTGATTCTATACAATAATAGCATATAACCATCATTCAACATCATCAATCAATCAATCAATCAATCATCAATTCAATCATCATTCAACAATAAATGAAAATTTAATTTTTTTTTTTATAAAAATAAATGGTTTATGCAGTCAAGTTAAATAAACAATGATATGAAGTAATTCAAATGACCTGTCAGTAGTTAAGCTAATTCTGGTGAAAGAACATAAACGTTGTCTTGAGTTAATCACAGCGACCAACAATTATTATCGTTTAAGTAGTCGTTGATAGAATAGTATGCCTTCGAACAAAGATTTGATTTTACTTTCGCTTTAAACGCATTAAAATGTAAATCTAGCAAAGAAGAGGGAAGCTTGTTATAGAAGGTTATACCAAGCCCAGCAAATGAGTTATGAACCCTATGAAGCCGGTGAAAGGGAGCACGTAGTTTGTCCTTATTTCTAGTATTAATATTATGAGTATCACTGTTTTTAGTGTATAAGTGTATATTTTGCCTAATATATAAGATGTTAGCGAAGATGAATTGCGATGCCACCGTGAGAATACTAATATCTTTAAAAAATTCTCTCAGAGAAACTCTAGCACCTAGTTGGTAAATTGCACGAACAGCTCGTTTTTGAAGAACAAAAATATTTTGAATGTCAGCCGCTTTACCCCACAGCAGAATGCCGTAGGACGTAACGTTATGAAAATAACTAAAATAGACTAACCGAGCTGTATCAACGTCAGTGTATTGTCTTACTTTTCCCTAGCCTTCCCGCTAGGCTTGATATATGTGATCCCCACTGAAGTTTGGCATCTACTGTTATGCCAAGAAAAACGGCCGATTCTACAGTTGCAAGCACTTCATTATCTACGACGATGTTGGGTCCCAGATTTCTTACATTCGGTAAAGCAAACTTTATACATTTAGTTTTCTTGGTATTGAGAACTAGATTATTCGTGGTAAACCAATGCGTAACCCTTGAGAGTGCACTGTTTACGTCGTCAAAATCTTGTCTATTCCTGTCTACTTCGGTAAAGATGCGTTTTAAAGATAAGAGAGGCATCATCAGCAAACAGTACAACGTCACAGATACCCTTTAAATAGAATGGTAAATCATTAATGTACACTAAGAATAAGAATGGACCCAGTATTGAGCCTTGAGGTACACCTAACTGAACTGGTAGCCCGGACGATTTCACACCATTAATATCTACAAACTGGTGCCTATTATTTAAATAAGAATTTATTACGTTGAGAGCTTCATTTTGAACACCGTTAGAGTTCTTCATATTTGGGAATTCATTTAATTCAATACGGTGGAAGTCTGTCCAGCCTGGAGACGAGCTCTACAGCGGCGTACGGAGCGAATTGCAGCCCTTCCCACTTAGGGGAGAACTAATTCTATCTGAATAGGATAATTTGAGAACAGTCACACTATGGTATTAAGTTGGGACTAAACCTTGCATTGGTTTAGCGGAAGTAAGTATCTGCGTTCAGCACGAACAGCGTTCAGCCGTACAGCGAGCGTAGGTAGCATAGGTACCTACTTGGCCTTCTAAGTGAGTGTCTATTGGCGCGTGTCTTTGTTTCATACAGTCCTTTTGCATTTACATTTAGTATGTAAACTATGAACAATATCCCCTCAGTTATTCATTGCGCGAAGCGAGACCATAAAGAGTTACGGTTGTTTTATCGAGCTCTGTTTAAAGCGAGATGGGCCACGACTGTACTATCGTTGAGTAATGGCGCGTAAGAAGTGTCTATATGTTTAATTCTGCATGTTTATTGTTATGTTTTCTCTTACGTCTCGTTTTTTTGGGAGAGAAAATAGAATTCGTGGGAGAGAAAACGCGTTTAGCTAGTTTTTTTTTTTGTAAAAATATTCATAGATAGTTGAAGGTTGGTAGGTACCTAAGTTGACCATTCTCCGGCCAATTCTAAACGTTTACCTATGTTCTACATACAAACAAAACTATTTTAATTTGAATGCTGAACAGATTTGTAAGAGTATAAAGAGAGAAGAGAGTTGGAAAAATATGTGATCTTTGCACGGAGTAATGAAAAAGGATCTTTACCCATCAGGAGAAAATATTTTTTTGGGTATGCCAATGTATAGGCCATTGCACGCGGAGCCGAAAATGTCTTAACCTAATTAAGAGCTTAGTATAATTAGCTACGAGTACCTTCCTTATTATTATTCCGTGACAGCATCGTATAGTTTTACCGTCAGGAATTACTGTTTCATTTTGTTATTTTATCATTGTTACACAATGAAACTGAAAAGTGTATTCCTAGAGTTTTCAAACAAATAACAAGTGGAAAAACTATTTACCTACCTAAGCTACTACATTTGGTTAACTTTGCAAATATATTCTGCGCGAAGTTAACACAATTGACTGCTTAAGATCCCTCGGCCAGATTATGTGGATATCGAGAATAGTAGGTAGGTAATACAACTGGTGGGCGATTGTGTGTGGGTGGTCCATAGTTAGCTGTTTGTTTCACCTAAATACGCTTGTTTATAATTAACGCTATATTCTTTTCTTTGGATTAAATTGCGGTTTCGACCTAAGGAACTATCTTGGGGATAGGTACAGTTTCTTATGTGGGTAGAAGGATTATCTAACTGAATGTTATTTGCATAATATGCTGTGAAATACGTAGGTAGCGGTAGGTGGGCTATAAGTCTGTCTATGAGCTAATGTCTATGAGCACAAGGTATTGGGTGACAGCAATATCTAACAGGATTTTCTACTCGAAGGAAAAAGGAATAAGTTAAGACTTTTACTAACACAATGAGTGAAAATAGCTGATGTAAAATCTACCTAACTGAACCAAGTTCTCATACATTCGTCAATATCTTCGCATCCAGGTGACGCATTTTGACGCTGTTTTCAGCTACGTAATTACTAGTTAGGCTACCTGAGACTATCTGACACATAATAATTGACGAAAACGCGAAAAAAATTTTGCTCAAACATTCGTACATCCCCTCGAACTAATCAGCAAAACTAGGAAAAACTTAATTAGTTGGAGATTCCTTGCACTTAGGTCTCGATTTCTTCAGTCACGAGCATAAATGTCTAGTTATATTGCTATGGACAACTCGACAATAACGGCAAACGGGCAATATACAAAATAAAATAGTAACCGGTGCGCAAACTGTATTTAACCATGAACTCAGCATAGATTCTAGACCCCCTAGGGTAGAATCATTTGCCGGTTAGTTATCAACAACAAAAAACAGCTGTTCCATACATTTTGACCGCGAAGGTATTGTACTGTTCTATGAAACAGCAGATGTTGTTCTTTTGATAATTCGCGATACATGTCTACTAGTCTAGAATCATATGCTGAACCTGTTTTTTTCTGTTCTGTGTGCTGAACCATGGGTACAGTTTGCGCACTGGTTAAAATTTTATCCTATATGTAAACATTTGTGGAAGGCATAAATGATAAATGATTTTATTTCCGTAAGTAGGTTTGTCCAAATACTTTTACACGTCAATCATATTTTTTTAAACTAGATGAGGTTGACGTTTCCTATCTGACTACTCTGAGAAGAAAGGCCGAGACAAACTCAGAGGTCACAGTCGCTTTTAAAGTCCAGACATAATCTTGGTCAGATCATGTGAAGAACATGTGGACCGGTGTCTGAAATGGTCTTTTGAGGAAAGAACCACACAGATTGAGAACCACACATATAGACAAATGGCAGCATAAATATGTGACATCGAAAGAACACCAAAACTACATCTGGCGAGACTAAGAACGCCAGTCTATACGATGTTGCGTCGGCTTCAAAAATAAGTTAATGCAATGGTACCGAACAAATATTTACCTACTCAGTTAAATTCAGAAGAATGTGATACTTGGTTGTCATCAAAAATATGACATTACTTTGGCAGCACTACCGACCTACCCGTATAAAATCAGTATACATACCTACCGTATTTAGTAGATTTATGATTTGAAACAACAATAAATCAAAGACTCCGTCCCCAATCACATGAGGACATTACTCACTCAAATATAAAACAATAGCCCGTGACCTTTTAAATAAATCTAGGTTAACTGGCAAATTTATCGTCGGTCCTACATAAAGAGGCGCGATCGATAAAGGCTGCCGCTGACAGGCGACGCGACAGCGCGTCGCGACTTCTATGAAAACTTCATGGAAATTATTCTCCCGGAATCGCGTCTCACTGTCGCGTCGCAACTGCCTGCGGGACCCTTAATACTGATTATTTCGCACACGATTGCTGAATCGGTGAAGTTAATGATGAATTTTTCTGATAACATTTATTTGACCGGAAATACTTACGAATTTTTCTACATGTTGACAGGCCTACACTGTCCTCCCATACATATTAAGACTGTAATTTGAAACTACTGTTAAAGCCAATTATTTTTAAAAGAGTAACCGTGGAGTTTCTTGGCGGCCCTTCTCCATAAGAAGCGACAAATTGGAACCGTGCACCTAGCTTCTGACGTTTCATATGTGATTTATTTGAAATAAAATATTTTGATTTTAACTTCGCATGTTAGGTAGGTACTCCATATTTCTGATAATTTTAGGTGTTTAACATTTTCTTGTTGACATTTTGTACGCAGCACCTTACGCAGCAAAAACGACTTTGGCTAGTCTAAAACTATTTTAACGATCTAAATGAGTACGAATTAGGGAGTAATTCATAAAAAACCTCTGAAACATCTTGCAGGCCAACAACGGCAAATATTGACACCATGTTAAAAAATTTAGCAAATCTATAAAAATTACTTTAAAAATATTACCTATTGTAGGTGTAGGTAGGTAACATACCCTTTAAAACTGTAAAGGACACAAGTTAACCAGTTCAATGACGTTATAAGAGCTTTTGAGAAGTGGGTCCTCGGCTGGAGGGCGCAATTCTTATTCATCAGCAGCTTCATTGTAACGGGACCCTTTGTACTGTTTCAAGAGTCCTCTCCAACTTACCTATAGGGCTACCTCAAAAATTGTACTTGGCCAACTAGGTATGTTTAAAATCTACAATCATCACCTACAGTTGGTTCTGATAACAACACGTTTTTGTTAAAGGCAACATGACGTTACGTCCGCCATCTGACGGCGAGCCACTCAGCAAACGAGCGTTATAGTAAAAGACTTCACAAGTGGATCAACCAACAAATGAATGTCTAATAGTACCTATTCACCTACAGTCTGTGAAAAAGGGTAAAAAGTATCAACGTGTGCTTAAAGTCCTAAATGTTTTGTAATTCCTAAATTAGTAGGTACTTATGTAAATTAAAGGAAAATTATTAAAGGTGCTGAATATGATTGGAAATGGTGATGTGTGTGTGTGAATGGTGTGACGTGATGACTTCATGTACTTTGATAACATCTGCTGTTATTTCCCACAGTACCTACCTATAAGTACCTACGCACCTACCCATCCCATTGTAATGTTTAATTAAGAATTTATAACACGAACGTGTTCGGAAAACCATTTATCTTCGGATTTAATTCAGGAGTCTTTGAAGCGATTTCCGGATTATCCTTTTGCGAATAAGACAAAAACCCAGCTAAGGAATGTTACCTACGCATACGAAAAAGGTTTTGCTTTCCATTTCTTTCCAAGAAAGGCTGATTTATTTCCACGCACTGTTTTCTTGGTTCGTTGGGCAGAAACTCGGGAATTCGGGATACCTATCGTTGAAAAAATATTCGTGAATTGTTCCTACTGAGTGGAGTCCCGAATTAGCACTCTTCAATGGTTTAACACGTTCGCTGCCCAATATTTTTAAGGTACCATCTGACAATGGTATACTGGCTGAGTGAGTTGCCGTCTTTTCTTCGTGTTGCACAAAATAAACATGGACGAGAAATTTGTGTTGGTATACTTATGCACTGCATTCATAATGCAGTGAAAATCATGACTAATAGGTACCAAGTTATAGTCTGTAACTAATTTAGGATCCAGTGCCGAAAACCTGTCCCTTCCTCCGTCTAAGAGTAGGTACCTACTTGTGGTGCGGGTTTTTAGAGCAGTCGCGAGGTCGCGACGCGAGTTGCTACTTTACAGACTAATTTAAAAAAAAAAAAACATGGAATTAACAGTGACTTTGTAAACTTTGGTACCTGATGTAACAGATGTAACCCACTGTGAATAACTAAAACCTTAATTCAGATATTCAAAATAACATTCTGAATCCTACTCACGCACCTACCCAATTTAGTCAACAGCATTACAAGGCAAAACAGTCTTTAAACCTGGTGAAATAAGGATGAATATCCTGACTAGAATCAGCGACGGTCGTGATTTATTTGTGAAACTATTCTGTCGAGTTTGAATACTGCTAATTAAGGTTTTAGAATTCAATGAGCGGATTTATGGGGATTCGTGAATAAACATGGAATTTCCTAAATAGGCGGGAATTGGAAATGATCTATGTGCTTTCAATACACTAGTTGGTTGTTGGTTCTCTTTCCTTTCACTGATGTAGGCCTTATCAGACCTAAACACGAGCATAGTATAATACAGTAAGCAGTATTACGTCTTCATAGAAATTGGGTGAAACGACGCGCTTCGAATTATCAGTGAAATATGCCACTAGAGTTATCAACTGCTCTGTTCAGTGTATGGATCGAATTCATTAATATCGAAACCAGTTTTTTTTAACCAAAACTTTAATTTTAGTTCATTTCTGTATTATGTAGGTTTTTGTAAAATTATTAAATCGTAACAAGCATAACTTCCCTAAGTGGCACTTAAGTCTCTGAGTAAGGATCATTATTTTTCCATGCCACGTGGTACTTACTTGCGTTAGGAAAATAGGTACCACCTTACTGCACTTAACTCGGTGGGACGCAGAGCAAAAATACTTATATGCGACGAGACGTTGGTGGCTAGGCTGCATAGCCTGGCTCATCAGCGTAATGTTGCTTTTCTGTCGCGTTTAGTAAACAATCTAACACGGCAACCTACAGGATTTGTTTTTTAAATACCTACACATGTCTATTTTTTTATCGTTTTAATCCTATACAAGGGTCATTGAACTCATCATTATGAACAACTTTTACTATGGGATAAACCTTGCAATCGTGAAAGAAAAATGAGCTGTTCCATATGCGTCGAGACATGCGAACATAAATTTATGGATCAGCTGATTTTTATCAGGTAGCATCAGGAATTACGACATTAAATTCCTATCCGACAGCCTATCTGTGCTCGAAGCTTTAGAAAACAAACAAACTAACAACAAACTAATCTATTATTGTTGCTAAAACCTCATTGACAGCTCACGATATTGCTATGGTTGGAATCAATACTAAAAAGGAAAATAATAATAAAAACATCAGTAAAGTAATCCAAAAAGTTTACTATGAAAAGCTGAAATCAGATCTTGAAAACGAGGATTGGTCTCCTGTCACGTGTTGTCAAGATGTCAATGAAGCACTCAAAGCCTTTGAAGATATCCTCGGTGCGGCTACCTTAAAAAACACCAAAATATCCAAAAAAGTCGGAAAAAGTTTGTAACAAAGCCTTGGATTACACCCGGTTTGATGCGTTGCATGCGCTTTAAAGATAAATTACACTTGCAAGCCAGACAAGAACCGAAAAATGAAACAAAGAAACTTTCTTACACGAGGTACAGAAACTTCCTGATCGATCTTCTGAGAAAAGAAAGGAACAATTACAACAGCAGGCAATTGCAAGAAAATCAACATAACCCGAAAAGTTATGGAGCCCTATTAGAGACATAACCGAGATGCCAAAGAAAAAAAGCGCTCCCCCACTAGAACTTCTCACCTCCGGTAGATCCATCAAAGGATCTTTGAATTACTGCAACAGTTACTTTGCTACGGTGGGAAAAAATCTTGCAGACCAGATATTGCAGTCTGTCCACGACAGTATCGACGTATCTAATAGATAGTAACTCCATATTTTTGGCGCCTACTGACATACACGAAGTGGACATAATCATTATTAATTTAAAAAGTGAGAGCACTCCAGGAATTGACGGATACAGGGCAACACTAATCAAATATATAAGGCACTCAATCTTGGAGCCTTTTACACACATCTGTAATTTAAGCATGTCAACAGGAGTCTTCCCGGACAAACGGAAAACTGCCTTGGTGTCTCCAATTCACAAATCAGGGCCGAAAGGGACTCCTGATAATTACAGACCAATCTCCTTGCTCAGCACTTTCTCTAAAATACTCGAAAGTGATGAGCAACGTATCGTGAAGTTTACTGAGGAAAATAACCTATTATCGGACAGCCAATTTGGCTTTAGACAGGGAAGATGCACGGAAAACGCTGTTGAACTCCTAACCAACATTGTTTCTGGGCACGTTGACCGAGGCCGACGTTGCTTAAGCGTATTTATAGATCTTGCAAAGGCATTCGACACAGGCTCGAGTGAAAAACTATTAAAGAAATTGGAGTCGCTTGGTATAAGAGGAGTCGCCCTAAACTGGTTTCGCAGCTACCTAACTGACCGCGGGCAGTGTGTTAGAGTCGAAAATCAGATGAGCGATGAATCAAGTGTTTCTTTTGGTGTACCGCAGGGTAGTCTGCTGGGCCCAACTTTATTCACAATTTACATGGATAAAATTTTAAGAAATGGAATTCCTAACGCCGACTTGATTTGTTACGCTGATGATACAGTTATCATTTTCCACGGTACCGACTGGAATGAAGTCCACAATAAAACCGAGTCTGGTATGAGTACGTTAGCTAACTGGTTGGATTTAAACTTACTCACGCTCAACGAAAAGAAAACGAAATACATAATTTTTAGAAAAACGAATGCCACTAAAGTTCCTGAATGGAGGTTAAAAATCCACAGATGTAAGTCTAACGAGCCTGCCGGTGGGTCTGTTTCCACGTGTCTCATACATGACTAACTAAGCCCGGGGAACCCCGAACAAATGGGTAAGGTATGTTAGAACTGTGACCAAACCCAAGCGAGCAGAGCGAGCTGTCGCGAGGAGCAGCCAGCGAGCCGAGCGAGCTGTCGCTAGCAGCGGCCGGCAAACCCAACTTCAAAGTTAGATCTCTTACCGACTAATTCGGATTCCTCAATGTCCATACATAACTTCTCGTTAAGTAATTTTACTGCTCAATATTTATTTAATTTAAATATTTGTTGACTTTCTTTTTTATTTTGCCAGCGGCTTCGCCCGTGTGGAGGTCTAAAATTATCCCACGAGAACGCATTATCACGATAAAAAGTATCCTGTATTATTCCACAGGTCACAAACTATCTGTGCCAAATTGCATCCAAATCGTTCAACCGTTCGTGATTGAGTAACAAACATCCAAACATCTAAATATCTAAACATACAAACTTTCACATTTATAATATTAGTAGGATATTGCTCACTTTTTACTGCCGACATTGTTAGTAAACATGCATTTTGTAATTTTAAATAATCCAAACTCTAATTAACATAATTATGCCGCTTTCAATCAATGCCATAAAAATATAGGACAAAAATAAAATTCATTGGTATCAATAATTTTATTATTTAATATTTATAAAATACACAAAATATTTACAGCAACTTAATAAAACGTATGTTGGTATCGATTTACGGATAACAGAACTTATATCTACTGACAATGTGTTCAAAGAAACTGTATAAAAATATATTTTACAAGTGACCTAGGTATTATGTCTATTATTTATTACGACAGTATAATTTAATTTACAAAGTACATAATTATAATTACAATATCACGCCTATTTTCTCCTAGGGAAGACAGAAAACATAGTTTCGCAGTCGTATCAATAAAATCTTGGTACAGATAACAATTTGTAGGTACTATGAAGGAGCTGTTGGTGTTCTAGAAATTATGAGAAATATTTGCTAATCTCTGCCTAGTCATTATTTAACTTTAAGGTGCACTGCTTTGTTAACAAAGAAAAATGGAAATTATATCTACCTGTTCTTCTGTGTTTTCGTATTATCTATCATGTTCACGTTAAATGCTTAATAATTCCTCTTGAAACAGTTGCGTAAGTCTTGTATTACATAATTTTACTGTCTTCAAACTAAAATAATTAACCGCCGTCGGTCACTTGATTCTTAGGTAAAAACAACTTAACGTGAATATCAGCTCTATTCCAGTCTAATAACATTTTAAGTTATTAACTGACCATTTCACTACAAAACCTAAACCTATTTCACAGTTTTTTCGCTTTTGTCTATACAGGGCTTTGCCAGAAGAAGTTCATCGCTTGAAGCGGCTGACCGCTCAAACTGCCCTTGAATCAATCAGAGTGGATTTCATCCGCTACTTGTTGCCATTTTGCCACTAAGTTCGATACTGATTTATGTTTTAGTCCCATTGACGCTGATATTTTAACCTGAAACAATTAAATTTTCACGTGAGATTATAATTTTTAGTTATCAAAGAGTATGGAATAGATGGCATACGATAATCAGCCTTCACTGTTCCCAGTGCTGGGACACAGGCCTCTCCTCGGTTCACTGTCAGAGAGAGAGAGGGTCTTTATGCACCAGTGCGCGGGCCCAGTGCGCAATAATCTAGGATGTAGCTATACACTCTCAAATGATATTGTCTAGTTCCAGCCCTCTGGTATCGATATCAATAAGATTTAAAAAAGGTCTAAATTACTATGGATTGATTCATTCAATATTACTCTTTCTCTATGGAGAAGAACGGTCAAGAACCTACACGGACACTCTTTTAAATCAAGTTGGATATTATAAAACCTTGGTAACATTATTCTTGTTGCTTCTTTATGTAGAACAATGTAAAAAAAAAAAAAAACACTAATTAATTCACGGACTGACATCATTTAGACATGATTACAATTGCTGTTCACTAGGGTGTGTCCAGACCTTCTCTTTCGTAGGCTACGCACATGAAATGCACGCGCGCAGTTCGCAAACGGCTCGCGAGCGGCGCATTCGCCAGGAAGGACACACCCTTAGATTCTGTTTTATTTTTCGATTTGGATATTATGATGAGATGCATCAATAGGGTATTTTCCAATTTAATAAAAACTATTCTAATTTGAAGATTGGGACGAAATATGCAACGGAAAAATAAAAGTCAATCGAAAACGATTAAAATCACATTTATTTTTCGTTTAGAATTTACCGCCAAAACGTTCTTTACAATGACTTTTTATCACATGACATCGTGCCGTCAGCTTTGTGTAAACGGCACCGGTACAAATACTTAGTTTGGCGCAGTTTTAGAAGTATTTGTGCACAGAGGCACCGCACACTAGTAATATCACATCACTTTCTATCCATTTGAAATCTTATTAATTATAAACTCAACATTCACTTGTTTACCTAAAACTACTTTAGTTTACTTACACAAAGTTGACGTCACGTGTGAAAATACCTTATTGAGGCATCGCTGTGCAGCGGATTCGCAGACGTATAATTCAAGGCTGGCGTTACCCCTGCAAGTGAGACTTGCTCGGTGGTTAGCCAATCAGGTACATCTCTATGCTACGGCAGTAGCGTAAAGATGAGTTTATATTAGAAACTTATATATTATTATTTACCGAGGTACAGACGCCAGCACATTAAGCTACCCCAATCTGTCAAATTTCTTTGATAGATTTTCAGATTTATATGATAAAAATAAGGTTCATGTTCAAATGGGAAAATTTGACCGTTAGGGGTAGGGGTAGCTTGATGTGCTGGCGTCTGTACATAGTAAAACGGTAACTGTTATGTTATTTAAATTGTTTCTATATGTTCTTATTTGAACTATTGATTTCGGCAGAACACTACCTATTTTACAAAGGACATATACTTTCCAACATTTTTTTTTTTTGGGTGGGTAATCATCAAATAATTTCTCCCGCTCTGGGTGGAGCAGGAGGGCGTGTCAGACTTTTACTGACTAAAACCCACCCGTGTTCCCTCAGTTGCCTGTGTGCCAGGGGCCACGGTATCTCTTTCGAACAACCCGCACCCCTGGCAGGCATCGGCCCTTGCGGGCCCCACCAGTTGTTACTGACATCTCTTAGAGGCGCGCGTGGAACACAACGCGCCGTCGACCTGGGCTTGGTCCTTACCGGACAGCGAGCTACAGGGAATCAGCCTGGGATTCCCGACGCTCAGGGCGCCTCCTGCGGCGACTAAGGGGGTGAGTGCGCATATACTGCCTCTCCCTCACGTGCGCCGCCTCCCTCTTCGCTAGCATTACTGCTTCGCAGAAGGAGGTGACGACTACCCATGCACTCTCGCTCCGTACCATGGCCTAGACCACGGCCGAACGCGTGAGATCGCCGCCGCCGATCACCTCCACGAGGACACGGCGGTGCTCCGCCCAGGCCCGGCAGACCTCCACCGTATGCTCCACCATGTCCTCAGGGCGATCTTCGCAGTGGAAACACCCGGGCGTTTCCTCCCGCCTTAACCGAAACAGGAACCTCCCGAAACAACTGTGTCCAGTGAGGACCTGCGTCAGGCGGAAGGTGAGGACGCCATGCCGCAATCGTGGCGTGCCCAAACTTTTTACCATTAGGTAGGTACAGCGTAAAGCAAAAACATTTTTAACCGTAACGCAAACTGTAACCATGAATTCAGCATATCATTCTAGACCCCCAGCGCAGAAATTTTTCGTCGGTAATCCAAAAAAGAATCAGCTGTTGCAGTTTTCTTCTTTCTTTTCACTTACCAACGAAAAATTTCTGCGCTGGGGGTCTAGAATGATATGCTGAATTCATGGTTACAGTTTGCGCACTAGATAAAAACTTACCCTGTATAAATAATATTATGGGTATTGAGGATAGAAACCAAATTACGGAATAAAAGATGACGCAAATATAATTTTATGTGTATTTAGGTAGGTGTACAACAAAGAAGTAGAAAGTATTCTACTTCTTTGTTGTACACCTACCTCACCTACCTTTATTTATTTAATCACAAAGTATTGTGATTAAATAAATAAAAAATGTAAAGCACTTATATAATAGATAAATAGGAGCTCTACGAGTTTGTTGCAAAAAAAAAACTGCAAAATCTGATCTCACACCAACAAAATAATACATATTTTACTAACCTCATAAAGGCTTGCCACCGATTAGTACCTAAGTTTGCTCACAGATGGCGCTATAATAAATAAAACTAAGAAATATCCCCGGCGTAGAAACATTATTTTGACCAGTTTTCGTATGTTCCTGACTCCTGAAACTTATTTGTTGGTAAACCATAAAGTACGACGATTATAATAATATTATAATCATTACTGAACATTGGCTTGGACTACCTAGACAACCACCCGTTGCGCCACCCCGGCATGTCCTTATAGAAGGTAAAGGGAAAAAATAATAATTCCGTCAGCGCAGAAGTTTCCATTGCAAAGTTAAAGTAATTTATTTGCTAGAAACACGATACATAGGATAACCTATGATAGGTGATAAATTACGAAGATACGTGGTCTACGGGTTGTTAGTAAATCAAGCTATCGACTTTCGAGTTGCTTATAAAAAGCATGCTAACCCCTTTTTGACGACTGAGCTACGTCGCCTGCATTCAGAAGCCTAAATAAGGACTTTAAAAAAACGTTACTCACTTTAGACTTTTTCTTAACAACTTTAACTTCCTTTTCCTTCTCTTTGTCCTTGTCTCGATACTTGTCCTTGATCTCGACGGGCTCTGGCGAGATGGATGGTATGTGAGGTTCCGTCGTCTGTTTCTCCAGCTCGGCAATGTCGCTGTAGAACGACGCTAGCTCGTCGCCGATCTCTTGTTTCAATTCTACCTGTAAGAAAAAACGGAAGCATCGATAATTAGATACATTTTAATAGTTTACATTAATACTAATCATGTTTCTTCTTCATAGATTCCTAGGTCCAGTACTTACGTTAGTATGCAGCGGCGCGATTTCATCACAGCCGGGCGGAGGTGGGTCGTCCCAGGCGGGCGGCGGCGGCGTGGGCGCGCGGGCCCACGCCAGCGCGCCCGTGATGGCGGGCGGCGCCGGCGACGTCGCGCGCGCCCACGCCGGCGGCGCCGGCGGCGGCACGGGCGGCGGAGGGGGCGGCGGCGGGGCTACCTCCTCCTGGAAACAAGTTAATATTAGATTTGGGCATATAACAACAGCTAGAAAAGCAAAATCGGTGTTAAAAATGGAAAATATTAGACTACAAAATGAACAGAATCTCGAGAACTAAAAAAAAGGTTTCTTTTTTTAGAAACAAATAGAACATTTACAGATGTTTTTTTTTTGTGGTGAAATAAATAACTTGTTATTTTTTGTGTTTGTCTTTCTCCTCTGCGTTTATCTTCTTTCTTTCTTTGGTTTACAAACTTAAATCTATCACACCTTTCTTCTATTTTGACAGAGATTCGAAGATGTTTAAATTCGTAGTGTTAGTCCGCACATGGGGGAGAAATCAGTGAACATACATTAAAAAAAAAAAACATACAGTCGAATATAAAACCTCCTCCTTTTTTGAAGTCGGTTGAAAACAATTATTTAGAAGTTTTTATTGTAATTAATAAGTAATTTTAAATAAACCAAAAACAAATTATATGATATTATTCTGACATCCTCTAAATCACTTGATTCTGGAATTTCTGAATTTGAGTCTGAATCATCTTGTAAGTTTATAATGATTTCGTCCATCACAGCATCAAATCTAATATCATGATTCCAGTATTCTTGTTCATCTTTTTGTACATGGTCATCACAATTCTGCCATTTTTCAACATTGTGCCTTTGGTTGACGTAACTTTCATCCAAAAAGAATACATTTCCGTTGACGGCTCTGTATTTTCTTATGGCCCTCGAGTATTTCACTCGCCATTCAACAATGTTTGCTCTCTTTATTAAAATGGATCTCTTCGATTTACATTTTTTTTATTAATATCATGTGGCGGACATTTGCAATGCCCACATACGAAAACTTCAAAAATCAACAAATGTGGAAAACACAAAAAGTGAAGTGGTGCCATCTACAATGCCATATGCGAACTACTCAAGACTTAACGTCACACCGCAACTACATCAGCTACATCGCGCAAGCAGAGTTTACCGCGCGACATCAATCGTCGGGCAGTTGCCCACCAGACACAGCACCCGTCTGGTCGGAGGATCCTCCTTTACCATAGAGTATGAGTGAACTTTACACCCTGTTCCTCATACCTCTATCATCTCTTAAAAAAGTTAGTCCGCAATGTAAAATGTTATCTTCTGTTAATACTGCATTTAGTTTTCAAAGACTTGACAACCGTATAAAACTGGTTTATTTTTCTCCTTATCACTCCTGTTCAACCGTGAACAAGCAATAGCATCACAGCGTCAGCGTTAAGAACGACATACATCTTTTCCACGCGCCGGCAACACCGGTACACCGTCAGCGCTAAGAAGTGATCTACTGAGATCTTTGCTTCATCGGCGCGATACACACACAACACACATAAATAGATATCAATGTGTATTGACCACAAAACTTGTATATAATTAAGTTAATTATTGTAATAAATCAGTCGTCGATCTGGAGTCGAGTGTGATTCATCTCCTACAACCTCCTCTTACTGTGGCCAAGATAGACTCCTAGGACCGATGATGGCTAAAGGTTAGCCATCATCGGTCCTATGAGTCTTTTGGATGGGCAGTGGAAAACCATATGCTGTGTACATTGCACGACGTACACAAACCCCTATTCCTTCCCAAATTCCGTCTGTTACCGTAAGTATCCTTGTAACAGGCTTTCCTCTCTTAAGCCAACGAACTTACGTTTGGTATGGTTTGTATCGTACGTTAGAGCGTAGGGATAACTCGGGAGCTAGGTAAACGCTATAAGGCAATTGGAAGGAAGGCCACACTAAGCTGTAGTCCCAGTGCGTAAAACTCCCAAATCGAAATCATCAACTTTTCTTTTCTTTTTTATTTCTTTTGGTCTGCGCGGAGATCTAAATTTTGCTTCCCCCGAATTTTGCAAGAAAGTTTTACTTTCAGCAATCACTCTCCTCACACTACGTTCTGATATCCCTATTGCTTCTGCTACCAATTAATGTATATTTGCATCAGCTTTATATTCCAAACTATCCACATCGGCTTTTCGTTTTTGAAAAAACGTATGCACTTTGAATATTAAATTTTTGACTTGTCTATTCATCGGCGGACTCATCTTGCTATTGCAATCTCATGTGCCTTTTGTCTAAACTAGCCGGAACTTTTGACGCGGGTTGCCGTCGCGAAGTACGGCGCCGTACTGAGTAATGACAAGAAGCGCCCCCGCCCCTCCGTCCCACCGCTCATATACCAAAGGCGCGGCCAACCAGTTCCGCGCGGAATATAGCTAACATGTTATATATTATTATATACCCCTAGCTTACATAGTCACAGCACAGCGGGGTATTGTCCAAGGACAATTTTTGTTAGTAGTAGGAATTACCGTTTACCTTAGGCTCAATCCCCGGATGCGGCGGCGTGGTACATATCTCCATATCGGTGTGCGTGGTGGCGGGGTATTCCCATTGAACCAGCCCGTCGGCCTCGCGCCTGTAGCAGTACCGGCCCTCAGACCTGTGGTGCACAAACGAGCCAGTAGAGGTATGGGCAGTGAAGGGAGGCAGTGGCCCGGTAGGTTTACATGGAGTGGTGGGCTTAAGTCTTTAACAATTTGAGCGATTTTTTAAAGTTAGAAGTTGGTCTGATGATTGAAAAAAGCCCTAGGGCGAAATATTAAAATTCGTGGGGACAGGCGGAAACAAACAAGTTTCTAAAAAAAACACACATTATAGAATTCCAGAAAGACTTTGCTTTGAAAGGTGTAATTTATGTACAGTCCCAACAAGCGTCTGATTATACAGGTAACAATATTTGTCTATTCACTACACTGTCACTAGGTATTCATTTTTAAGATTAGTTTACTTGAAAAGAGTAACAAAAAAGAATTGACTACTCATCACACAAACGAGTTTGTTTAAAAGTAGTTGCAAGTTAGCTACTTGTATCGATACAGTTGGAATGACAGACTATGCTGGTCCAAAATCAGAGTGCTTAATATGATTATAGACCAAAAGTTATTAAGATTGTGATCATGGAAAATGAAGTGGTTTTAAAAATCATAAAGCCGAATGTCTTCAAACGACAATAGAATCTGCAGAACTTAAGATCACCACAGCACCATCTAAAAGTATGGGGCAAACTTATCTAATGCCAAATAAAACCGTATACTTTAACCCGTGCTCCGGTTATGTGTCCGCCGGAAAATTAACAAAAAAAAAAATATAACATTCCAAGACGGCGGACACAAGGAATCGTCAAAATCCTTAACACGGCGGTCTCACCAGCCAGCGTTCTGGAAAAAGACCAAAGCGTATTATTCTTGAATAACGTAAAAATATCAGCAAAGAGTTTTGTTATCTCACCAACTGCTTCGAAGATGCGACGGCTCCAACACGCCGGAACCGCCAGTCTTCTGTCTTCTTGACACTTATAGCTAAGATGTTGTTTCTTTTTTATTTAAGTTTTCGGGGTTACAAAGTATTAAAGAAACTCGTTTTTATTAAGTATGAAGTTTTTATTCTTCATTTATGATCACAGGTGTACAGCTGATGTTGCAAATTGAATACATTTTTGATAGGAGTATTAAATATTGTGAGAATTTTGATATTACAATAATAATTTAATACTTAATTATCAATATTTCGTGAAAATATTTTATACAGTCGTAAAAAAATATTGAGAAACCTTTGAAATTTTCGATTGGATTAGGTCAAAAATACATTCGTGAGGAAGAAAACTTTCTGCAAATAAAATTTCAAGGAATACAGAATTCAGGGTCATTGTCAGTCATTCCGATAGTAGATAGCAAACACGCAATAATTGTGTCCTTATACTATACTTCAAAACTCGAACCCACCTCGGTTTCAAGTATTTTCTGATCAAGATCAGGATAGGAATAGTTCAATACCACAGAATGAAAACTGTAAAGTCAGACCTGACTTGACCGACATGGCCCGATCAAGTCAAGTAAGACTAAAACGAACAAAGAGTCCGGGGTATTCATTGACATAATAGTTTTATAAATTAAAACGATCCCGATGCTGTCTCCCTGTATCGTAATATTTCACCGCAAAATATGCGTAGCAATCTTTGGAGAGATGTACTTCTCTAATTATTTAATGCCACTACTTCGCCGCAAAATATTCGACACGTCCTTTTGTTAGAAATCTTTTAGAATTTTAGACCAAAGTAGGTCTTACTTCATATTCTACATTATGTTATAGCGTTCAGTTTTAGTCACGATTAACCAAAACTCAAGAATAGGGTACACAAATTAATAAACAACATAAACCAAGGGTTGAAGATCCATAAAGTTCATTTTGTCCGTTAAGGTCGCACATCAAGAAAACTTAAGTTCCGAAAGTCCGAAAAACTGCACTATAAATAGCGTAGTTTCAAAAGAGGTGGTTAGATGAACAAGGATTTATCAAAAGCGATATATATAGTATTCAATTTGTACTAGACTGTCGAGGTATGCGTTTACGCCGACTTACCTCCCAAAGTAACAGTAAAAAATTGTTTTCACGTCAAATAACCTCACAAGGTTATTTTGGCCCGTCACTCGAGCACCAATAGTGCCTGGCAGCAAACGTCACTAAGTTGACTATTTGGATATCTACCCCTAAATAGTTCAAACTAGCATCATCTTCAGCAGATTTTTATTTTAAAGTCAAAACTTCAAGTCAAAGTCATTTTTTTTTCAATCAGGCACGTAAATGCACTTTTGAACGCCGAAATTTAAAACAAAATAGAATCGATCGAAAGCATCGCTCGCTAAACCCTTGTCCAGCCAGCCCCCCGCGCGCGTGCCGGCAGCGCGGTGGCGCGTGTAGTACCTCTGGAAGGCGGTGCTCCAGCCGGGCGGCGCGGCGCGCGCCTCGTGCGCCGCCAGCGAGCGCGCCGCCGCCTCGGCCCAGCGCCGCCAGTAGCGCACGCACACGGCGCCCGCGCGGAATGCTGATACCAGCGTCTGCGCACAGGACGGCTATGGTTACTTGTGACCCAAGCATTGCAATCATTACATGTCAACATTATTTTTTTAGAATGACATCTCGCTGGTCAACCTAGTAGTTTGTTGGCTGGCCGGGGGGCCTCGCACAGGAAGGCTGCGTTGTTGGTGTTTGCTGCAGTCTCGGAAGTTGTGGGTCGCATACGGAGCTTGGGCCTGGAGGTGGCCCTCAACAAGTTGGAGGCTATAGTGTTTCGAGGCCCCCGCCGAGATCACACATAGTTATGACGAATAAGTTGATGTGACAACCATTATTCGTAGAAATGATAATAGTGCAAGTAAATATTATGATTATGTAAAACAATAATAGTACAAATTATTTTATGGAAAACAAGACAATGGTGCCGATTCTCTTGTACAACGAACTAAAATTCCTTACTTTTGGCTATGAGAATCTTAAAGCTATTCTGCAAAAAAGATCTCTAAATTTATTTATTTATTTAACCATTTATGCACACACTATAAACAGACAAGAAGAAAGGAACAGAAAAATACGTACATAGGTAATGCCGCTGCTGGTATGCTGGTAATGGTGGTATGGTATAAAAATAATTTTGACACAACTAAAATCGAATTTGACACTCACGACTCCACGTGGTTTTTTTTGGCTTCGCAACGTGGTACTTGTTTGCCTTACCTCGTGATTTTATTTAGAGCCGGAATCGCGCAGGGGGGAAGCCTTGACGTGTTTTAAATATGGATTTTTTGTATCGAAAATATGAACAATTATACTGAGTGCATATTGAGTTTTAGAGGTGTATGGCTTTTATAAAGGGGGTCGAAATTTTCATTATTTTTACGATAGGACATACCATTTTCGAGATTTAAGCAAAAGAAAAGAAAAAAAGATACAGTATTGTATTTGCGCCCAAAGTCGAGGTGTCAGTGTGAATTTTAGTTCTTGACAACTAATTTTATTCCACACCTTTTTAATCGCGATTAAAAATAGTCAGATTTAGTTAGACAATCAAAATTTTATATTGAATAGAATAATGAAATTGACAACAGAATAGCAAAATTACCATTTTCACTAAATTAAAAACTCAGTGAAATCTTAGTGCTGTCAAACTAAAATATAGTTATGTTGTGTCACTTTAGTCAATTTCAGAACGGGAAATCGTCGTTTGACAGGAATAAACTAAATTTTAGTGATTTTTAGTTTAGTTTAGAGAATTTTGTGACAAGAGAATCGGCACCAATACCATGCAAAATCATTTTCAGTTTTGTTCAATTAAATAATTGTAACACTTACCTGCATCTGTATCAACATCTCTTGCACCGGTGTGAGCACACACGGTTGCAACTGGTTCAGGTACTTCAGCTTGGCCTCCACAAGTTCTGTCAAATCGTCCAAGTCTTCATCTTTCTTATCTTCATTCAATGTCTCCCCTTTAGTGAACAACAATCCGTTCCCGTAATTAATCGCGTTCTTTGGACTTTCAGCACTATCTTCTTCTTTACTGAAGCCTAGACCAGTCCTCTCGCTTGAGAACCCTTCGATGAATTGAGAATATTTCGTGGTATATGCTGGTTCTTCACCCTTTTTGCGGTCTAGTAGTAAGACAGAGTTTGATATTCTGAGCTTTTTCTTGCCAACATTTTCTCGCCTTTCTTCTATGTCAAGTAGATACAAATTCGCGCCTTTCTTTTCAGTTGCTTCAATTTTTTTGTCTTCATTTTCTACTTCCATAGCAGGTGGTGGCGAGGGTGGAACTGACGGTGGTGTGGCAGGGAGATCGTCAATATGTTTAATACTTGGAAACAAAGGTCTTTCTTCTGGAGGCGGTGTTGTATCACGTCTAGGCGAACTCTTAGCACTGATTGCGTCATTTGATTTTTGTTCTTCGTAAATAACATCTTTCTTCACTTTTGAAACTTTGGGCAATTCGCTTTTCTCAATATCTTCCAATAAATCATCTATATTAGTGCTAGATGTTGTGCTGGTTTCTTCTCTCTTTGGTGTGTTGCTACCAGATGTGGTGTCTTCTTCAATCATTTTCAGTAACTCTCTCGGTAATTCGCCGCCTAGTTTCTCTAGGATTTTTGCTTTGCTTTTTAGTCTTAGGATAAGCGTGCTTTCGTCTTGACTGTCTTCATCTTTGTCTGACTTTTTATCCTTTGATATGAAAGTAAACAAAATATCATAATTATTCAATAAAGGTTCTGAAAATCTTAGCTATAATATAAATACGTTTTATGTATCTATTTCTGTAAGTACCTCAGATTGAAAACTTTAAACCCATCACATGCTTGATAACATTTCAAAAGTATTGAGAAACATAATGATCTTACTCATACTTGTGACAAATTTTGTTTATAACTACAGAATATGCCAGGAGTACATGAATTAGCTCAATAGGCACCGTGTGAAATCATCTACTATGACATGATGTCAAATAAGATTATTACAAAAGGTTGTGAAACTGCAAATTAAGATAAGTTTAAAAAATATAAAGAATATTTCTCAAGCCATTGAATAGTTATTCTTTAGCATTATCAGATGCAGTTTGTCATCATAGGCACAATTCTAATAATGTCTTTGAGTTTTCTTTAGGCTAAAACATTTAAAATGCCAGCACTGAATAACAGGAAAACAAAAAACATAGTTATCGTCACACATACCTCTTTGGCCACATCATTATCAATCTTATCCCCAGGAGATTTAGATCCATTATCCATCAAATCAGGTGGTAGTTCAGGTCCTATTGGCACTGAATAGTTAAGGGTGGGAGGTAATGCAGGTCCATACTCCAAAGGCTTAGTTTTTGGCTTCTTGTGGGGAACTGTTGGCTTGGTTTGAGTTTTAGGAAGCGGTGGTGTGGTTGGTTTCGTTGGAGTTTCTGCTTCATCATTAGATTCAGAGTCCGAATTGTGGTAGGATGTTATTAGTTCTATTTTCCTGGAATAGATAACAATATAAATTAATACACAAAGGACATCATTCATTTCGTACCTACTACTACCCTACCACCTACTACTTTATTTAAAATGTTTCGAGCTATTTGCAATTTTTAACAAGGACGATTCGACACAGGGGATCTCTTTTGACAGATTTGTCATACAAAATATGTCATCATCAGCCTACAGCAGTAAAATTGCACGCCATTCTGAACTATTCTCGGCAACTCTCATTCAGCTTGTAATAGTACAAGCTGAATGAGAGCACCTCGCGAACATCGTCGCTCCGTCGAGCCTACTATTATTGTTGCAATCGTAAAAAATGTTGAGGGGGTTATTTCCCATAAGAACACCGTTTTTTTGGCACTTTATGTTTGGTCACAAATTGTTCGAAACCTGAATTATGTCCTCAATAATGGTTAAATTATTATGCTAATTAGCTTTATGATATCATGCGTATTAGGCTCACTGTTTATCATGCAATGATTTCCAATACATACTTTAAAGACTTCTGTGATATTATCACAAATCCAATCTATTATATTTTTACTCCAGAGCTCAAAAACGCATATATCATATCAGTTAGTAATGGGGTGGCGCAGTTCTAAAGACTGAACTATTGTAATTTATGTCAAGTCATACTCACTCTTCCTCATCATCACTGTGTCCTCGTTTCTTAGTGAACCTGCTTCCCTTCTCCCTATGTCCATTCTTGTCTCCCTTCTTGGCGGTCTTAGCCTTGCTTTTGTTGTTCTGCGTGTTTTGTTTCTCTGCTAATGCTTGCTGGTACAGCTGCCATTCTTCCGCTGATACTTCAGCTGCACCTGATGCTGGGGTAAAAAAATGGTACTAGTACACGCTATATTGTAATATTTCAGTCAGTGCTAGCTTATTGCCTGACGATCTGGGTTAGTGCGCACAGAACAATGCAGCAACAAGCAGTACTCTGTACGCATACCCAGCTAAATTATGCATCAGTTAGATCTAACAGTAAACGCCGTTCTGATCGAGTTTATGATGTAAAGCCCCATACAACCGTAGCAGCTCGTCGCCATTTTACCTACAATGCCCCAGCTCAAAAATATATATGTAAAATAATAAATAAGAATAATTTATTGGACCATTGTTATATAATAAACATTTAAAAAAATATATCATATGCTTACTGTAACTAGAATATTTAACATAATTATTTACGGTTTGAATTCATTTATTTCTAAAGATTACAAATCACTTGTACAGAAATAAATACTAAACATTACTTGATTTAGGTTTAGGTATACATTGTTGTTGTCCAGGAGTAGCAAGAGCTTAGTGTTAACATTATGAATATATGAAGGTAATTTGTTGAAAGTTTTGTATTGAACAGTATAGGGGCCAACCATAGCCTGATTTGCATTATCTTAAACTTTAATTCAAGACATGTTGTGTTAACTTAAATTTAATTTCAGGATATTTAAAAATAGACAGAATACTTAATTAAATAAGGGTAGTGACTTTCAACATAAAATTAAAATAAATTGAGCAAAATAATATTATTCTAAACAATGTTATAGTGGGTGTGTGTTGAGTGTGGTGGTGAGTTGTTGGTGTGGGTTTTTGTGTTAACTCCCAATTTCCTCAGTATTGTTGTCTAATGGAGAGAAGCTTTTTGTTATTCTTTTAAATAAATGTTTGTAATGGCGTTTAATATAACAGCGCTTGTTAATTTTTATTTGCATGTCTGATTTAGAAAGATTTGTGTGCATACAGTGCGGAACTAAGAAAGTACACAAAGAACCGAAAATTTGTTTTTGGGACTTTCTAGGCATCACTTTGATCACGGATCTTTGAGCTCTTACTATTTCAATATTATCATGTGCTTACCCCGGCTCCGCACCAGAAGGAGATTCCATACTGGAGTATTGATGACAGGTACCTAGGTACATTGTATATCTACATTTATTCTGTTGCCAGCAATGAAAGTTACTCTAAATTTTTCTAATATCACTTACCTACTTATGATGCAACAGAAAAATCTGTGGAAACTTCAACATCTCAGAAAACACACGCCATTTGGTACTCACACACAAGGCACTTATCACAAAATTTATCATTATATAATTTTCTTTTCTATAAATATTTGTTAAAATACTATTATGTATTATTATTGCAACTATCATCATTTAACAAACAGTGTCTTTGAATATATTTGTTTTTTGTTCACAATTAACCTTTTTTTTTACTTCTCTCGGGCCCAGGGTGTCCAGGTCCTTTGAAATGCGTACCAGAGGCTGACCCTTAGACAATTTTAAATGGACTGAGCACCAACAGACGATTATCCCTGTATATGTAAGTGCACCAAAGGACACCCCCGGTTTTTACAGGACTTTTGCAGAAAACGGAAACAAAAAAATTGGGCTATGGGTTTGAGTGGCTATAGTGGGTTGGTTGCTTAGAACTATGGAAAGACTATTTTTTCCACTATGGCACAAGAAATGAGGCATTGATTGTTTTGTTACTATATTTAATTAGCTTTTTCATTTATTTAGCTTAAGCTAACTTATCAAATCTTGATGCTCTTCATTAATGATTTTAAGCAATAGCTGAGCATGTTTTTTTTTATTTCACATAAACTTGCATGGGCACTCATGAACCGTCAGAAGCTAGGTGCACGGTTCCAATTTGTCATTGACAGGAGGTCGAGGTGCATTGAAAGTTATTGAACCTCGTTGATGTTACTACATTTAACTTCCTAAATCTTAAATCATAAGTATTTTTGTAAATTTTTATTACTAAATGATCCTGCTCTTGCCCTCAATCGCGGCTGATGGAAAGCGATTGATGAGGCCCATGAAGGGTTGAGCGTGCCCAGGAAATGCCTGTTAGTCCGGTCAATTTAGAAATTTGAAATAACAAAAACTCTCGGAAAGCTGAAATTTCGTGGAGAGCTTAGGTTTACCATTAGAAAGGAAGTTTTTAAAGTCCCCATTAAACCCATGTGCGCTACAAAAGTTATTCGGGTCAAAGGTCAAAATTTGAGGTTATTTAGATTGTTTTCGAAAACGGCAAGTTTTATCCAAAAAAAAAGGCTTAAAATGATCTAAAAAAAAAGGTTCATATGATTTTTTTTCTAAGAGTCACCATTTCTGAGATATCGCGATTATAAGAGTCACGTTATACATGATATGCAGACATCGTGAAAATGTGTAGATGTGCCTGTTTCTGGTGATAAAATATGAGGTGAACGACTAAAAACTGCTGCTGCTTCATAAGTTCATTGTTTCACTGTTAGATGCGCATAAACCAAAACACGAGAAAATCTGTATTAGACGTTTCGAACTAAACCGCCGATGAAAAAAAACTGAAAGACCCAATTGTAATTTAGATCGAAAGCTTCTAGGTCCAACAGCAGTCATTATGTTATGGCTAATATTTGTACAAAATAGTTTAAAGTGATCCAAATTATGACGCTTTTTTTTTCAGAATGACTTCCTCCAAAAAAAAATGACAATGATTCGGGAATATCGTTATTTATATTGTCAAACATTCTACCCGGTGGGGGGTATATAGTATTATCGAAAGCATAAGATTGGATATTTTCTCGAACAAAGGCTGCCGCAGCTTTCAAAATTTCCAACCGTTTGTCTTGTTCACCCAGATTTTTTTTTTTATCAGACCAAACTTGACTTAGAATATCTTGGTAATTGTAGACAAAACAAATGAATGTTACTTTTTGTTCTACTCTGCATACTATGTATAAACGTGACTCTTACAATCGCGATATCTCAAAAATGGTGACTCTTAGAAAAAAAATCATATGGACCATTTTTTTGGATAATTTTAAGATCTACAACTTTGGTCTGAGGTACTTTTTCGATAAAACTTGCCGTTTTCGAAAACAATCTAAAAAATCTCAAATTTTGACCTTTGACCCCGAATAACTTTTCTAGCGCACATGGGATGAATGGGGACTTTTCAAACTCCCTTTCTCATGGTGAACCCAAGCTCTCCACGAAATTTCAGCTTTCCGGGAGTTTTTGTTATTTGACCACTATTTTTATGTCTAGATTGACTTGACTATGTTCACTCTTGTTTTGAAGGTAGACGGGTTAAACGTGGAAGGGAACACATTTAACACGTTTTATAGGATTTCATTGTGATGACTTCATTCAACCTGCCTAAATAAAATCAAGTAATTAGAATTAACTTGTAAGATAGTTACCTGCTAACTGCAACTGCTGCTGAGCTAACTTGAGTGCTAATAGGTATTCAGGCGGTGCATCCCATGTCACAGCATTGGTTATTTGGTTCCAGTAGTATGTGAAGCCACTGGAGTCATCGTAACATGCTGACCAAGCTGTGAAAGTATAACATCGATTGAGTATAATTTAATTAAATAAGTGTTATAACAATTTACAAAGGTAAATCGATAAAAAGGTAAAAGGTAACGCGACTTGGATGATTGTCAATAAAAATAAGACCAACTACCTTAGAGAAAATATACCTGATTATGTAACAATAAATGACAATAAAATACATGAGCCTCGACTAATTGCACAAGCTTTTAATGACTATTTTATAGACGAAATTCAACCGAATAATTCTACTCCTTCTTATACAAATATTGAAACGAATTGTAACTCCATATTTATTCCTGCTACAGTACCAGCAGACATTGTGGCAATAATTCGCTCCTTAAATAATACCAAAAGCCATGGATATGAATGGCATCATTACAAAAGTAGTCAAACATGAAGCGCCATTAATAGGAGATAGGAGGCTCGGATTGATGGCTTTCATGCCATCATGAGAAAGCGAGCGGCCTCCATATTGCACCGTATTCGAGCAAGCTCCAATAGCATTCTAAAGGTAATAGCAGACCGATTAGACGGTCCTTTTGTTAGACACTGGATTGCACTCCACGTGTCTAATTGATTAAATTTAGTTGAATTGTATAGTAATGTTACTAACTTAGCTCTTAAGTACATACTAACACAAATATGGATACCTGATTCATCCGAAATAAATGATTATATATATATATTAATAGGACCTGCTATGAGCTATATCATCAATCTTTGCATTGAATGTGGCCATGTCACGGACAAATTGAAAATTACTGTTATTAAACTTATTCATAAAAAAGATGATAAAAGTATCATGGGTAGTTATAGGCCGATAGCACTTGTTCCAATTTTTTCCAAAAATATAGAAAAAGTTTGTCCTGTGGTGCCGGACGTTAAAAGAATAGCACCATCCCATTTCTTCCCGTGGGTGTCGTAGGAGGCGACTAAGGGACTTACTAGAGAATGGGCAGCAGCGTTCTCTATGCATTTTACCACCCTACTGCGATCGCCAACACGCCTGCCAAGCGTGGCGATTACGGCATAACCCCCTTTTGGGGGAGGCCTATGTTCCGCAGTGGACGTCTTTCGGCTGAAATGATGATGATGATAGAAAAGGTGATATATTATAGCCGTTCGTAGTTTTTTGAAAGACACGATCTCATTGTCAGAGAGCAATTTGGATTCAGGAAAGGTAAATCCATTAATATGGCGATTTGTAACGTGATAAAGAGAATTGTTTCTAGTGTTAATGCTAGAACTCCAGTGGCGGCTTTGTTTATGGATATGTCTAAAGCATTCGACCATATAGATCATGGTATCTCACTACACAACTGCTAAACAAATTAGAGCGTTATGGGATTAAAGGAACTGCATTGAACCTATTAAAATCTTATCTTTCTAATCGCACTCAAATCACAACGCTTGATAGGCTATGTGCGAGCTCGAAAGTTGAAAGAACATACCATGTCACGTCCTAGGAAAACCACTCATGGTGTTTCCCAAGGTAGCATTCTTGGCCCTCCATTATTTAACATTTACATAAATGATATGCCTACGGTCAATAAGCACCAGATGGTCTTATTTGTTGCTAATAGCACAATTTTATTCTATGGTAATGACATTAATTTTCTGGAAAATGACATAAATGACGATCTTAAAAATATAATAAATTGGTTAGTCAATAACAATCTAAAAATAAATCTTAACAAAACTAAAATAATGTCATTCGATCAAAGAACAAATAAACCAAAACTGAATATAAGACATGGTCGTAGCAATCGCTGGAAGTGATACCAATAAATTTCTGGGCCTTTACATAGATAGTCATCTGACTTGGAAACATCATATCGACGCTTTGTCAAAGAAGCTTAGCCAATTTGCGTATGCTCTGTAGAAACTATTTATAAACGGAACTGCATTACAGTACAAATAGCTTATAATAAATGCTTATGTGGCTTCTAGCATTAGGTACGGAATAATTTTCTGGGGCAACTTTACTGACAGGGACATTGCCTTTAAAGCTCAGAAGAAATGCTTGCGATCGTTTACCAAATTACAATGATTGATACTTGTAAACCATTATGAAATGGGAGTGTTTGTTCGCTATAACCTGCATTTAGTTGAAAAACTGCGGTCTCGCCGTTATCAGAATACCTCTCATAAAACCGCATTTTTCGGAAAAAGTGTCCTAGGTACGGCCCAAAGTCATATACTCGTATAATAGTATACCAGCAGTTATTAGAAATAAAGAGTGTCTGGGATCCTTTAAAAGGTCCTTGTTTAAATTCCTTTTAGATAGATATTACTACTCCATCATTGAGTTTACTACTGATAAACAGAGGTATGACGATTCCGACTTGCTAATTAAACTCATATGATTTTTATTTATTGATTAAGTATGAATGTGTTTATTTATTGATTAAGTACGAATGTGTTTATTTATCTAAAATTGTAATGACCTGTTTACCTACCTGACATATTTTAAATTCTTTATTTTTTATTTTATTTTATGTATTGGTGTTGACACCTTTTAATTGTTTGTGCTTGTTTGTGTTGATTGTGTACGCCCTATATTGGCAAAACATAGTGCTCATATTTTTGAGAAAATATACCATCTGTAACCATACCTATGTTTAACAAAATAAATGATTGATCGATTGATTAATAATCTAAACACGATAAAAAACAAAAGAAATAAATTAAAACATAACAAATATCCTTTAACCTAACTTAAATAAAGCGAATAAACTAAAATAAAGCCTCGAAAAATTCATCCGCATCGCTGTCCACTGTTTCGCTGGGTGGGTCGCTGCCCACACTCTCAAGAGGCTGGCATTGCTGCCAGCCTCTTGAGTGTCCTTGGGTCACGGTAAGTGTCAACGAGCCATTTCGAGATTCCCTTAAAGAGAGCATGAGCACTCGGACTCCTCGGACCGAGGGTTTAACCCCAAATGGTAGGCTCACGCACAATGGTCCACTTGAAGGACTAAGTGCGGAAACCAAACCCATAACATAGAACCCCAAACGGCTCGAAAATATAATTACCAATAAGGTTGTTATACCCACTTTCGCCGTTTGACCGCGGTAGCGCCAGCATAGCACACCGAGTCAGGATCATGGGATGGCGCAAGAGTCTCGACACACGTTGCATTTCACACTAAAGACCTACCTACCATCTTCCATGGAAATAAAGATATGCCGTTCGGTATCTTGCCATCGTCGCGTGCCAAGCCATTAGGTTCTAATACAGCTGGAACACCGACGGTGACAAGAGCTCGTCAGATGATGTCGTTAATGTACGCGTGCCGCGCTAAGCGACCCGCACTTCGGCTGCAAGACAGGCCGTGGTGTCCTAGACTATTGACAACTTCCCCAGTGACAGCTGAGGAGAACAACACTGAGCTCCTAGTAGTAGCGAAGCAGCGAGGCAGAACGTAGTGTCGTCGAACAAAGTGCCAATGTTCGACGAAAGTAGTGCATGAAGTTCAGAGTTAAGAGGGCTATTACAAATTGAAGTATTCAGTTTTAGGTAAATATAACGGCGCGTGGTAGCTGATCGCGCGTGTGTCTAGTAAAGTACGCTACTCATACATGCTAACCGTTATGATTCGGACCCCCAGGAACAAACCGGCGCGGACCCCGCGCGTCCCGAAATTCATCACTGATTCATAGCGTTGCATTCAATAACTGTTTAAAAATATTATTTTGCTTTTAAATAGACTGTTTTTTTTTTCAAGCAAGTTGACTTAGTAACCTTAGTTATTAAATACTTCTTTTTTGAATTTCGATTAAACATATATACATAAAAAATATAATATCAGACGAAAAATTATCATCAATTCTGTTTTACGGAATTATTTATTTGAAAAAATTGATTTGAGCATTACAAATAACAAGGTACAATCCGACCACAGACATTTTTATAAATTACTAATTTTCTGACATTTTTTTTCTAATTTTTGACTACATCTAAACGGTTGACTCAAGATTTGATGAGTGATTACTCATCAAATCTTGAGTCAACCGCTCAAAATTAAGAAAAAATTTTAAACTCTGTATTTTATTTTAAGACAATGCTTTTCATAAAATAAATGTCCTCCAATTGTAATCAAACGGTTAGTAGCATGGTTTCCATTTCAAAGCCATACTAGAAACCATATTAATTGTGACAAGTTCTCTTAAGGTTGTGTCGACATTCATTAATTATGAAGTAATTTAATCCACAATTCTCGTTTTTAAGGTTGAAAACTACTTGCTATTCAGCCATTAAAACTCCTTGTTATTCAGCCATTAGCAAGGTTATCATTATAGTCATGGTTAATAATAGTTAATTGCGATGAAAATATAAGCATGAATAATTGAAGTAAGATGAGCTAGAGAAAACATACAAGAATATGAGGACTTCCTTCTAAATATCACTTAGGCGAAAAAGAAGGCCAAAATGGGGTAGAATTTATTCTCAAAAAGCACATGATACAATATATTGATGAGTTTATAGGAATTTCGGACCGTTTAGCAGTGCTAAATATAAAATTACCCAATTACGAAGACATGTGGTCTATTGTGCAAGTTTACTCTCCGACTGAACAAACAGACAAAAAGACAATCGGAGAATTCTATGAGAATCTAAACAGTACTATAGAGAGACATACGCACAAAAACTTAATAGTGATGGAGATTTCAATGGCCAGGCAGGTGAAAACTTGCCAGAGGAAAGACGTGTTCTTGGACCTTTTACATATGGAACTCGACGAAGTAAAAATGGAGAAAGACTCATTAATGTCTTTCGAAAACAACCTCAATATTCTAAACAGCAAATTTAAAAAGGAAGGTTCAACAAAATGGGCACGGGTATCACGAGCCAAATACAAAAGTTTTGTACTCATTAACAAACCAGCGGGGAGAATTCTCCCCACGCGGGCTGGCAACGGCGCATTTATGGCGGTTTTTCGTGATTATTTCATTAAATACAAACAAAAGTAAACATTTTTTTCAGATAAACACTAGATCGTTGGTATTTTCAAGTTAGTATGCAATTTTTTTACAGTTATTTTGGTATTTACTTATAAAAATCGACATACCGTCAGTTATTTTCTATTTGCATTACTTAGTACGATTAAATGTTTTTATTAAAGAATAAATGTTAAAAATAATTATTACCAACGATCTAGTGCTTGGCTGAAAAAAGTAGTACTTTTGTTTGTATGTAATGAAATAATCACAAAAAACTACTGTAAATGCGTTGTTGCCAGCTCGTGTGGAAGGAACGCTCTTAAATGTTGTGAACAAATTTAATTTCAACACAAACCCTAGAATGGTCAGGGCAGATCTCACACTAAGACATAAAAAGACACAAAAACCCAGAAGGAACTTTGATGGTAAATTGGGTATTCTAAACCTAGAAAAATCTACAAACAAACTAACCGAAAGATGTGCAGACTTTGAGAAAGAAACCAAAAACCTAGATATTGAAACGAAATACGACTGGTTCGAGACTTCAATCAAACTAGCAAAAAGTACCTGCACAAATATAGATAATAAAGAAAAGACGAAAAGCTATTTATCAATAAAAACAAAAAATCTACTGGAAGCAAGCAAACAAGTAATCAGTTCCAGAGACACAGAGAATCGTAGAAAACGCATATCAGAGCTGAGTAAAGATATAAAACAGAGTATGAGAAGGGATAGAAAGCAAAACAGAAGAGAAAAAATAGAAAAGCAGATCCTTAGAATAGGAGGAACAAAAAAGCATATTAAGGGCCTGCGCCCACTAACGGCACGGCACGGCAAGGGATTTTTATACGACGAATAGAAATATAACTTAAATGTAAGACAATAAAATTCAAATTGAAATGATGATGCCTAAGGATACCGCAGCAACGTTGCCGTTGAAATTTCAATTTTACTATTATACTATTAAGTTTTATTTCTATTCGTGTCTTAAAAATCCCTTGCCTTGCCGTGCCGCCAGTGGACGCTGGCCCTTAAAGAACTGTTAGAATCAAAAGATTGGGTTACGAAAGTTAGAACTGAGAAAGGAATAGAACAAAACAGAAGATCAGACATGAAAGATATTGCTACATCATACTATAAAAAATGATAGGAGAACACAAGAAGAACATGGCGAATCAATAGTACTAAACGATGATGAGGATGAAAGCATACCTGATATACTGCAACGAGAGGTAGAAGTAGCATTACAGTCCCAAAGTAAAGACAAAGCCCCAGGGCAAAAAAATGTCCTGTTACCAGTAATCACAAAACTATTTAATTAATTACATATCTATAATAAATATATACTTCCCCATACAATGGAGTAACTAATATAGTATTGTTATATAAAAAAGTGATAAACTTAATTTAGGTAATTATCGCCCGATCAGCCTTATGTCCAACTTATACAAAGTATTTACGAAAATACTGCTTTAATCAGTATTGGACCATTTACATGTTGTGAGGCAGATCATAGAAAAATCCTATGAATACAACCAATTATATTACATGGCATATATAGACTACAGCTTTCGACTCTTTATTTCACAATAAGATATGGGAGGCCCTAAAAGAACAAGGTATTGAAAGCAAGTACATAAGGATACTGAGGAAGATGTACAAGGAAAGTACAGCATGCATACAGTTAGAAAAAAAAGGAGAACCATTTAGAATACAAAAGGGTGTGCGACAGGGCGACCCGCTGTCCCCAAAACTTTTTTCTGGAGTCCTCAAAATTATATTTAGAAGACTAAATTAGGACGGAGATGAAATCGACAACTATGGAACCTGGTTAACACATTTAAGATTTGCAGATGACATAGTTCTCTTTGCTAAAACCCCACACAAACTGAATGTCATAGCAAATGGTCTAGCATTAGAAAGTCACACGGTGGGATTAAGAATGAACATGAAGAAAACGAAAGTAATGACCAACGGACCTAAGAATGAAACCATCAGGATTGGCCAAAGTGAGATAGAATATGTGGATGATCACATCTAACTAGGCCAAATTATCTCACTCACAGACAAAATTGAAAAAGAAATCAACAGAAGAATAAAAAAAGGATGTAAAAGATTTAGGAGCATGAAAGAAATAATGAAAGATATCTGCACATTTTGATTAAATCTAAAGTATTCACACACATGCATTCTCCCTGTTTTGATGTATGGAAGTCAAACATGCACAGGACCCCACTAAATTGAACAGTAAGAAATTAAACATATGCCAGCACTGGATGGAGAGAAGCATGATGGGAATCACGAAAAAAATCGAATCAGGTTGGAAGACATCAGGAAAAACACAAAGGTTTGGGACATAGCAACAAATGTCAGGAAACTAAAATGGAAATGGGCTTGGCATATGAGTAGAGGGAAGGAAAAATGGAGCAAGAAGGTCACAGAGTGGTACCCCAGGAAGTGCATAAGAAAGAGGGGAAGACTCTGTCAAAGATGGGAGGATAACCTGGCCAAATTCGCAGGTGTGACCTAAAGCCGGTTTGCCAAGGACAGAAATGAGTGGAAAAGGTTGGAGGATGCCTTTGCCAGTTGGCAATCAGCAAAAGACAACCTAGATTTTAAATAACTTAGATATTAACATAATTATATTACGTACCGTTGAATTAATTTTAATATAGAATTTGCAATTAATAATAAATGGCTTTATTATTAATTGGAGATTCTACATTGAAATAGCTTATGTAACAATTTCCCTATTGTAAATAGTTTTGTATTCGGAATAAATGAATGAATAAATGTCATGATTCTGTTACTTGTAAAATTAAAGATATGTTGGATGAATGGATTGAGAAATGCTGCACAAGCTATTTTAATTAATTATAAGTTCTGATAACTATGGAAGAGGAGCCCAGAGGGTTTTTGAGCAAGCACATGCAGGGTGAAAAGTTAATAGTTGAGTAGGTGCGGCATGATGAGAGAACACGGAAAATATATTTGAAAAGTTTCGCAAATGGTCCAAAAATTTGCTGATTTTGAGAGCTGTTAATTGTGATTTTGATATGATTGTATGTGGCCTTACCCATAATAACTTATATAGGAAAATCTGATTAATAAATTGTAGGCTTTCCCTAAATCTGACAGCTTTGAAAACTATGTTTTGGACAATTTTGAATAGGATATTCAGAGTAAATATAAATATCTGATGGATTGATGGAGCCTTTTGGCAAAAAGATGAAATTTCATTGATTCACAAAAGTACCTACCCAATAGTAAGTTTTAATTTTGCATGTCTCTAAATCAATGAAATGATTAAATTATGTAAAGTAAATTTCAATTTTGCTAACTATGCTGGTGCATTAACCATGGTTTTTGTTTTAATAATGTTCCAATTACTGTATTGATCATGAACTAAGCCCTTTAACTTTGAATTAGTTACTTATTTTCATTTTACATTCCACTGCTGGTAACTAAGTACTTATGGAAAACAGCTGTTAGTTCATGATACACAATTATTTCAACATCCAAAGCAATGTTATAAAAGTATTATATGAATAAAATACCATGAGTTGAACATGAATAAATTGTTGATTGTTTATAACAATATCAATAAAGTGTGATTTTTCCTCTTGGCATTTTACTCTCAAGGATAATATCCAACTCAATAGGAAACTAACTTAATTTCTACCATATTGCTTGGAAATTAAACACAATAACAATGGAGGTAACTTACGGCAGTGAGGTATTGGCGCTGGATGCACGCCGTCAGATGCACTCCCTGTTTCAGACGTATAGAGATAGCTTTGTGGAGGCAGTGGTGCCGTTAGAGTCTTCCTAGTATCTGTTCCTGGCGGTAAGGGTGGTAAAGGGGGTAAGGGCGGGCCACGCAACCCCTCCTCAGATTCTTCATCAGAATCGCCGTAATTGGCTATCAGACCAGCCAGCGGGTTCGCTTTACTCATAGCGACACAACTTCAAAGTTCCGAAGGTAGAATAAAACCTTTTATGTATCTTGTTTAGATTAAATATTACATGAGCACTAATATTCAATAGTTTGCTACTTGAATACACGTCTGGTTAATCAACAAGGCATTTACGACGCATCAAACATTTTCAACACGCTCACTCGGATTTGCACATTTGACACATTTGACAAACTCTTTGCTTATTGGTCGCCATAATGAGCGAAAACGTTATGGCAATATTGGCAATGGCATGATCAGTGTAGACAACAAAAAAAATCGAATTTTGTCGTCGAAATGTTTTGTAACATTTGGCATGTGACAAATAGTCAATGTCAAATTGTAAATATAAAACAAAATAAAAATTAAAGGTCTGAATCTGCTATTTTATTATAACCTGACAACTGATAGAGTGGTGAAATAATGGCAACCAACGACGAAGTGTTGGCAACACCGAGTGAAGCTACTTCGAGCGTTGTCAGTGAAGTTTTTGAATAGGGATGGCGATTCTTTCCGAAAACGATCGATTTTTAAATCGATTCGAATTGTAAGCTGCTGTATCGATTCCCAAAAAAATCGACGTCTAAAAGATCAATTTCTAAAAAATTGTTTTCTTTTTTCTGTTTGTGGAACTATGTCCCCGCCCTGCACCGCATCACCAGCAAGTTTATCAGCAATTTCATTGCCATGGATTCCAGCATGAGCCGGGACCCACGCAAATTCTCATATTAAATAAATTATAGGTCTTGTTGGTGAATGGTAGGTGTCTTGTGTCCGAAAGGGAATTTATTGATGGCTAGAAGAGCACTTTGAAAATCAGAAAAAAATCTAGTTTTTTTTTTAACTTTAAAACACGAGTAAGTTTATTCTAGGGCTTCTAAAATGCCGAAACATTCCCCCGTAAAAACGTAAGTTTCCGGAGGCAGTTTTACTTTTTGGACAATAATGTATTGAGAATGGAAAGTACCTATCCCAACACAACTCATCCGAGAATGCTTGGCAGCATCCGTAAATATGATGGTAGGCACTCTAAGTGTTCAGCCAGAAAATGATTAAAACTTGTGACACATATCCTTTAGGGAGTTGTCAGCAGGTAGGTATGTAGGGGTTTGTAAATAATAAGAGCTGGATGATCAAGTACCGTGTGGTGCTGGACGTAAAAGACCATCATATTTCTTCGCGTTTGTGTCGTAGAAGGCGACTAAGGGACTTACTAGAGAATGGGCAGCAGCGGGCATGCATTTTACCACCATGCTGCGATCGCCAACCCGCCTGCCAAGCGTGGCGATTATGGCAAATCCCCCCTTTTGGGGGAGGCTTATGTCCAGCAGTGGACGTCTTTCGGCTGATATGATGATCAAGTACACTTATCATTTGTTGCCTAAAATTCCGTGGCCGTCTCAAACTTGATTGCAAAGGGTAGTAATGGGTAGCGAACACTGTCCTGAACCGTCTCCTAGGCGATGATGGTCCCGTCTCAGACTTTGCCCGCGTGTGACGGCTCCAGTACTAGGTTTTGTATTTATTGGTAACTTCAGCGTAGGGTAGGCGTGAGTTACTCTGCAGTAGAGGGGCTTTAAGCGTCCTCGTTGACACCGGAACCACCACGTGGCGAAAGGTTGAAAGGTAGACTAAAATCCATAGAGGGATTTAGCGTGGTCGTTAACAAAATAATTTATGTAGGTACGTCGGGAGCGAGCATCACAACAATCACCTCAAGCGTTCTCAATTTGACTCGTCAATCGTCACGTCCTTACCGAGCCCAACCGAATCGCGACTCCTCGGGGACGCTCGGCAATGATCGTTTTAGAGATGCGCGGGTGCATAGAACGAAGACCTTTTAAGTTAATAAACGCTCGAAGGTTCCGTATAATATTTATTATTTAATTTTAATGTTGTATTCAAGTGTTAGGTTTGCTTATAATTATTATAGGTACTAGGTTATTATTTAAATGTTTAGTGTAAATAGTATAGTTTTAAGTGTACTTATAGGTAAGGGTTCTTAGACTAAACTCTTTTAAATTATAACTTGAAGGTGCAACGTTACAAACTTAAATGACAATAACTATTTATTGGGATTGGGATCTGATTTACTTACACAGATATTTTTATTATGAACATAAATTGTGAACTTTCAACAGTCAGTTGTACTTTTACCTTTTCTAATGCCATATTGTGATTCTGCCAAAAGACTCTTACTTTCAACATACCATTCTAGGCGATTTTTAACAAAGCGTTAATAATATGCTGATTTCATCAGAATGGAAGACAAAACTATCGGGCGGTATGAAAAAGCATCAGATGAAGTTTCATTTGGTTTAAGAAATGGCAACACCTTTTGACGTTTCCATTCAACAGGGATGTTTCCTGAATTTAAAATAAAATTAATAAGCTCTAAATAATAACTGAGAACTGCATCATTTGCGTTAGTAAAAAAGGAATACGGGATGCCATCAATTCCTGGTGCAAAATCCTTAGTTTTATTAATAACACCCTATAATTCAGTCAGATTGAATAGCAGATCTAGCGTCGTATGAGTGTCTTGGTTATTGCACACGTGAGACAGGTTAAGGTTACTAGCCTCAGGAACCCAAGGCGTAGCTAATTTATCTAAAAATTCATTGGCTAAAACCCTTCTCCTATTCCAGATTCTATTAATAACAATAAATATACCTTAATCTACGAATATTGCGTCAGACAATCGTAGGGTGAGTATTCAGTGAAATTGATAAGCAAAAGTTACGCCAAGATATTTTTTTTTTTTTTTTTTTTTTTTTTTTTTTTTTTTTTTTTTTTCTTAAAAAGTTACAAGTTTCATTACATAATTAAGTTAGTAACTATATCAAAATTGATATCAGACTTAACAAGGTTATAATTTTATTCGGCCCCTTTACGTTTTTTAATAATTTCTGAACAAATAAATGAAGTTAAAAACGGAAGAGCACACTGGACATCAATTTAATTAATAGCATCAATATTAGTGAAGTGACGTGTCCTACAGAAAATTTCCAACTGTTTTGACTTTTGTATTTTATTGTGGATTTTATATCAGTGTAAATAGTGTATAGATTAATTTGAGTGATTTTTATACAGTGGTGCCGATTCTCTTGTCACAAAATTCTCTAAACTAAACTAAAAATCACTAAAATTTAGTTTATTCCTGTCAAACGACGATTTCCCATTCTGAAATTGACTAAAGTGACACAACTTAACTATATTTTAGTTTGACAGTACTAAGATTGTACTGAGTTTTTAATTTAGTGAAAATGGTAATTTTGCTATTCTGTGGTTGTCAATTTCATTATTCTATTCAATATAAAATTTTGGAGTTTTTGGCGGGATCGCGTTGGAACATGTCGCACGAATTTTCATTTTCATGGAATTTAGTGAAATAGCGAATTAAATTGTATAATTTTGATAGTGAATTATTCAATTTAGTTACGTGTGAGTGCACAAGTGTAGTGAAGGTGAAAATAAGTGACTAACGTGGACTTTTCGTGTTCCCCCCAAAAACTCCTATTAAGTTGTTGTAAAGTTACTACCGCTTTACAATAACTCTGACTTGACTGACTAAAGACGACTATGACTGTTTTGTAACTTCGTGCCCGATATCGGGCCATTTACTTGATCTAAAAGAAAAATTACTTGACACTGGCTAAATGCACAAACCGTGTGAAGCCAAAATTTAAAAAAAAAAAAAAAAATATATAAAATTTTGGTTGCCTAACTTAATCTGACTATTTTTAATCGCGTTTAAAAAGGTGTGGAATAAAATTAGTTGTCAAGAACTAAAATTCACACTGACACCTCGACTTCGGGCGCAAATACAGTATCTTTTTTTTTCTTTTCTTTTGCTTATATCTCGAAATTGGTGTGTCCTATCGTAAAAATAATGAAAATTTCGACCCCCTTTATAAAACCCCATACACCTCTAAAACTCAACATGTAGGTAATAATTTTTCATATTTTCGATACAAAAAGTAAAAAAAATCCATTTAAAACACGTCGAGGCTGCCCCCTCTGCGCGATTCCGGCTCTAAAAAACATCACGAGGTAGGGCAAACGTGGAGTCGCGTTTGTCAAATTCGATTTTAGTTGTGTCAAAATTATTTTTAAATTTAGAGATCTTTTTTTTGTAGAATAGCTTTAAGATTCTCATAGCCAAAAGTAAAGAATTTTAGTGATAGTTTAGTTAGTTTAGTTCGGTGTACAGACGCCAGCACATCAACCTACTACAATCTGTCAAATTTCTTTAATAGGTTTTCAACTTTATCGCTGAAGAATAAGGTTCAAATTTGATTGAGAAAATTTGACAGTTTCGGGTAGGTTGACCTGCTGGCGTCTGTACAAGAGAATCGGCACCAGTATTGATATTTTGTTTTGTTTTAGGTACCTAAGTTTATACTTAAACGAGTGATTCCGCCGTTTCGCCCAAATCGTCTTTTCAGTAGAAAAGTGATCATGAATATTTAATTTCATCAAAATGTGTAATTAAATAAGTTAACATTCAGTTAAAGCTCAAAGGTGCATAGTTTTTAATAGGTCTAGTAACAATAATAAAAAATCTTAGAACAAAAACATGCCTAGATTTAATACCACTCCCTATCCAAATGGTCACCCAGAATGTTTCTAGATAGGTACATTAGTGCGGTTTCCTAAGTAAAAGTACATTTGTGCCTATTTTCCAAGTTATTTAATATCGATTATTAATTTATAAAAAAAGATTTTTTAAACAGTGCATAGCATAGAAAGAATCAGAGTAAAAAATGTCAAACGAAAAACTTCATTCCATTCCATAAAAATTGCAATCGAAATTATTTTGAAGTACAACCCTATCGGTGCATTATAGCCCACTGCCTGTCTCCCGCACCCCAGTCTACCGAATACGCGCTTGCGCCAATATAATAATGTACTCCGTGGCTTGCGCCCATAACGGCAAATATTTACGAAAATAGTTTTATAAACCACGTTTGTCACAGGTACTCATTACATTCCTTAATTTAGTAAGTATCTAAGTGTATGATAAAAAAAATATGGTGGTGATGTGAAATTATAGTGTTTAGTTAGGTTGTGTCACATTATATTTTACTTAATACAGCTAGTTTCTTATTTTATTCTAAATAAATTAAGAAAATATGTTCAAATTTAATTACATTCCGTTTCCTCTCATTTTTTAAACGGAAGGGAAGGAAGCGTTATGAAAGGTAATGAAATATTAAATGGTCGTCATGGGGATACACCGCTTTAGCACCGTAGACCACACACATATGCTGCGACAGGTTATACAGAAGACCGAAGAGTATAACCTGCCTTTCTGCTTAGCGTTTGTGGACTACGAAAAAGCCTTCGATTCGATCGAGACATGGGCTGTACTGCAGTCTCTTCAACGGTGCCAGATCGACTATCGGTAAATGGAGGTGCTGAAGTGTCTGTACGAAAACGCCACTATGTCCGTTCGACTCCAGGATTCTGATCCTGGAGTCGGACGGACATAGTGGCGTTTCGAAGTCTGCTTCGAAACCTATCCTTATGCAGCGAGGTGTGAGATAGGGAGACGTTATCTATCCAAAACTGTTCACTGCTGCACTGGAGGATGTCTTCAAGGTTCTCTACTGGAAAGGGGCTGGCATCAACATCAAAGGCGAGTACATCACTCACCCTCGGTTTGCCGATGATATAGTTGTCATGACTGAGGCCATGGAGGACCTCAGTACAATGCTCGATTACCTCAGTAGAGCTTCTGAAAGAGTGGGTCTTAAAATGAACATGGATAAGATAAAGGTCATGTCAAATGCCCATGTAACACCCACTCTCATGACAATCGGAGGCGCTACACTGGAAATTGTGGACGAGTAGGTTTATCTAGGACAAACTGTCCAGTTAGGTAGGTCTATCTTCGAGAAAGAGGTCAATCGTCAAATTCGACTCGGCTGGGCAGCGTTCAGGGGGGTTCGCAAAATCTTCTCGTCCCAAATACCGCATTGTCTCAAGACGAAAGTTTTTGACCAGTGTGTGTTGCTAGTGATGCCCTATGGCACAGAAACGTGGTTGCTCACAATGGGCCTCATAAGAAGGCTTAATGTCACCCAAAGGTCAATGGAGAGGGCTATGCTCGGAGTTTCCTTGCGTGATCAAATCAGGAATGAAGAGATCCGCAGGAGAACTAAGGCAACCGACATAGCCCGAAGAATTGCCAAACTTAAGTGGCAGTGGGCACGGCACATTGCTCGCAGTACAGATGGCCGATGGAGCCGGAAGGTGTGTGGAGTGGCGACCGCGTACCGGAAGAGGTAGAGCGGGAAGGCCTCCCACAAGTTGGACCGATGACCTTGTGACGGGCGCGGGAATCCGCTGGACGTGGGAAGCACACGACCGGACGAAGTGAAGGAGCTTGGGGGAGGCCTATGTTCAGCAGTGGACATCTTTTGGCTGAAATGATGGGGATACATATAATATCATGGATTGCCAGATTGACGCCGATAAAGAAAACGTAGAAGTAACTGATTTAAAATATGACAGACGATTGGGTAGTGGTTGAGTTTAACATAAAAATAGTTCGTCTCAGTATTTCATTGGCAAAATAAAAAAATAAGATGTGCAGTACACCATAATATAAGATATTTTTTTTTTTTTGAGAAAATGGCATGGAAAGTCAATGAAATTTAGCTGACCAGTGATTCGTGACAATGATGTACATAGTTTCTAAATCTCGTGTTATTCAGCGTTTGCAGGGGCCAGAAGAAAAATGACCAAACCTTCATTTTAAATAGCTTTTAAGATATGCTACATTGATAAGATAGAATTAACGATTAGTTTGTTTAATTTGACACAATGTCTAGAAAAGGTCAATTTTCTTTTAAATAATACCAAATCTTAATAATTTTAGCAGCGAAGCGCGTGGAATAAATGAATGAAAGCTCGATGAAAACGACGAACGATTTCATTTGGAGACTTATGGATAGAGCTTTTAAAAAAAATATTAGCTTCTGCACGGAAAAAAGAACCTTTAATAATTAGTGTTTCATATTATAACCCGGAACCTGGGTCTCTAAATACACACGGAATTTTAACTTTCCAAACATTAAATTTTATAATACGTGCCATCAATTTTTTTAAGTATCAGTTGAGCGATTAATTTTAAAGTTCGAATATTACTTTTCCTGCATAGACAATAAATTATAATATTTATCCTACTATAATTTACGTTTTAAATATAAATGAAAGAATTACCATTTATATATCTATATAACTGTTCACTTTATCAATATAGGTACTACTTGTCGTTTTTCAATTTATATTGTTCATTTTTTCCGTGTGGTATCACAATATCTTCACTACATAGTATAAAACAAAGTCGCTTTCTCTGTCCCTATATCCCTATGTATGTTTTTTTAATAGATAGAGTGATTCAAGAGGAAGGTTTATATGTATAATACACCGACCTCCACGTGGGCGAAGCCGCTGGCAAAAGCTAGTAAAAAATGTAACATTTCAATATAATGTAATCTATTGTTTCTAATTCATAATTTTTGTGATTACTAAGTAATTGGCCTTTTAAAGCGACAGTGATGGCCGCGCAGTCGATGTATGGATCTGGCGATCACCCAAATGTTAATTAGTGGTGAGAACGGTCACTACTTGGATAGCTGGCTGCTTAGCCATACGTCGGGCTCGAGCGGATATCACTGTCGGTAGACGTAGGTTAAAATCCCAGTGATCGCTGAAATGTCAAATTTACTCAATGCGAACAAAACTAAATGTCTTAAGGGGAACCTAGTCGCTGGCTCGAACTCACTGATGGGCCTGGCCAAAAAGCACGCTGTGTCACTAGGCATCGTGTCCGACAGAGGTAGTATCAGTGATGAGCAGTTAGAAGCTAGTCTACACGCACAACATTATTGAGTGAGGTGCAGGATCATTTATAGTACAACAAGCGCGTAAAAAATTATGAATAGTCCTTCGGAAGATCGGGTTTTATGCAAAAATCACTGCATAAATCAATGAGCAATAATTTATGAAACTTTTAGATATTTGAGCTTTGTCGGTACCGACTTGGTTTTTCAAATTTTACACTTCTTATAGTACTTAAACACGCCCAAAGTTAGGCCAAATTAGCAAGAAAAACGAATCTTTGTTGGCTCCTAACTTTTTAATGGCTTTTTATTTTAGTATTCTGTTTCCGTACAGACAATATTAATAATGAGACTGAACCATAACATGTTTAATTTTTTATGTATAACGGGATATCGGGAAGGCCGGGCTGTTGCATCTGATTGCTGATTCGTGACTTCGTCGGCACGGGAATCCATAGTGGGCGTTAAACTTCAGGAAACGTTGAAATAAATACGCTGTAGCGTAGACTGTTCACTATTTTAATTTTACAGACACATAAATGACTTAAACAATTAAGGATTGCAATAGTAATGAACGATTTAGAGCTAATGGGTTTGCGAGTGACCACCACGTGCAACGGCTGTCAACAACTTGACTGCATTGACACGACGTCGCCCGCCATGACAGACGCAACTCCATTCGGTGTTACCCGCTCTTAATTAAAATTACCATTTAGTTGAATTCAAATCGATTAATCGTTAAAAATAACAAAATAACAATTACAACTCTCGAAATTAACTGATTTTCATTATTTAATAATGTCACGCGCCGCGCCGTTATGTATATTGTCGAACAGTGCAGTAATACCCTCCCGAAATTTGTATGGGTAAAATGTGGACTAGATTCACCTTAAGTTCGAATTACCAAATGTACCCCAAGTAGGACTAAATTTAAAAATTGATGTCAAGAAACTAGATGCTATTTCCGAAACTGTATTTCTAGGAATTACTTTAGATTCATAATTGCAATGGGGTGCCCACATCAGAGCTCTCTCAAGTAGATTAAGCTCAGCTGCTTCCGCAGTAAGAAAAATAAGGCAGTTGACTGATGTAGCCACAGCTAGGATAGTATGCTTTGCTTATTTTTTATTTTATTTTTTGTGAATTCATTCAGAAAACACGTAAATAAATCGATCCTGTCAGCCGTGTCATGCAGTGCGTGCAAGGCGCGCGTTAGTGGCGCTTTGCTGAGCAAGTTGGTTATTGCGCGTGGCACTGCTAGTAACCGTGGCTTCCGGTGCCGCGAAACAAACACAATCCGAGATTGCGGAGGGTATTAGAAAAGTTCTCGTCAATTTTAAAAAGGATAGCGTAGAGTGTAAGACGTTAGATTACTGTAAGCGTAAACTCGAGTCACTTGAGAAGTACTGGAAGGACTTTCAAGTGAATCATGAAAAGATTCTTCCTTTCGAACAGACGAACCATAAATATTTTACCATGTCTGATCATGACATCGCGATTGGTGATTCAACCGTTTGAGCATCTATGTCTAGCTATAAGATCATGATAAGATTGTTCTATCACCTTGTCAATCATCTCTCATCTATTATAATTTTAACTCCTTAGCGTTTAGCTCACACTCACGTAACTCTTCAATTTTGTATAAGCTTATCTCACTAACTCATCTCTTCCCGTCGGGAGCATGTTCGATGCAATCATTGCAATCGATCACGTTTGCTGACCTAGCAATCCAATACGGTCGCACTAAGTGCGCCGCGAGCTCAGTGCATTACGAACAGCAACCGGGTGCATTCATTTCCATCATTTTATTCATTTAGCGATAGCTTAACGTAAACGTTATATTGTTAGCAATAAACCTTTTAAAGTTATTTGAGTGTTTAACTTAGCAGCGTAACGAATCCCACCAGGTAACACTTTGGTCGCGCCCCTACATTTTGGTCCTTCGAGCCGGATTGAAGAAAATAAAGGCTCTCCATCTCGCTGCTTGTGTTAGAAAATTGAACGATCTTACTTGGAATAATCCTTTGTCGCTGCTAACCTGACGAGGTTTGCTCCCCACGTCTGTGATCCGCTGGTATCGCTAGTGTGAGCTGTGAACTCACTGCTGCTGGAACAGTACTCCCCGAGCACCGCTGTTGCTGATAATGTTGTATGTGTTATGTTATTTAAGATAGTTTAATTTAGGACCACGCTACCGCATTAGGAATTTCCTGTAATGATAGCAGTGTTTGTGTTAAATAAATAAATAAATTAATTTTCACAGTATGGCGTTCTGCTGTGGGGATCGTTTGGCATTAATTCTTTCTGCACATGTGGCTTCCCTGGTACCTCATTAACAGCATAACTGTGCTCCCAAATTACAGTGTACATTTTTATTCTTTTTATTTTTTACATTTTCTGACATATTCTCGTCACTATTTGACATTATACATGTCTTCTAATATCTACTATTTATTAGTGATTCCTATGGAAATCATGTCACTTGGTTTAAATAGGTTCATCTTACTTATGTAGATTCTTTTACATTTTGTGAATGGGAGAAGGTTGTAGGCCTTACAGACTGTAGATTTATCGACGATTTTGTATTATTTTCATTCCTCTAAGTACCTGGTACTTATTGACAAGCCTGCACTATCCTCCCATACCTATTATCACAGTAATTTGAAAACATTGTAGAGCTCAATTATTTTTAAAAGAGTAACCGTGGAGTTTTTTGCCGGCTCTTCTCCATAGGAAGCGACAAATTGCTTCTGACGTTTCATAAGTGCCCTTGCAGGTTTATGTGAAATAAAATATTTTGATTTTGATTTTGATTGAGCCGCACAGTAGGTAACGTGGGGTAAAAAAAAGTAAAAGAAAATAGATGAGGCTATCTATTTCTAGGCCACGAGGCTGAATCAGAAAAACATAAAAAAAGTATAAGCCTTCTGTGACAATAATCGATTTAAATTATAATCAAACCAAAAAGTTGTTTCGTGGTTTTTAGTTAAGATAAAATTGTAATATATCTGTATTTATAAGGTCAAATAAATGCAAAAGTCGACGCAAATTATTTTTTGAAAAAATCACCCAAAAACTTTGGTACTGTGAAGACATCTACCCATTAACTACATTGTTACCATGTAAGAGTATGCAGTGTATGTATTTTAATAGGAAGTGAATTCTTAATATGTGTCTATGAAGCATTACGCATAAATAAAGGGTTCAAAATTCCATGACTAATTCAAAAATAAGAAAGCTTTTCCAATTAGGAACAAACATACTGAACAAAGTTCTGAAACGCGATGCCGGCAATCGAGGTAAATATGTATATGCATTAAAAAATCCACTAAGTGGGTTTCAGCTTATTAACTTTATACATTTACATCAACCGTCACTACGAGTTCTATTTTTCATAAACAGTATTTTTCGAAAAATTTCTAGGTGGCGAGATAAGCCTCCTACTGCCGTGATTTTTTCCACATACCTAAAAACCAACATTGACACACACTTGACTCTAACAAAAATAAATACTTTTTAGCATAAATGATTTAAATTTCTTGAGACTTAAGATCTTGAACTGGAAGTTTATTAAAGAAGCGTATACATTGACATCTGAATGACCCACCTATTTTCTTGAACCTTGTTGGTAATACAACAAGTTTGTGTTTGTTACTAGTATTTATACTATGGATATAACTGTATTTTTTAACAATTTAATATTTTTATGGGCATATAAAATATTTTCAAAAGTAAACTGTGAAGGGACAGTCATTACATTAATTTCCTTAAATTTGTCTCTGAGAGAATGTCTCGGACTTAATTTATAAATTGATCGAACAACTCTTCACTGCAAGACAAAGATAGTCTGAATGTCGGCGGTATTTCCCCACAACAGAATACCATACGACATTACACTATGAAAATAGCTAAAGTACGCTAAACGGGCTGTCTCTATGTCAGTAAAATTTCGAATCTTTCTGACAGCGTATGCTGCAGAGCTTAGTTTTTCGACAATTTATCTAAATGTGGGCCCCACTGAAGCTTGGCATCCAAAGTTAAGCCCAAGAATACAGTGCTAAATTCAGGATAAAATTCTTCGCCTTTTATCAACACATTAATGTTCCTGCCTAACGTGAGGTAGCGTAAACTTAATGCGTTTGATTTTTTTTTTTCATTAAGAAGTAAATTAGTAGCATTGAACCAGTGAACTGCTTTTGAGATTGCGCTTTTTACATCGTCATTAACTAGCTACTGACGTTTAAGTTTAAACAAAAGTGAAGTATCATCCGCAAACAACACTATATCATGGTTATCCTTTATGAGGTGAGGCAAGTCATTAATTTGTATAAGAAACAAGAAACGACCAAGAATTGAGCCCTGTGGGACTCCCATTGATACTATGGATCCGGGAGATTTTTTTTCGAATTACGTCAACACACTGAATCCTATAACTCAAGTATGAAATAAGAAGATCTAGAGCGGTGAATGTCATTGAACATCAATAGGAACCTACCATGGTGCATCAATTGCCAACAATTAAATATTTGTCATTTGTGATCCATCTCGTAGTAGTATCTGTTAATAAATTGTCAATCACGTCAATTGCTTTTTGTAGATGATCAATGAGTGTCAACCACGTCAATTGCTCTTTGTACATGATCAATGAGTGTCAATCACGTCAATTGCTCTTTGTACATGATCAATGAGTGTCAATCACGTCAATTGCTCTTTGTACATGATCAATGAGTGTCAATCACGTCAATTGCTCTTTGTAGATGATCAATGAGTGTCAATCACGTAAATATCGAAAACAATAAATTATCGTTTTGGGATTTATATATCATTATTTACTTTCCATAAGTTTCCGGCTTTTGCTTTAATATAACTTTTTCCTAGCTGTTGTTGGGTTGTTGGCCACTAACACTTCAATTCACGTTGCTCCACAAAAAGTAACCCAGGTGTGCTTGCACCTTTATAAAAAAAAAAAAAACTACCAAGTTATAATTAATTTTACTTTATTAATATAAAACTATCTTAATTAGGTATGTATAGGCACGTGTATAAAAATATAAATACTATTTATTCTACAACTACTTAATTGTTATTTATACAACAACCTACAGGTTTTATACAGTTCTATGTGTAGTTATGGTAGTTATTATCAATGGTAAGTAGTTAGGTACGGAGTACGGACGCTAATGATGGGTAAATAAAACTATTAGTTCGTTGTTCAATGGTCATAAAATATTTACCAGTTAGGTATCAGCCTGAGGACCAAAGTAAATAAGCAAGAACCGTTGAAAATAGAACCTACAACAAAGATCTTCTAGATAGGTTCTTTCAATGCCACTTTTAGACAAAAGAAGGCTGACGATGAAATAGCTAAAGAAGATAAATCAACACTACCCGACGATCTATTCTGTAAAAATGTCGCCGTGAAAACTTAGGTGAAGTGAGGCTCGGAGCGAGCTGTCTGCTGTCAAGTGTCAATCCCCAGCGTCAGGTGGGATGACAGCTCACTTCGCTTTAGTGTTCACGGTAAGATTTTGCAGAATTGACCGGCAGTGCATGAGTCTGTTCTAATTGAAGAGTAATAATAATAATATTTTTGAACTGTGTGATCTAAGTATCTATGTAATAATTAGATATACACAATAAATGAATTTATTTAGGAAAGATAACACAGATTAAACTGGATCTATAAAAACGAAAATAACGTTTTTACTTACTTTTGGATAACATATAAAATGATTTGTAATCATTTCAAAACATCTAAGTAAGGTATCTTTACAATTTTCTTCTAGGAAAATCCTTTGTCATCGACTTCTATTCACATTGCGTAATGAGACATACATTTGTAACAATATGGCTTTTACAACTATAATATAACAGCGTTAATAACTTACTACATTGTATGAAGAAATAAAAATAATGTAAAATCATTTCCCCTATTGTAGGTAAACGAGTCAACAATACAAGACCGAGCAACGTATTTATAATATCTATATTTCTTCGGTGACAGATAACGGACTTAAAATTAGGACTATGTTTAATTCGTTACCGTTTGACAATGCAGGGTTCACAAGTACCCTCTTTTAAATATGCAGGGTGGCACTGAGGGCACTTGGGGTTCTCCCCAAAGCTTTGTCTCCCAGGCCTTGCTACCCTGACTTGGAAAGAAGTCTCAGCATTGTCGCTCTCATATCCTGGGTGAGCATTATCTAAAGGAAAAACGTAATCAGGGACGAAATAGGAACTGATGTTGTACTCCGTGTGACTCGGCTCAGGAGTGGTCGTCTTTGGTTCAGGTCTGGTCACGCTGCTGAACGGACTCTTCCCTTGTATTGACCTCGTCTGCAGAACATTTGTACTATTCGTCCTGTTGCCTGCCTTTGGAGGTATCAGGTCGAAGGCAGGGACCGCCCATTTCCATTCGTAGTAAATTGGGGGACCGACCGTCGTTGATGGGATTAAAGCAGATTCAACTTTTGGAGGTAATAGAACTTTTTCAGGCTCGGCGATTCCTTTGTCATTTCCACGAGTTTGTGGTTTTTCTTCGGCAGCTGCTTTAGGTTTGGTATTGACGGAGTTAAATCTCGTGCCTTCTGAGAATGACTTATCATTTTCTGTTTGGAAGGTATTAAAACTATTGCCGAAGTTCTTGTGTTTTCTTGGAGTTCTATCTTCTTCTGAGTTGGCTGGTCCAGCTGGTAAATGCCCATTCAGGTCAATAATCTCAGATTTAGATATCGCAGTCTGGTGTACATCAGGGGATGTTGGATCGAAGCGTTTGATGAACTTGAAAACGGGGTCTGCAGAAGGTTCTACGCTTGAGCCTCCTACTTTTGATCTTTGAGTAGGGGCTGGAGGGGGGACTAGTTCAATAGATGGTGGAGTGACACTTGGTCTTGGCTGGTTTTGTGTGAAGTTGATCCCGGGCGTTGGCCTGAACGTTGCGTCAGGTTCTTGTGAAGCAGCTTCATCGAGTTGGTCAGTGTTACTGATGGATCTAAAGTTGGTATTGGTGTTGGCGTTGGCGTTGACTCTGCTGTGGAACTTACGACCGGTAGACCAGGCAGTGGGAGGCCTGTAGTTCTGTTTGCCACTGTCTAAGTCATTGTTGTCGACGTCAGATATAGAGTCAGCTACGCCAACGATGCTGTTACCCGGGTGGACTGGGAACTGGAAAGAGAAATATGAATGAGTTAGAAATATTATTCTATTATCGGTAGCATAGGAAGAGTATAATCAGTGTTATTAAGTGTATACTCACACGGGAAGATAATTAACAGGTGGTTTAATTGAATATTATGATGATTTCATCATACTAATGGTCTACGAAGGAAGTAAAGTGAACGGATCGCATCAGCTAACGCACGAATTAACCGTCTAATTAAACCTTTATTGTAATTAGGTTTATACAACCTTAATCATATCTAAAAAGGAAATTAACACGAACAAATACACTAATTTATAACCTTTCCAAACATTTTTAAAATCTAATTTACTTACGTAATTAGGTCATATCTGGATGAACAAGCTTAGCTCGGTTTTTTTTGTAACGTTTTCTAAAAATGAAACCTAGCTAGATCGATTTGTCGCCCCCGAAACCCCCTGCATACTAATTTTTATGAAAATCGTTGGAGCCGTTTCAAAGATTCAGAATATATATATACCTATATGAAAGCTAGTATATATATACATATGTACCTACATATGTATATATATATACTAGCTTCCGGCCGCGGCTTCGCCGGCTTGGAAGGCGGAAATTATCCACGGGAACGTACTACCGGGATAAAAGTATTCTGTGTTAATCTAAGTTATAATCTATCTGTGTGCCAAATTTCATCCAAATCCATTCCGTAGTTTTAGCGTCAAAGAGTAACAAACATCCTTACACACAAACTTACGCGTTTATAATATTAGTAAGGATACAAGGATTGCTCGTTTAAAGGTATTAGATTTAAGAATCGGTATCCATCTACTTAGATGAGTACCTACCTATATAAATACCTATTTATTTAAGGTACATTCCCCCTGAAGTTACTTTTGTGGAGCAACATGTTGTAACATTATAACAATAAGTAACTTTCTACAGCTCTTAGTACCTAAGTTTACTGTATAACTTTGTGTCCGTAGTTCCACTAACACTTGCAAACGTTGCTCCACAAAAAGTAACTTCTGTGTGGACGCACCCAGCACCTTTAAGATGGAACATTTGGGAAATAAGGATCAATTTACCTAAGAGTCTAAGACCTAGTAACGTGAAACGCTAACAATGAGTATTAGGTCCTGGGATCGATTCCCAGGTCATGCAAAGTGTCATTGGGTTTTTACATCTGAAATATCTTAGTAGCAGCCCGGAATATGGATTAGAGCCTCGTTGATGGCAATCCGCTCGCTGCCCAGAACATAGACTTATATACATATACATAGATAACTGGCGAAATGTGAGACAAAACAAATTGATGGCATCATGCATGTAAGTCATCATCATCATTTCAGCCGAAAGACGTCCACTGCTGGACATAAGCCTCCCCCAAAAGGAGGGGATTTGCCATAATCGCCACGCTTGGCAGGTCGGTTGGCGATCGCAGTATGGTGGTAAAATGCATAGAGAACGCTCTGCCCATTCTCTAGTAAGTCCCTTAGTCGCCTTCTACGACACGAGAAATGGGATGGTGCTATTCTTTTACGTCCGGCACCACACGGAACCCATGATGCATGTAAGTACTAAGTTATTTTTAATCACTAAATACTCTGTTTAATTACCTAGGTATTTCTTTCAACCGATGACAAAATAAAATAATCATTACATGACGTGGAATAAACGCGAACGTGTGAATCGCTACCTATCCTATGCACTAACATACCTAGTTATTTATTGTGAAGCCACAGGTCACAGGTTATGGGTCGCGAAGACCAAGCAATCACCATACGGAAATAATATAAGGGTTTTAATACGAATTATGATTATGAGACTAGACATTTAAGTTATCTATGACCACATAGATTGCAGTCTATTGCCTGCCTATGATAATAAAACATTCATACTAGTATGCAAGCTACTTAATTCGTTATTTTGTAATGTAATAGGATATTTCGGAATGCAAAACCATCCATTTTTATATACCTAAGTACAGCAGGGACTAGATCGCCGCTGTTTAAGAATAGTCTATTAATTTATTTTCCAATCTCAAAGCTCCCAGACGTGACAGTGATTTCAGAGCCCGTAATCGGTAGTATTTAGGTACCTATTCAACACTAATTACCCCCTCCCTTCCTTCCAGGACTTATGGCACCTTGCCAGGTATTGATCTGACTATCCAGCCCTGCAGAGATTCTTCTCTTCTTTTAAATTAATAAGCTCTAAAAAGAAAGGAGGACATGTCACGTGGCGTCAAGTACGCCTCCCGGCTCCTCTAGAGACCCTTGTTCATCAAATAGGTATAATAGTAGACAGAATTCTATACCTTAGTCTCAGCCTCCCTCAGTATGTCGTAATAGGGGTTGTATGGCGGCCCGGACAGGATGTCGGGGCGCGGAGTGCGCAGGCGCATCTCATCGTCTGACACGAACGGCTTGTCGCGTTGACCTGGAAATAGAGAGAAAATATAATTAGAGGACTTTCTTATTTTTTTCTTATTCTTCGTAGGTACGTACGTTTATGTTTGGAGGCACGTGACGTGGTATAGTTTGTTCTCGACTACACATACATAGTCTCCTACATCAGACCACAGAAAATACCAAATTAAAATACACGATAATTACTTCTGTATCGTGGGTGCAGACGTAACGTGAGCTGTCCATGAGCAAGGGGCTTAATTACCCACGTATATCATCAAAAACAAAACCTAACTGTAAAACAATCTCACAGCTTCAATCTGCATCCTACATAAAACAAACTCACCAACATAATTATGAAGATTAAAAAAAAAACAATAACTATTATAAGTAACAAGTATAATGAGTCCACTAAATACCCATTGTTTGCGGTTGCTAACTAGCTACCGGTGACCGCAGTCAACCTGAAAACCTGTTTATTTATTTAACGTTAGCTTTTGTGGTCTTCAGTTAGATTAAGGATTTCAATTTTGCGTTATTTTTGGACCTCAGATACACAAAAAAAAACTGTTATTATTTATTTATTTATTTAAGCCACAATCAGCGTATAATGTTCCCACAGCTGGGATATAGGTCTTCTCTCTGTAAAAGGGGGTGGGCCATAATCCACCACCTGTCTTCGAATTTTTGGTCCTTGGACATGCCGGTTTCCTCACGATGTTTTCCTTCACCGTTTTGAGAGCACTGGTGATGAAATAATTTACCTACAAAAAGTAAAACGTCTATCTGGATTCGAACTTACGACCACCAACTCGGTAAGTCACGGTCGTTACCACTGGGCCACCACTGCGCTATTCTGATGTAGGTACCGAAGATTAGGTATATTTAGTGCAAATCTCATGTTAACTCTTCTATAAAGTTATTCGTAAGTACTTAGTAGACACGTTAATATTTATACGAGACTACACAGCGGATTAAATTGGCTTTCAGAATCCGGCGGTTGAGATGTTCGGTGAGCTAACGATAGGTATCGACCCGTAAAATCCTATAGGTACTGCTGTACCTCATATATTATTACAAAACAAATGTGCTAACATAGGTCTCAATGATCCCTTGGTAAATCGCCATAACGAATGCATACCTATTTGGAAGGTTATCGTAATTTGTTTAATATTAGCAATCAGGAAGATTTTGCTGCTCGTCAGGGTCTTGGCATAAGTTGTCTTTAACATCCACTAGTAGGAAGGCTCTATAATACGTAATCATTTCAAAATTAGCTTCTGATACTGTCAGTATAGAAAATGATTAACAATACATTATCTACGCCTACTCTTAAACCATTAAACATTCTTTAACCACATGCAGTAATTAGAGCGGCCGTGTACGAACAACGACGGAAGTGACCGAGCGAGGCTAAAAGGCTAAACATTAGTACCTCGTTTGTTATCGTTTTCGGTGTAACTATATACTTACCTAATAAATAGAATCGACGGTTTACTAACACACACGATGTTTATTTTCGGGTTGGTTTTGAGGAAACTTACGGCGAACTTACCTATTAATAACTAGGATTTTTGAATTGGATAAAATTGGTAGGTAAATTAAGGCACCTAAGCATGTTGTTAGGTACATACACCATCGTTTGGTTGCCTTAATGTGCATGCCAGTGTAATTTAAAGTTTTGAAACAAAGTTGGAATGATGAAAAAAAAAAAAAAAATTATTGCCATTCGTTTTCGAAATCGGTACCAAATACATGGGTAATGTGTTGCCAGTCTATTTAATTTGACCCTGTACATTTTCATATAGAACTTACAGCATTTTGGACTTTATTTGACTCGTAGTCAGTAAACTAGGTAAGACAACCCAAGCATAAGGTTAACATAACTAAAAATAAATAAAACTAAACTTGACTTTGTAACACATAACATCAGTATTCGTCTAAGTCAAGGGCACGTGTGATTACGTGTATTGATGCAACAACATCGCGCTTGTCTGCTTCCCCGCACTTTCCGGCGTGTTGCGTAGTGTGACCGTGCGATCAGCAACAATGGCGTAGTTGCTTTGATTATGACTTGCTTTAAAATATATTTTATTGATACACATCACTATTCGTAGTGCTTCTGTGTATTGATGCAACTTTATCACGCTTCTTGTCTGCTTTCCCGCACATTCCAGCGTGTTACGTAGTGTGACCGTGCTCTCATCGACCATAGGAAAATTTGTGTTCATTCTGACTTTTTTAACTGACTTCAAAAAAAGGAGGAGGTTCTCAATTCGACTGTACGTTTTTTCTTTTTTTTAATGTTTGTTACCTCATAACTTTCGACTGGGTGAACCGATTTTAATGATTCTTTTTTTATTTGATCTGAATCTGGTGCTTCCAGTGTGGTCCCATTTGTCATTCATATAGATCTGATGATGTGTTTCGAAGACAGACAACGGAACTCTTCAAAAAATAACAGTAAATAAACCGCGATTGCTGTTATCGCATAAATATGCATTGTTTTGACCCCAAGGATGATGAAACTTCGAATTAGTAGGGTAGGTACTATAACTAAAAAGTGAAAAATAAAAACTGGAAAAAGTTTTTATTTAACTAGCATCTGTGAGCTGAGATTGTTCGGCGGTGTACCTAATATGTACCTACCTATACTTAGTACCTAGTCAGGTGGACTTAATGAACATGCTGTCCAAGTCTATTGATTAGATTGAACTTGATGCTATATACCTATACGGGAAGCACAAAACCGGTCGACGTAGCGGAGCTTGGGGGAGGCCGATGTCCAGCATGGACGTCTTCAGCTGAAATGATGATGATAACGATGGTATATATTTTACGATTCTTCCTATTCCTCATCATTTAACCGAAAGTCTCAAACTCTTGGAAATACTCTGGCAATTCTCGAGTAGATAAACTAATAAGCAATTAATTTCTGCGAGAAACTTATTAATTTGATTTTCATTTGTCCTTTGAGATCTATTGTTGGGCGTACGTGCTCACGATTTAGAATTTTTTTCATGATTTATGTAAGACTTCATTTTTAATTAATAAACAGTAGATGTTGAACTTGAAAACTATGATAAATGTTGCAGATATAAATGATTAACATCAATGAAACGTTGACCCCTCAAGCAGAGGTGCCACCGCAAATTATTTTCTACCTCGAACTCCTATTAAAAGTAATTTATATGCAAAAAACTTCAATTCACCTGCACTTTAAGAACTATATAATTATGGAAGTCATTAGTTTTGGATCAATCACGCGTCAAGTTCATAGACATAATGAATTAAGTTAAAAATATGTAATTATGCGGACATCGGAGCCTTCAAGAAAATTAACTTCGTAAATTACGTTGCTTAAAGATAATCATCAACTTATCATTACCACCTAAGATCATCTTAATCTTTATAATAATAATCTTCGAACAAAATCCTTCCCATTTTCCAAATGCTATTTTCATCAGCTTAAGAAAAATGGATTCGTGTTGCTTTTCCACCCACCCACAAGAGAAAATGTTTCGTGTTATAACCGTGAAGTCGTAATGATTGACAAACTAAGTATTTTTAGTTGTTCGTTTATTTATTTATTCTTACATAAAAATGAAAAGACATTTAAACAAACAATTAAAGGTAAACCTCCCCTTAACATTCGATCATCTGCGGTCAACTTTAAATTCCTCACAACACACAATTTTAAAAGACCTTCAAGCTATCGACATCTATACTTAAACTAGCATACGAATACCTATAAACATTACTTGAATGCTATTCAAATTCAGAACCACTTTGGAATTTAGACCATATGTCACTGGTCACTACACGAATAACCAACTGCCAGACTGAAGGTAAAGCTTGATCCTTGCTTGATTGTGTTTTGATTCAAACATTGATATTGGAAATGATTGTACGTGATTGACGGCGCGTGGGCATAGATGTACGAGAATAGACTAATGCATTTTGCTACTTGATTATGACTACAATAGGTCTAAATAAGGCTAGGTGCAGGAGCTACAAACGCTACAAAATGTTGTTTATGCGTGAGTTTGTTTACGGTCTTGTTTCTAGAGGGTCTGAATGAATCTTGTTAGCATAAACCGTATACTGTAGCAGAATATTCAATTAATTAATGCATTTATTTATGAGTATTACGCAATGCTTACGAAAAGACAAAATTGTAGGTTTTGAGAGAGCGTGGTTCAATAAAATCTGGTCGATCAATGTGACGAAAACATTGCGATTCAAGATAGGCATCTTGCGGACTGACTTCGATTGTCGATCTACTGACATCGCTAGTAATTAAAAAATGACAAACAGCATTTTGGTTCTCTAAGTTCAATAACTCCTACGAGATATTAGATTCCTTTTCCAAAGTTGGCATTTTGAGTACAGATGGTATCCATACTATCGCCACCTGTATCATAGTCTGCAGCCCACCTAACACTTCAACCCACAGATTCAACGCAGATCAAGGTTTCTACAGCAATTCAGAGTAACATCTCCTTGGCCCTGCTGCCCATAGTGCAGGCGACGTAGTAAACTGCCTATTATGGAATATCTGGTCATCTAATTTAGAAACTTGTTATAGTACGGACCAATAAACGCTTGTATTTGAATAATAACAACGACACTTCGATAACAGAAGTATTTTATTGGACTATAAACCTTTGGTTGGTAGGTATTGAATGAAACTACAAAGAAGTCTTGATTGGCATTTAAAAGGAATAATAAATCAACTTATAGTCAAAGCAGAAACTCTTGTGTTATTTTTTCTATCAGATATGCAGAACTTTTATAATTTTTCAGATGCTATAATCCCATGGCTTTTCTTGTAACAAGATTCTTTTTATTTCTACTACCTTCTCAAAACCTTCAGATTTTCTTGTCATGGCATGGTACTGTGAGGATTATAGCCTATTTTGAGTTTTAGTGCTTTAAGAGTACTTTGAAACGTATGAATAACGAGATCAGCATTCATTTGTAGGTCAGATTTGACTGACAAGCCAAGACACAAGAGAAAATTGTACAACATTAATTACACGTAGAACGATATCTAGAAATAATAATTATTGAACATATACGACCAACTGTTGTTTAAGGACAATACATAACTCAATTATTTTAGGTGATCAGTGGTGGCAAAATTCTCTAACTCTCTCATTACTTGATTAGAGATAGAACGTGAGAATTCTATCTAAGACTAACAAATTCGTGCGGGACAGAGTTTCATTTTATCATAATTATCATCATTGTCATCATTCTCTCCCTATCGCAATAATATTTGGGGTCGGTGCAACATACATATTTCTTCCATTCTCCACACTCGGGTCAATCTTTACAGACAAAAAGCAAGCATAATATAGAAAAAACTCACCAATTAGCAGGTTAGCGGAATAATCCCGCTCTGACATGGAACAGTTGACCATGTACCAATGGTCACAGATGAGCATCCGCTGCTGGAACAGAGTCATGTTGGGGCACTTGTAGCTGAACTGACGACCCAGCCCGTCGCACATGTGGTACACCTAGAACAAAAAGAAAAGATGGAGGACAGGACAACATGAGAAATGACATGCTTATATATGAAAAAAATAGTATTTTCGCATTATTAAGAGAGGTTATTGAACTGAACTGAAGAAGACTAGAAACTAAAAACTCTAGCTTGGGACTTCATCGATGTCGGAAGCACAAAAAAGTTGAGTCGATTAAAACAAATAAAATTAAATCACAATTCTCACGATGAATTTAATTTGTACCTATACATGCAAGCAAACACACATGGGGCATTATTACTTTGCATGGAAACTACACTGGGCATCGCGAAACAAGTAGTCAGGCCAAATGCTTATAAATATCTTATAGGTGGAAATCAGAAAGAATTCGGTAATGCAAATATCCATTACAAACAGTAGTACCAAATACAGACATGGCCAACAATGCAAGATTGTGAGATATATCAATTATCACCGAGTTATCTTCACACATCTAATTTGAGTCCAATTAGCGTGTGGTCGCTATAGGCATTCAGAGACATCCGTGATCTATATCTGTACTGCTAGTCAGGCCTCTCATCACAAATAAGGAAAGACTAATAACTGAAAAGACAGAAAACCTCTTTACAAGGTGACATAACATTTGGTTGCCAGGTAGTTAGTTAAGTGTTTTACTATCTCACCCGATAGTATTTTACTGTCTGTAATCGTTTATCATTAATAACTCAAAGGAATATTGGAGGTTGCTTGGTTTGAAATGGTAACAATTGGAATTGGAAACGAGAACGAATAGTCTAAAAATGTTTGTATCATTGATAAATTGTTTGTAAGATAGGCTTGTGGATAAGTAGTAACAGCTGCACGGATCGATTGATCAAGTTGACCGTTGTTGGTCCGTAGATGGGTGACCATCGTTACATACCAAAACCCCTCCGTGTCTAAGAAAAAACGTTAAGCCATTGGTCCCGGCTGTTACGTTACGGGTCGTTACAGCAGAGGCCCGAAAGTCTGACAACCATTCATACCAAGGGGTATTATGTTCGCATAGCTGGGTAGTGGAGGTCAGATAGGCAGTCGCTCTGTGTATAATACGTGTATTCAGCTGCATCTGGTGAGAGTAGAAGCTGACCCCGTTATTGTTGGGAAAAGGGTACGCAGATGATTGATTGCTTGTATGTATCGAATTCAAGAAAAGTAGATTATAATGATGATAGCTGACTGCTGTATCCAAAAAAATAATGGGTCATACCCAAAGTCCCATCCAACACGATAGTGGCCTACATCTGTCTCACTGCCGCTAAAACCTCTTACTCTACAAAAGCTTCTTAAACGGAGAAAAATTCATGCACTTAGCTCAGGCACAAAGTGTTGACTTTTGGATCAGACAATTATCTGCATGTTTCATCACGATGTTTTCCTTAACAGTAAATCATTAAGTCATTAGCGTCTGCGATTAACAAAACATGTTTGGACTTAAAATAATTAACACTAGACAGAAAAACTTAGGAAGCGACAATTATATCTCAATTTAGTTATATTCCTACACAATACGTGCACACACGGTCGGCCGGTCGCTTCCGACAAACTACTCATCAGGAAGTTTATATAATGCTGTTAAACTCTTTGTGCTACCGTTTATCGAAACCTCTACACCATGGCCATTTAGCTTAATTATTATAAACATATTAGTTTATATTCTTTAGATGAGATTTAAAGAACTGTATAAGTCGTCACTCTTAGCATCAGCTGCTGAACAATGTTCGTTGAGGACTTACCTTAACTTCATGTCGACAGTGGAAAGGTAAAATTGCTAAAGCGCCAAACAGTATGAATTGTAAAATGATTTCTAAATCATTCAACTTTAAAATTCATTCCTCAGATTTCAGGTTTTGGCGCTTTAGCTATTTTACCTTTCCACTGTCGGTGTAATTATAAACATCCTCTCTTATAGCAAGTCCAGTGTCTGCTGTCTCATAATAATTATATAATTCGAGCTAGCAGGGTGGCTGGTAATGAATGGTAAATAAAGGCTGATGGTCGTGACTGGTAAGTGCTGATATTAAATATTGAAGTAATGCACTGGTAATGCGAAAGTATGAGGGCGATGCCGTTTGGTTTGAATGTGGATGGCTATAAAAATAGAGAAAGACCAAAGAAACTATAGACAGACTGGGCTAGATAGAAGGGGAGACTACTGAATTGACGACTAATATAAAACTATGGAGGAAGAAGACATACAGAATTGACGAGTAATAGACAAGTATGATGGACGAAAACATATATGATGCATCGACCCCAAATTAGGAAAAGGCAAGAGAATGATGATGACTGAGCAATGGAGCCACTACTACTATATCCGTGGATAAACGTGAAGCACACAACATCTATGCCAAACGTGATTCGAATGTTTAAGCACTAATTTATAGATGTACATGAAACTTAACAAAACCTTAGGCTCAAAATCGTGATCATACGTCAGTTGATAGACACATAATCGAGCGAGCTGACATACGAGTAACAATGAAGTAACAAAACAACGTGAAGTTCAACCGTGTCTAAAATGTCTTGAAGATGAGTCATACATTGCCTATGAATGCAAACAGACTCCACATACGGAAATTAGTAGAACAATATCGCTAAGGGAAACTACAGATGGTGTTTTTGTGGCAATTTGTCAGAGTTTTAACAAGAAAATTGAACTTGATAAAAAATAAGACGAAGTCTGATTGAGGGCTTAACTGTGTTTTTGTCCATATTTCTCGCAATGCTTTGGCTCTTCCGCATACTCTATTAATAATTTTGGAATCATTAGGGATAAGTCTAAGCTAAAATTAGCACCCATCAAGAGCTCTATGCTCGATGGTGATCCCATTACCGAAAGCACTTCAAATTAGACCACCTATAGGAAACAAGACACCTCCAATTTTTTTAAACAGAAACACCAAATTCTTCAATATTTATCTATGACTAATATCAAAACTTGTTTTTAATCCCCAACGGAATATATACTGTCTCCAGGTACTTATATTCAGGAGGCATTATAGATTTTTTTTATTATACTTGTTTTGTTCATTCTTATTTTAAACAATATTATTCCTTATGTGAATATCACACAATGCCACTAAATAAAACACTTCACTAGTCGGCTTCGATTCTCGCTAAGCTTACAATAAAACCTTGCCTTATGGCGCTATGAATGCAATTTGCAATCTTTAACGGCAATTGACTATGAGTAGTTGTAAATAACCTTTTATAAAAACCAAAAGATCACAAAAACAAAACAATAACACTTCCAAGAAGACCGAAATATTTTGATAACAATTATCTCTGTGTATATCTCTTTTCAGAGCTTTTTGTACGTCCCTGTACACAGCCGGTCTGTGGGGGTCATATACTCAGAAGCAGTACAGCGCACTCTGTGTTCAGTATAATAATGCCTTCAGGGTGTTATTGAGGCTGCCGCGGCACTGCAGTGCGTCAGGGATATTCGCCGACGCCCGTGTCGACTTTTTCTCCACGAGCGACGATGCTAAAGCGGTGTACATCTCTGGGGCGCAGGCTCCGGACCACCTCCAACACCATCCAGAGTGTATTTGTGAACAGGTTTGATAATCGGTACATTAAACATTGATAAATTATTAATGTAATGACAAACAAACAAATGACATAGAGGCACGTATATTATTAATCAATTTAATTTTATGATTTTAGATAAATTTTATGAATTTTTATTTTTATTTTATTTTTCCTTTATTTCACTTAATAGACTTATAAATTACATTTTTAAATATTAGTATAAAAATTTATAAAAACATTTAAAAATATAAAAAATAGTACCCCACCGGTATCGGGAACAGGGTCCAAGCTACCGGCGGTCAGGGCTCCAGAGAGAGGAACCTCCTAACAATGCGAGCCGTGTCAAGAAGTACCGCTTTCTGAATCAGGCCCTTGACCCAGCTGCCCAACGAGAGCCTCCTTAGGTGTTGGTCGAGGCTCTTGGCTATCAAGCCATTGTCTGTAACGACTATCGGTACAATGATCGCTGAGTCCACATCCCACATGTCGACAACCTCGCGAGCCAAGTCAAGATACTTGATTTGTTTATCTTTCTCGGCTTTCACGAGGTTCTCGTCATGCGGGACTGTTATATCAACGATCATTGCACGCCGCTCTAGTCGATCCACCACCACTATATCAGGCTTATTGGCAACAATAGTCCTGTCAGTGATGATGGATCGATCCCAGTACAGTGTGACATGTCCACTTTCGAGAACTGGGTCGGGCACATACCTGTAGTACGGCACTTCTGATTCCACAAGGCTGTATTTCAGAGCAAGTTGCTGGTGGATAATCCTGGCTACAAGGTTGTGTCTATGCAAGTACTCCTCGTTAGCTAGACGAGAACACCCGGAGATAATATGTCTGATTGATTCACCCGGACGGTGGCATGCCCGACAGATGTCAACCGTGCCGTCTTTCACAATAAATCTCCGGTAGTTGTTCGTCATCATAACTTCGTCCATAATTGCACAGACAAAACCTTCGGTTTCTCCAAAGAGGTCACCGAAACGCAGCCAGGCTACGGACGCTAGTAGGTCTACATCGGGTCCATGTAGGACCCGGAAAAAGCGTCCGTGAAGCTCCTTACTCTGCCATACTTCCATGCGATCTTTAGTGTCAAGCACTACAGGCTTGCGCCAGTTCTCTTTAGCCAAGGAGAGCGGGGTGAGCCCCTTGTCCACCACGACCACATCTCGATGCATCCCCACGTTGGCTACCAGGAAATATTCCCTGAGACTGCATATCTCGCGATTGTGGAGGGTCTTAGCGTTTAAGAACCCTCGACCTCCACACTTTCGCGGGATATACAGTCTCATTACCGATGACCGTGGGTGATGCATTCGATATGCAGTCAGCAGCGTACGGACCCTCCTATCTAGGGCGTCGAGTTCGGTCTGACTCCATTTGAGTATGCCGAAAGAGTGCATCAAAACCGGCATGACCCAACCATTGAAGGCGCGCACCTTGTTCCCGCCTGATAAAAGACTATTAAGTACCTTCTTCAGGCGGCCAAAGAAGCGCTCCTTCAACGATTGCTTCATGTCAGTTACATTGATGCCCAACGCTTCCGACATACCCAAATACTTATAGGTTTCGGCTGCAGAGAGGGCTCGAAGGTTTATGGAATCCGAGAGTTGGGTTCCCGCGGATTCCACAATCTCCCCTCGCTTTACATGCATGACCGCACATTTGGCCACACCAAATTCCATCCTGATGGCGCTACTGAAGGTTTCAGTTACTTTCAGTAGCTCCATCAGTTGCAAATTGTTGGGGGCAAAGAGTTTTAGGTCATCCATGTAAAGGAGGTGAGATATAACCTGACCACCTCTCCTCAGCCGATAGCCTATACCTGAATCTTCCAGCAGTGTGCTTAGAGGATTCAGGGCTAGGCAGAACCAAAGCGGACTCAAACTATCACCCTGAAATATGCCTCGCTCGATCCTTACCGGCTCGCTATTCCTCTGGATATTTCGACATCCTGGATATCGAAGGACCGTCCTCCATTGCCTCATACATGACGTCAGGAAGGTGCGTAGTGTTGTATTTACTTTATACAACTCCAGCACCCTCATGAGCCATGTATGTGGCACCGAGTCATAGGCCTTCTTGTAATCTATCCAACATGTCGAAAGATCCTTTCGGGAACGACGAACCTGTTGGCTAATGGCCATATCAATGAGGAGCAGCTCCTTAGTACCGCGGGACCCGTTCCGACATCCATTTTGAGAGACAGACATGATGGAGTTACTGTCTATATGATTGTAAATTTTAGCTCTCAAAATGGATGTAAGAACTTTATAGACCGTAGGTAAACACGTGATCGGTCTATAATTTTTGGGTTCCGCGGTACTACCTGATTTATGGAGCAGGTGAGTTACTCCTGTCGTTAGGAACTGGGGTAGCGAACCAGACTCTAAAGCAATCTGGTACTGAGCCGCCAAGCGAGCGTGCGACCTTTGTAACCATTTAATCCAGAAGTTGTGCAGCCCGTCCGGCCCTGGAGATTTCCAGTTGGACAGCGGACGGACTGCACGAGTTACATCTTGGGGGCATATGGTAATGGCCCCCATTTCTGGTATTGGATCACAGGCTCGCTCGACTTCTCGAGTCCAATTACCTTCGGTGTGACTGACAGGCACCGACCAGATATTGTGCCAAAAAGAGTACATGGCATCATCATCCGGTAGGCGCGCATCAGTTACACCTTGGTCCGGTCGTTCCCAGTCCCTATAAACCCACCTTTCATCACTCTGGAAGGTGCGGTTCTGAGTGTATCGGTCTACTCGCCGCTTATACCTACGAATACGGTTTGCCCATGCATACACTTTCTGCTTCAGGAAGTCTATGCGCTCTGTGATACGGGACAAATAATCCTGAGGGCTGGTATCAGTCCCAGAGAATGCCCGCCTCACAAAGCGCATCACTCTAGGGCGAGTGTTGCCCTCCCTGAAGCAGATTAGTTTACCGATGAGGGCTCTGGCCCCACCAATACGACGTTCAATTCTGCACTGCCAAGCTGGTACGGCTGGTTTCGGTCGTGTAGCTCTTGAGTCATTAGGGAATTTGACGTGAGCTACACGACACGCCGCTACAGCCGCGCAGTACAGAATCGAATGAGTGTCGGTGAGGTCCTCGCAGTCATCAAAATAGTTTGACAACTGCGAATCCAGAGCCGCCACCAGCGCCCTATTTTTGTTATTCATGGGCAAACGAGGTAAGCGTGGCCTAAGTTCGGGTGACATGAACCGATATTCCCGAATCGCATCCTCCAAAGCACTCCTCATTTCCACACTGCATTGGGTACTTACGTTTGTAGCCCTGTCAACACTCCCCTCGTCAGCTTGAGGCGCGTGACTTGTGGTTAGTCGTGGTGGTACCACAACTGTCTGCAACGGGGGGACGATGACATGGCTACTCTGCATTTCATTTCGCAAGCGATCAAGTACAGTGTCATCCAACATATGATTACGCTGGATAGCCCGCACCTGATCCGATAGTCGTTGTGTCGAAACGTTGACAGCCGGTTCAAGCACCTGAAAAAGAGAGAGCATCCGAACACGGTACGCGGTCAGATTGTTTCCTCCTTCTGTAGCCCCATAGTATGAGCGCATGACGTTCTCGTTAATGGATCGTGTCCATCTCATGCGCTGCACACTTCCGCCGGGAGCTGGGACCCTATCAGAGGCCGGTGGGCCTCGAGGTCCTAAGCCGTCCGGCGGCCGGCGTCCTCCTCGTCGACGAGCAGGTGGTGGCGTCGTGGGCGGAGAGAAATACTCGTCGCTCGAGCTCGACGCAACTACCGCGGCCGGTGTCATCACAGCGCCCGTAGTGGGGCTGGGTACCGGCGGCAGCGAGGCGGAGCTGAGCGACGAGTCCGGAGGTGGTGGGCGTGCATTTCTTGCGGCAGATCTTGTCAACATTTTATCATATTTTCTTAATCTTGTTCATTGTGGTTCGGAGGTGACATCTGTCATGTCACCTCCGATTCGGTATTTTTGATTAGGTTTCTTACATTTTCTTATTTTACGGGTTTGTTTTTGGTTTTTTTGATGATATTTAAGTTTCTGGTTTTGTGTAAAATTAAAAACTATTTTATTTATTTTTATTTATTTAGAATTTTTATAAATATTTATTATGATTATAATTTTAAATTTATTGCAAATGTTAATAATAATAAAATATATGATTTAAAATGGACTGAAATAAATGATTTAGAATTTGAAATTGAATAAACATGGGCTTGTTGACAAACAGTGTTTTTCCCCTCGTAGTTCAGTTTTTAGAAACACAAAAAATAAGTTATATGGAAAGGTATAACCACGATTTAACTCATTTGCTAACTCAGCTTAAGCTTTATCTAATTAAAATAGTTATACTACACCTAAAACTAAACCCACGTTTGCGATATCTACATTAGAATAAGACAAACTTGCATAGTTCATACTGACGGAGTTTTCCGTTCTTAGACCTCAGAAACCAAAGACGGCTATCCAGGCAACTTTAAAAAACTCCATAATGACTCAGCTGATTAAATACTGAAGTACGCAGTTCAAGATTATTAGATACCCACGCTATCAAAACATCCGACCTTGTTCAACCATTAACTAATATGTCTCAAGAGAAGAAACTCAAAGTACACACATGTGAAGCATTAAAGACACTAATTATTTCTCAAAAAGTTGCCTTGCACCTCAGCTGATGTTGAAACAATCCTAATCGTCGGCATGATTGCGTTTCATAAATGTTTTTGTGCATGTTATGATTTGTAGCAATTATTCTTCATATAATGTATCATCGGCCGTTACATGTCGTACACTATTGTCAAGTAATGCCAGTGTTTCAAAGTAGGTTGTCAGGTCACTGAGCTAGGCTAATGTGTCAAGATCTGAACATGAATCTAGCTCTGTAATTACCTACTGTGTGTTTTGTCTTCGAAATAATGTTGACCTGACGTCAGGTATAGAAATAGATTCGTGATGATGACATGATTTTCAAAAACAGAGTTAATTTTTTCTAAGTTTTTCTTATTCTGCGTACCCACCTGCACGTTACCAGAACTGATGGACGCCACTGTTGAGACCAAACTCGTCGATTGGGTCAATTTCGAGACGCTAAAAAGAAGCTACGTTTAGTCAAAAGTGCCTATAGACACGAGAGAATAACTTTATCGTCTTTGCAAATCAGAAATAATTGTTACATCTGAGAATCAGCCTGATCATGGCCACCAATGACATAAGTTTCAACCTCGCACAAACTCATTCCTATATGTCATCTCAATAACGCATACAACAAAGTCCTAATGAATCTTCTCTCTACGTCGCGTCGGCCACAATAGCCAATTACGCAGAGGTCACAGCTGCAGCTTTATCAGTTACAAGTTCCACTGGCTACAAGGGCTACTGGAGCTATTTGAGTTCAATGCGTCTGTTTAACTATTTGAGTGATTGTGTTTGTTCACGTAGTGCATGAGTGTGTTTTGTTTTATTTGTTTTTGTAATAGATGCTCAATGTGTCACAACAATCACTCGCTGCTTGCTTTTCTGAATTGAGTATTCGAAGTTGAGAAATATTCAAACTTTACTTCAGCATTACTCGAGGTGGTTTTTGTATGAAGCCCGTGAATTCAAAAATTTTCTAAGTTTTGGAACGAAGTTCCTTATCGCGCGTTGCGAAAGGGGGTTAGACGGAAAAAATTAAGACCAAAAGTAGTAACGACACTTTTTGCTACAGTGCGCGTGTTTGTGTGTTTGTATGTATATGTACAATTTAAAAAAAAATTATTACAATTCCTTCACTAATTAATTGAAAGGGACTTCGTTCCATCCGGGTGTCCCTTGACACCTCTCAAGTTTTTTTTACAAAGAAGTTCTCAACTTCAAATGATCAATTCAGAAATCGGTCATTACGTTCATGTGCAACGCAGTAAACCCGATCCGATTGATTTAACAACAACACTGAAGAGCGACGTACTAATTATATTCTAAGAACATGGTTTATCTTCATACGGCAGATAAGTGTAAAACAATGCGTTAATTTACCAATTGATATAATTACATTGGCTCACGCAACACGACTGTATAAATTCCTACATTCGTGCCTAATTATGGCTTTTGTTATGTTGTTTTTAGGTTATGGTTTCTACCTATTTAAGGTTAAAACAAATAAATTACATAAATACTCAATTCTAGTAGGTAGCCTCACGATTTCAGTATTTTGATTGACTTGTAATTAAAGTTTCGTAATAATTATATTGGATAAAGTGAAGCCTTATGTAATTGCATTATAGAATATAACAAAATATACAAATTTATTACTGAGATTGATTAGTAAATTGCACTCAAGACCATGTTTGGGTTAAAATACACATACAATTATAACGTTGTAAAAAATTATTCGAAAGCTTTTGATAGTGTGCTGCTCCTTGCTTACTGAACAAACTGCGTCATATCAAAATCGTACCGCATAAATAAGTAATAATAATCCCACCAAAAACATTTTCATTTAAAATGTTGCCAAGACGAGACCATATGACTCGCACTGTCAAAAGTTGTCAGATTTCATGTAGGCCAAGCTTCTAACTGTACACCTTAGTCAAAATATGTGGCTTGGCCATTTCGCTACATTCACATAGGCATAAGGTCAAAAATGTGTCCACTGTTCATTACTTTTCTGTTATACAATAGTTCTTGTAGTAAAGAAACGGCCAAGCCATTCCGTGTGGTGCCGGACGTAAAAGAATAGCACCATCCCATTTCTTCCCATGGGTGTCGTAGAAGGCGATTAAGGGACTTACTAGAGAATGGGCAGCAGCGTTTTCTATGCATTGGACCACCATACTGCGATCGCCAACCCGCCTGCCAAGCGTGACGTTTATGGCAAAACCCCCTTTTTGGGGGAGGCTTATGTCCAGCAGTGGACGTCTTTCGGCTTATATGATGAAGGCTAAATAGCTCTCTAAATAACGTTCGTTGCAAGAATTTGGTATCGATAGATTTAAAACCTACTGAAGGCGGAATAGCTCTCCAAATAACGTTCGTTTCAGGAGCTATAAGAACTATCTTCTTTGCAGTTAATAAGGCCACATATTTGTAATTGTATACAAACACACAAAATACCAACATATACGCAATTTTTCACCATATTTATCTCCCTTTCAATCAAATACATATGCTCCTTATATAGGTATTCTGATAGGCCACATGATAGTTGCATTTATTAGTAAATAGTTATCTTAATATTAATATATTGTGCTTGTCTTACGACTTCTGATAAATGTTCAATAATAGGTGAGGACACTGGCACCCTAAACACAAGTTAAATCTTACCTTGGGTACCAGAGTTCATCGAAAACACTCTTTCCCTTAGTTGTAACGATGCTACGACTGAAGGTAATCAAAAATCTTTTTTTTTTACAATGTTTTTTTTGCATTGCGTGCTTATTTTTATAACATTCTTGCATACAACCTCCTCATTACAGCATACATTGTGAGTACAAAAGAGCTTCATAATAATGTTAACACGTTTTATCAGTTACTGAAGGTTACGACATAATTGTGTGTACATAGGATAATTATATCAGCGTAAAAACTATGATAAATGAGTATCTAACGCGCCTTGGCCCTTGGGTGACGATAGGCAGAAAAACAACACGGAATAACTAGATAACTTTGTTTTTCATGTTCCTTTTGTTCAGATATAGGTCGAGGTATTTCTGTGCATAAAATAGATGATTTTATTTGTCCTCGTTAGTTCACGAATGCAATATAAGAAGCATATCTAGTTAATACAGAATTATTCAGCTGCATTCGGTTTACCCAGAAGCTGACCCCAACATTGTTGTTAAAATTTTAGGCAAATGAGAGTTACTACACAGTATTATCTGGGTTAGTAACTACGGAAGGGGAAAACCTCAATGAGGTAGATTACGTAAAATATTTATACAAAATTTTCAGGGCGGTTTCTCCAACTATCTGGTTTCATAGGCCCATCAGTCAATAGCTAATATTTTTGTTAATTTAGTATCTATCTAACACGCGTTGATTTGCAAATGTCGTATGCAAACAATAAACGTTTGAGTAGCAACTTTATTTCATTTCTCAATGCAATCCCTCAAGTGATGAGTCGTAAGGTGTGATCGTGATGCGTAGCCGTCAGATCAACAAAGAAAGATAACAAATTGAGTACTTTACAAAGTACAACACGAGATGAGATCAAACAGTCAAACATTTGTCAGTCACGGTGGTAACAATGATCAGGTCAAGGTTGAAGCTCTTCCTCATTCCGAGGCACTATTAACGTATTGTCACGATTGATACACGGATGTCAGAATGCCAGGTGTGTTTGAAGACGACAAATGGGGGATCTGTTGATCATCGAACTCAAGTTTACCGACATATACTTCACTAGCTTTTGCCTGTGGTCATTCAGCTTTACCAATAAACATGTCTTACGGCACTCGACAATAGTGAGCTATCTTTCATTGAATTTTTTTTTTGTAATTTGATCAGCTACTCCAGAGAATATCTCTTTATAATACAGTATGTGCATTATTTCTAAAGCTTGAAGTCAGCTTTTATAGGAGACAGAAAAACTCAAACTCAAAGCATTTATTTTAATTAAACCATTTACAGGTACTTTTGAATTGTCAAAAAGTCGATTAGTTGGAAAGTTGAAGCTAGTTGCCCATTCCAAAACGTAGATCTCTATGGAGAAGAACAGGCAAGAAACTCCACGGACACTTTTAAATCAAGTTGGATATTACAAAATCTTGGGAACATTATTCTTGTTGTTTCTGTATGTGAGAGCAATATAAAAAATTAAATAAAAAATCTAAATAGAAGATTAAAAATAAGCCCTGGAAGTTAGGAAATGACTAGTCTCAACCGACAGCGCCCGTTCACGAACTTGACGCATGGATCAGCATAATCCAGCTCAACCATTTTGTAGGGAACCAAATTTTCCAACACACGAGCCACCATCAGTGAGACATTTGAGTGAGCATGACATACTCTCAACTGCCATGCTTTTTCGAGTCAACGTACATCAAAACAACACAATAAACGGATTAATTGACAAAATTTAAACAAAATGCTTCAAAATTATACAAAACTATAGTTTGCAATGTATAATGAGTCTAGCTTCTGCCCGCGACTTTGTTCGCGTCAAATTTCTTGCTCCCCGACCTACCCCGTCGCTCGCCTCGCCTGTCCGTACGAGTACTTCGTATTCGTGACTTTTTTCTCTTTGCTCGGCTCCTAAGGGTTTTAGCGTGATGTTATATAGCCTATAGCCTTCCTCAATAAATGGGCTATCCAACACTAAAAGAATATTCCAATTCGAACCAGTAGTTCCTGAGATTTGCGCGTTCAACCAAACAAACAAACAAACTCTTCAGCTTTATAATATCACATTATTTTGCTGCGATGTTATTTTAAAACTGCGATATCTCCTAAGATATTCATTGAGATCGAATGATGTAAAGGGCAATTTTGTTTTAAATTAAACGTATTTATTTGGATAAGGATTAATCTAATGTTTATAAAAAAACACCTTCGCAAATAATGCGTTATTTTTAAACAAATTTTATTAGCATAAAAAGGTTATAGTGAGGCAACCTTAAAAGATAGACATATGCTGTCGCGGACGTTTTTTAACTTTTAAAGGGGAACAATCCTGTCATACATTATTTTTGGGAAGCTTTAACCGTTTACGCAGCGCACGCAGCGGAAACTCTCAAAAGGGAAAAATCCCCCGATTTTGAAACATTCTTCAAACAAACAAACAAACTCTTCAACTTTATAATATTAATATATATAAATATATATAGTATAGATAGTATAGATATTAGTAACATTTAATTTCCTAAAAAAAAGGAACCATTTAATATATATTGAAGTATTCAATAATTAACACTTGGTTCAGTAAAAATAAGAACATATTCGTGATATCACAAAAATTATAATAATAGGAACAAAAATGTTCGTAATGTCAGAAAAAATAAAAAAGGGAAACATCTCTTCCAAATATTAAAATTTTAACTAGTAATCCTATGTGGCTGTGGAGCAGGACCAGCATTTAGCCAAGCATTTTAATCTACGATATAATTATTTAACTTATAATATGCTTGAGTACATAGTGTGTGTTTAATGCATGCTTTAAATTTCCCTTTCATTTAGTTCAAGAATATCGACTGGTATTTTATTAAAACATTTTACACAGTACCACATAAAAAAGCGTGTACATTAGACAATCTGAAACGTCGTTGATCTAATTTGTTCCTATTTCTAGTGTTAAAATTGTGCCTGTCACTTATCTTACTAAAAATATGTAGATTTTTACGAACATACATAATGTTTTCATAATATATTGACAAGGTACCGTCATGATGTTAATTGTTTTGAATAGTTCCCTTAGAGATTTGCGTCTGCGGAGGTTGTAGATGGCTCTGACAGTTCTCTTTTGTAGAATAAAGATCGACTCAATATCCGCAGCTCATTCCCATAGCAAAATACCGTAAGACATGATGCTATGAAAGTAACTAAAATAGACCAGTCTCGCAGTATCCACGTCTGTTAATTGGCGGATCTTCCAAACAGCGTAAGCGGCAGAACTTAGCCACCGTGCAAGTGATGTTAAGTGAGGACCCCACTGTAGCTTTGAGTGAAGCGTGATCCCCAAGCAAACCTCTCTGTCGACCCAATCTGTTCGACGAATTCTAGTATCTCCTTATTCAATACAACGTGACATTCACTACTTCTAACATTCGATAACGCGAATCTTATGCATTTAGTTTTCTTTCCATTTAAAATTAAATTATTTACAGTAAACCAATAATGGACCTAGACTATAGCATTATTTATGCCGTCAAGCTCCTGTGCATTCTCTTAACTTAAAAAATCAGTGAAGTATCATCAGCAAATTACACCATTTGTGGTCGGTGAAAATAAGGTAAATCATTTATATATACTAAAAAGAGGAACGGCCCAATATTGAGCCCTGCGGTACACCCATTTTGACTTTTAAGCGCAACAAATTTACACTGTTTATTTGAACTTGCTGCAGTAGCTGCAGTCTAAGCACTGCAGTTTAAGTATGATATTACAAAGCTAAGAGCAAGTTAATCCAGTCCGTATTGCCCAAATTTCAAGAGAAGTGTTTCGTGATTCACGAAATCAAACACCTTGGATAGGTCGCAAAAGACACCTATTGCATCTTGCGCCTCTTCCCATGCGGTAAAGATGCGTTTTAATAAGGTGACACCGGCGTGGGTTGTGCAACGTACTCTAGTGAAACCATACTGATCGTGTAGGATGTTGTTACGATTAAAATGATTGAGCATTTGATATAACATAACTTTTTCAAACACCTTGCTGAAAACCGGCAAAACCGATACGGGTCTATAATTATCTTTTTGTCGCCAGATTTGAAGAGTGGAATAACTTTACTGTACTTCATTAAATCCGGGAACAGCCCTTAATCTACACACAAATTAGTGTAATTGTCTCAATAATGGATTGACAAACTTTAGTAGACATGCCCCACAGATCTTCGGTAATTTGGATCTCAAGTTACTTAAATGCATTTATAACGTCCACAGGGTTTATATGTTCAAATTTAAATTCCACAGGACAGGCTGAAACATTCGCTCTTAATAAATTCAATAACAAGTGCGGGCGAAGAATTTAAAGTTTCTGTAGTTTTAATAGGAATATGTGTAAAGAAAGTTGCAAAATCCTGAGCAACATCGCTAATGAGACCGGGTGAAGTGTCCAGTGTGTAATCAGTATTATGCCTTTTGTTTATATTCGTTTCATTGTTAATAATTTTCCAAAAAAAGAAATTCAATCAATAATCAAGTGAGACAAATGAGTATTTTCAAAAGGTACAGAGTTCAGTTAGAATAAGAAACCTGACAAAGTTGATGATGGGAAAGTTAAAAGTGTGTTTCACTGCCAAAAAAATATTGAGTGACATACTCGTACGCCTAGCTAGAAAGGACCTCTGTAGACATTGATCATGAGAACGATAAAAGTAGTGACCCGTCAGATGTCCTGATCATTGGTGATATCAAAGATGTCTACGTGAAAGATATAAGCAACAATAAATCAGCATTCCATGCCCCCAACAGTGCGTTAAAAAATTTGGTACAAAGCGAATTTGACACAGACAATAAAACTCAATTTTAAAACACGGATGTAGATGTACATTCAAAAACAAGCAAAAAAAAAAGTAGTAAATGCAAATCAGTGTATTTTTGTTCACAGTTTTATTACAGTACTCTGCTTCCTTATTCGTTAAAACTGCTAACATTTTGATAAACGACTGTTTAAGTTTGCTAATTTATCGTATATTTTGATCTATTATGATAATTGTTAACACATGTAGATCACCTTGCTGTAATTAATGGATATCGTCTGATAAATTATAATATTTTTATTGTAATATAAATATTAACTATATAACAAGTGTGAGAGGTTCATTAATAGAAGCGATTATTATAATACATGTAAATTGTACACCCATGCATGATCCATATGTTTTTATGAATGAATCGCTGAGTTCTTAAGTTTCAAATACACAATTTATGTGTTAGTACGATACCTTAACGTACTTAATATTGATGGACGTGATAAGACTTTGCTTTGATTCATTTAGGTACCAATCTACATTAGGTAGGCTCTTGTATTTATATAAATAAAAATGAATCCCGGAAATGTATGTACGCGCATAACTTCCGAACGACTGCACTAAATTGGATAATTCTTTTTTATGTGTTCTTTGTATATAAGAACATTTATAAAATATATATTTTATTTCCTCAGTCGCGACTGGAGAAATAAAATATGGCGGTACGAAATTCGCTGGGTCAGCTAGTTTGAAATAAAATCAATAATTGTAGTTCTCGTATGTCTTAAAAAATATTAATATTATGGAACCGAACAATAATACTTTAAATGTATTTCCAGTTTTAAAATAATGAAAAATGTTTGAAAGTTTAAAATAAAGAAAAAATTGTTATGGGTGTCTTAAATCGATAAATCATTTATTCGATACGGTCACATTCGATTATTATGAATCTGATAAATTGTAATCAAACAATGTCATAATTGTTGTCATTAAATTGATTGTTCAGGAAGGCGCCTACATTCAACTTTTTTTGGAACTAACAGACCGATCTATTTTTTCGTTTTCCTAATCGAAATACTCGAAGTCGTTTTCGAATATACCTACCCACTTAAATCAAAAGTTGGAAAACCCCAAACAGAAAATATCGCGGCATGTCAACGTACCTTGACCCACCGCATAGAGTGTCCACTACTTCTGACATTATTGGGACAACTATTGTAAGAGTAACACGTTTGGCGGTTTTTGTTATATTGCTAATATTTAATGTAAAAGGTTATTGAAATCGTGTTGGCACTGAAAAAGTATTTCATTGACGGTTTTTGTTGCAATGTTGGCAAAAATTAAATCAAACTTAGTATTAAAACCGTAGTAATATTAAAATAGTAGTAATAAATGCTTCAAATAGGTACCTATTTCGAGCATTTTACTACTAAGTTTAAGCATCTACACATAAAACCAAAAATCCTAATCTCAGACTGTATTTGTCACATTACGCGTTTAGAACTGAATTTTAAAATTATTGAGTAGGTAAGTATAGTTTGCTAAATCAATAATCTTACGGACGAAACGCATTGTATCACTAATTCAATAAATGAAAACCACTAATGCACATTGTTGGTTTCCATTTCAATGGTCCAGTGGCCACTACGCCCATTTATATTGGCTCTGAGCCCAGAGGTAGAAGGCGGTCAAATGCAGATCAAAACCAGTTTATCATAAAAGGCATAACATACATAATCGGAGCTTCATTCACAAAAGTGCAAGTTTTACTTTCGCTCTCTGTTTTTAAGGTTATACTATGTTCATGAGCGTAGCGATAGCGGACGTAGGTACTGGTTCTTGTGATAATCATGATCATCATTTCAGCCGAAATACGTCCACTGCTGGACATAGGCCTCCCCCAAAAGGGGGGTTTTGCCATAATCGCCACGCTTGGTAGGCGGGTTGGCGATTGCAGTATGGTTGTAAAGTGCATAGAGAACGCTGCTGCCCATTCTCTAATAAGTCCCGTAGTCGCCTTCTACACGACACCCACGGGAAGAAATGGAATGGTGCTAATTCTTTTACTTGCGGCACCACACGGAACATGTGATAATGGATAGGTGTTTATATTGAACAGAATATGTATGAGGAAGAGGAACTGAACCGATTGTTATGAAATTTGACAAATAGCATATAGCCATAACCATAGACATAAGCTAGTTTTTATTCTAGAGATTTGTATTAAAGAAATATGGAATACAAAATACACGCAGATTAAATCGCGGGCAACAATTAGATCGTAATATATCATATTATTTGATGCACTGGTTTTTTTTTTTCTGGGTGGGAAATCATCAAATAACTTCTCCCGCTCTGGGTGGAGTGGGAGGGCGTGTCAGACTTTTACTGACTAAAACCCACCCGTGTTCCCTCAGTTGCCTGTGTGCCAGGGGCCGCGGTATCTCTTTCGAACAACCCGCACCCCTGGCAGGTATCGGCCCTTGTGGACCCCATCAGTTGGTGCTGACATCTCTTTGAGGCGCGCGTGGAACACAACGCGCCGTCGACCCGGGCTTGGTCCTTACCGGACAGCGAGCTACCCATTACTCGCCGTCCGCAAGCCCGTGCCTACGGTGGCCGGGAATTAGCCTGGGATTCCCGACGCCCAGGGCGTCTCCTGCGAAGGCCACGGCTGTGAGGGCGCATGCACTGCATCTCCCTCACGTGCGCCGCCTCCCTCTTTGCGAGCATAACTGCTTCGCTGAAGGAGGCGACTGCTAGCCATGCACTCTCGCTCCGTACCATGGCCTGGACCAGGGTCGGACGCGAGAGATCGCTGCCGCCGATCACCTCCACGAGGACACGGCGGTGCTCCGCCCAAGCCGGGCAGACCTCCACCGTATGCTCCACCGTATCCTCTGGGCGATCTTCGCAATGGGAACACCTGGGCGTTTCCTCCCGCCCTATCCGAAACAGGAACCTCCCGAAACGACCGTGTCCGGTGAGGACCTGTGTCAGGCGGAAGGTGAGGACGCCATGCCGCCTCTCAAACCACTCCTCAAAGAGGGGATTTACCGCCGCAATCGTGGCGTGCCCATTGATGCACTGGTAAGGTAATGCGGGTACCACATGGACTTCTTAAATAAGACAGCCATTAATACTATCGACCAAAAAGAGCTGTTAGAAAGAAAGAAAGAAAAGAAAGAAAGAAAAATAATTAAGCACTAAGTCGTTGTTGATTCTTGCTTATTTACTTTTTAATATTAAAAACTGAGCGATTATTAATTTATATCGCTACGCGTATAGACCGTAAGCGCTACCTTTTGTTGCAAGTACACATGGCTCCACATCAAGCTATACATTTCCAGTTTACGCTGATCTCGCAGTGTACGGAAATCCTATACAATGATCAGCTTATACTGGAAATGCATAGCTTGATGTGTAGCCGTGTGTACGTATAAGGTCAAGGTGAACGAACTGGTTTAATAGATCACTGCCGCTTTAGATTTGATGTCTGTCGTACGATGGCGCGTGAGCAGACAAGAAGTTGATGTTGCAGTGATTGGAGACTAGAAATATATCCAGTTTTTTTTTGCATACTTAGAGATTTTAAATGTTTAATTTTGGCAAACTACCTTAGGTGCAGTTTGTCGGCAGCGAGTTTTCTTATACATATGAATATTAGGAACTAAAATTCAATGTCCTACTTACAGTAGAGAGTGTTTTCTAATACCTAGTTACTTATAAAACCGCAAATTCCAGGAGACTATTGAAATGAATGAAGCACTTCGACAAAAATAGAAAAAATCTATCATCCACTTGCCTAGAGTGATTACTCCAGTCAACTTGGTATCGAAGAATTGTTTCATCGAACATTGAGCTTTTACTGAAAGTGTGTCCCATTTTCTCAGTGATTTTCTCTCTCAGTCTGTCTGTTTGTGATAAACTCAAAAAGTACTGAACGGATTTTCGTGCGGTTTTCACCAATAGACAGAATGATTCATGAGGAAGATTTAGATGTATAATTTATTAAGGTTTGTGTAAATTGGGTAACCTGGGCGAAGCCGCTGGCATAAGTTAGTGAGAAATATATTTAAATAATGATTATTAAATAATCTATGCCAACACAATCAATGAATAGTAATCATTAAAATTACCAAGAGAGAGCGTTACTAATACCGCGGCGCACGCGCAAACTACCGTGCGATTACCGTTGTGCGAGTATTACTGGTAAAGTTCAAGGTGAAGCGAACGGTTCTGTTTGATCGTGAATGAGAGTGAATCAAGTGGATCGGTGCAGTGAGAGTTTTTGTGGTAATGTTTGTCTTCGTTCGCTTGGGTTGGATAAAACTGCTATTTGGTTCGCATAATTAGTACACCTTAAATAGATACTGTAAGAGGTTGTTCTCTTAAAGAAAAACCTCACACATACTGGCAGCCAATGATTGGGCTATGTGTAGGCTCGAGCATTTAGGATGTTCTAAAATGAACGTCAAATAATTTTAGATATAATAGGTTTTGTTCCGTGAGCTTTTGATTCTAATGACAGCGCCGGCTTTGCAAGCATCTGATATTTTTCTAAAGCCTTCAAATAAACGTGGAGTTCCACAGTTTAAAAGCCCCATGGTGTTTTTATTATATCCATTACACACCCGTTACCTGGAGGTTCGTCCAAACTTCCACAGTACTTACTAATTGATAATTAACAATAGTGACTCTGAAAAAAAGGTAGTTTATGTTATGGTTTTTTTATCACCCTGTCATTATTAAATCATACCTACACCTTATGAGTGTTGTGAGTTGTACGTAAGTATAAAATTGATTTAAAAGTCAGCAACGCTTTGATGTTGCTGCATTAAACATTAACTTAGTTTAATACACATAACACGAACTAAGTATGTATCCATTAGAAGGTCCTTTAGTCTCCAAAAAGGAATTCCACCTTCACTAAAATAGACCCACGGACACGTTTCTTAATGATGATTTGATCAACAAATATCTTATAAATAATGTTCTAAGTACACATAGGACCCTCGTAGGTCCCCCGAGGCATTCTGAACAAATAAATTTGTTCGAAATGTTCAAAGCATTTATTTTAGGTGTCCTACGCCTACAACATTAGTTTAAGTAGCCATAAAATACATTTTGCAATTCGGATTTCATACCTACGCAAAGATATTTGGTAACCGAACTGACATTAGGATTATTATGTACGAAAAAAAATTGCTCTCACAGTACATTGAGTACAATTACGGGGGTCTGTAGTTTAAAAGCTATAGCGATTACAAAATCCAAAAAAAAAATGTTTCATGGTATCATAGTTAAAATTCAATAGCAAGAAACACTGGCAGGTAACACTCTCGTATTCGTAACAAAGATAGATTAGGCATTACCTAATGCATTATTTTAGTGTGACAAAATTGTGATAAATGAAGATCTCGAAGCTTGAAATACTATTGAAAAACACACATCGATTGTAAATTGCAAAGTACATGTGCATTCACACAAGTGTCTACATAAAAATGGTTATATGAAGAACAGGGTGTACAGTTTCTCAAGCTCCTTTGCAAAGGAAGGATTTCCCGACCAGACGGGCATTGTATTTACAGCCCAACAGTTGACGTCGGGGTGTTGTAGGTATAACCTAATCGCCCCGATAACTCTGCTTGCGCAATGCAGTATTTGCGAAACATCAGATTTATTGGTTAGTTTGCATGTGGCGTTATTGATGCCGCCGCAGTCAAAGCCAACTTCACTCGATTAATAAAAAATGAGATGCTGATAATCGCTCTTCCCCTACAACTTGTACAGCTCCATCAAGTCATTGTTTCCGCAGTAGTGCAACAAAAAAAACGCAGGTGTCACCGACTCATTTCATAGCATTGCTAAACTGTTACCACAATAAACTCATAACAATGGGTTTGCGTGTCGCTTATGAGTTTCCAACAGGAGCTGATGAGAGATAAAGCCCACCGGTAAGAACAGTGGACAACCTCAATTGTGAATAATTGTGGTTTTGAGTCGTGAATTTCAAGAATCGTGTATATTTGTGGTCCTAAAGATTATCGGGACACTATTTTTGTGTCTTTGGGCTAGTAAGAGTTGACTGACCTAGATCATATAAAACTAATATTGAGTGAGGTTCAGCAACTTTTTAAACCTGGACAGGTCAGGCATGAAAGGAAAAAAGTGAATGACGATACGTGTGTACTAAAGTATTTTTATTTTATTCGCTCCTTTACACCTTTCGTAGTCAGCTCTGTTACAAACTTGATCACTTGTCTCATGACAACGCCATTGGCTAATTATTGAAGAGAGAGCCAAAACAACAATAGCAAAAGATGGTACCTATATGTAGAATTTCGTTACGATCGCTTCCGTGGTTTAGGCGTGAAAATTTTACATAACTCTCGTGGCTAAGTAATAACAACCGCACGGGTCTCAGGTTAAGCTACGCTTGCCGTGGTTGTTCCAAGGATGGGTGACCATCTTTAGATACCAAGACCCCTCCCTCCATGCCCAGGAAAGCACGTTTATCCGTTGATCTTGGCTGTCATTCGTGAATCTTTGACTGTCGTTACGGGTCGTCAGAAGCCCGACAGTCAGACAAGCAGTCGTAACAAATGGTATCGTATTACCCAGTAACTGGGTTGTGGAGGTCAGATAGGCTGGAAAGGCAGTCGCTCCATGTATATGTTATATTTAAATTACAATCTAAGATATGGCAGAGCGGAGTCACCTAATACAGACATTGTTTGCCTAAAAGGAGGCTCCCAACACAATTAATTGTTTAAGAAGCTTTTTGTGAAAAAAAAATTGAGCTGCATCCGGTTATACTGGAAGCTGACCCCACCATTATAATTGGGAAAGGCTAGGTAAATTGTACACGTTTACTTTTAGGGGAGGGGGAGGCAAAGACCTCCCCGCCCCCTGTGGTGCTTACGTAATACTTGAATGGCCCCTTATAAGAAACGGGCAGATTCACGAACTCAGACGCATATGCACAATAAATGCATTAATTGCAATACTAAAAAGCCACTAACATTTCCACCAAACAAGGCTAAAGCATTTACTCTACACTCATCGATCTTCGTGCCTGCGCCCGCGACTCCGCTCTGTATGTGCGCCTCTGTATAGGTCAGGGCTGCCACTGGAACCGTTTGCTTGTCCCCGTGTTACAGTGGCGTGCGAACCCTATTGTTTGAACATATGTCTTTAGGTTTTACACCACTATCTGATGTACTTGTTGGTTGATTACGATGAATTAATTGTGCTGGTAAGGGTACTGTTACCGCAGCTTCGAGTTTTGTGAGCAGTGACGTCAGGTCGAGTTTGTTGCACACAACACAGACAGGGCAGACTACATCTTTGACGAGTAGAAGCACAGCACTGGGTAATTAAGAGGGGCGGAGCCTTGGATACTGACAAGGAGTAGAAAAGAGGAGTTCTTAGCTCAATAAGGAGACAATTCACAGAGTAATCAGCAAGCAGCAGAAGGGGTGCAGTGTCAGCCTATCACGGAATAAAGCTTGAGTGTAAGGGAAACGCTTCCGAAAACGTAGACTGGTGATAGGGCTAGTAATTCTCGATACAGTGCCATCAAAAAATCTGTTTTTTTTTTATTTACCAATTTTTTTTTGCATTTTTTGTACACAATGCTGTGAGAACAGTTAAAAGAACCATTACGTGTGATTAGACACATTTAAAAAGGTTTTTTTTTTATAACTCTAGCAAGCAATGTATTCAAAAATAAAAATCAGCTGATAGGCTCTCACATAACGAGCCGCGCAGCCGACGACCCCTAGTCCAGGCGGCGACTTTAGGTTTTGGCATCCTTTGTAAAGCGCCGCCAAAATAAAATAAGTAGAAACATTACAGAAGCGTCAAACGTTTTAAATTGATGTAAAATAACCAATTTATGGCGACAGGTTATTGGTATCCGTTTGCATTTAGGTTGCATATAACCGACGTTCTGGCTTCGGACGCGTTTCCCTTACACCCTGTATAATATATCCTACCTACAAAGTTTGTAAGTTTGTTACTTAATCACGTCAAAATGGCTTAACGGTTTCGGATGAAATTTGGCACAAACATAAATTATAACCTGGATCCTAGTAATATTATAAATGTGAAAGTTGGGATGTTTATCTTGCAGTAACTTTCGACTTCCACGCGTACGAAGCCGCTGGCAAAAGTAAGTATTTAAATAAACTTTTCAAAACATGATTTCAGCATTTTAATTGAAAAAGAAAAAAAGTCTGCACTGTACTTCTGCCAAAAACCATACATTTGATTCAGAACTAAACTCTTCAAGGAAACAACACAGCTAATTGTGTTAAAACAAAACAAAAAGTAGGTCTTAATTAATTTGCTGAGCTATTAAAGTTAATGAAGGTTTTATTTCGAAGCTAACCGCACATTGAATTCCGCCAGTCTGTTAACTAGGATTGTCAAACGTGTTTATAGAGATTATTATCTTGCTTGAGTGATTAGACTGACTTCTTTAGGATAAAGTTTGCGTCTGTGCATGAATTTGACCCATTGATCACGATGCTACTTAAAAGTGACCAGTTACAAAATCAAACAACCAATGTCCAGAATGTCACAGCACTACCGCCATAGAAATGCTAGTGCATTCTGGCTACTCATCAGTGACTTGAGTTTGTCACATGTTACCTTAAACCACCCAAATTCATACTCAAAACTTTACGTACAACATTTTCCTATTTCTGACGGACGAGGGGCCAAAAAAACTAAATAACTATTGTTATGGTTCTCGCTTAGACGTGTGTCTAAAATTCTAACTAACCTGCGACTACTACTACCTAGGACTTCTTCGTTAGTCATCATAATCAAACTATATCGTTCACGTGAGAGGAAGTGGGCCATAATCCACCACGCGAGCTCAGTGCGTTGCTTGTTCGTTAGTAATCAACACATATACTCGTACATATACCTACATGAAAAGGTTTTGGTTTCTAAATCTGAATTTTTATTAAGTACTAGCTGACCCGACAGACGTTGTCCTGTTTTAACTATGAATATTGAATTCGCATTAATGTGTAACTTTCTTAATTTTTTCTTTCATAAGAACCTTCTTTTGACAATAACAAACACAACAAAAAAAAAGAAATAGTAAAATTGGTCCAGCCGTTCATGTGTGATGCCGTGACCAAGGGAAATAGGGATTAATTTATACAGAATTATATTTAGAAGATTATTAATGCATTTTAAATTTTATTTTAGTTATGAATTCAAAAACACATATCTTGATCAAAATAACATGAATTATAGATTAATGATCCTAAACATCATATCCTGTGTTTAACGAGTTCTTCATGATTGACAAGATCTAGTGTTTAAATGATCGAAAATGTCATGTTGGTAATTTAAATTGCTGACAATGAACATCATTATCATAATATAAGGGCTAATGTGCACTTTATAATAAGACGATAATAATTGTCTTATGACTAGTCTCTCGAACCAAATTGACCAAATGTACGTATTGAAAAAAAAATGCCCGGATCGACAGCGCGTAGTGTTCCACTCGCGCCGTCAGAGATGTCAGCAACAACTGATGGGGTCCGCAAGGGCCGATGCCTGCCTGGAGTGCGGGTTGTTCGAAAGAGATACCGTGGCCCCTGGCACACAGGCAACTGAGGGAACACGGGTGGGTTTTAGTCAGTAAAAGTGTGACACGCCTTCCTGCCCCATCCAGAGCGGGAGAAGTCATTTGAAGATTTCCCATCCTCAAAAAAAAAAGTTTACCTATACTTGTCGTTTTAGGTGGGTGAAGGACCAACAGCAATCGTCCAATCTAAATACATCACATCATGAACACACTATCAATCAGAGTTATGTTAAACAGAACTTCATCGCAGCCAGGAAAAGACCTATGACTACCTAATGAAAATTTAAATTAAAAAAAATTGGTAACAAAAATCTATCAATACATAGCTAATCAGTTACATTGCCTAACACAAAAGCGTCTCCATTTCATGTAGTTGAATAAATCACGGAAGACGATCAATGAATAACTAAACAATGACCTTCCGAGTTGACTAAAATAACACTATAGGATATAAACTAGGTGATAAAGTGGCAACATTACTAATATCTATTTGATTACGATAATGAAAATGTCCTCCTTGACGCACCCATAATCAGTGATATTATCATATTCCTCGCATCGCATTATATGTGACAGGAATATGGGTGTTAGGATCAGAAAATCATATTTTACGGCAAGGCCTGATGCAATGGTATTTTTTCTTCTTAAACCTTTTGCTACAGTAGCAACCCTCTGGTCAAAAGGACGCACAAAATAATCGACAGCTAGAGGTACCTTCTAAAAAGCTACATTACAATAATGTGATTTTCATGATATAAAGCATCCATTCATTGATGATTGCGGTTGTCATTCAATTACAAAGAGTTTTATTTGTTTGTTTGTAAGAGGTGGTCTCTGGAAGTCATCATCATGTGCTAGCTTTTTACCAACTATTTTTGGGGTCGGCTTCCAGTTTCCTTAACCCTCCCTTATACCTAGACTTCTTGACGACCCGTAACGATTGTCAACGATCAACGAATGACAGCTGGGACCAACGGCATAATTTAGCTTAGCTCGGTATGTAAAGACCACCCATCCACGGGCCGACTGCGGCAAGCGTAGCTTAAGCTGATCGATTGACCCGGCTGTATTACTTAGCCACGAAATGTGGTCTCTGGAAGTACTAAGCGGGCAGAAGCTAGCAGACGCAGTAGTCTGAATGATAGGTGGATAGAGCTTTACATTGTTAGCGATTTATACAGTAAAAGGAGTATGTAAGGGTAGGCGGATATTCTGCTTACCCCATTGCAAATAGTCGTGAGGTTATGTATGTGTGTATGTTATAAACAGTTCAAGGAGTAAGACAGATCTTCAATGCCTTACATTCTCTTAATAACCCATTATCTAAAGTAATTAAACATCAATTAATTTGCTTTTGCAGTAGCTCGCGGGCAATTCAGAAAGCTAATCAATATCTTGACAGTTTTGACGGCAGACATTGTGAGAATTCTTTTATAAACTCTTTTAATCAACAAAGTTATTATCAAGATGTTAGTGAAGGATCATAATAATATAACTAAACAATGAAACGTTTATACACGAATGTATTCAATTACGATAGCTGAATCTAAATTAGCTATTGTAGGTAAGGTATTTACGGACTGCCCAGATTTTAAGTTACCAATATTTCTATGCCGGCCATGTTTGTGTTGATCATATATAGGCAAATGCCGAAAAGGAGGCCGAAAGCCGAGGAGCAGTGGTGGCCCAGTGGTAACGGCCGATACTTTCGAGTTGTAGGAAGTCAATTCGAATCCAGACAGGTGCTTTTCTTTGTGTAAATTATTAGATCACCAGCACCAGTATTCTCAAAACGGTGAAGGTAAACATCGTGAGGAAACCAGAATTTCTTAAAACAAAAAAATCGAAGACATGATATCTCCCAACCCGCACATGCCCCGCGTGTTGGATTACGGCCCACTCCCTCTCAAAGAGAGGAGGCCTGTGTTGCAGCAATGGGAACGTTAAAGGCTCACTAAGCTAAATGCCAAAATAAAGTAATTGTATACAAAAGTTGTAATATCCCACTTCTTTTTCTTCTTCGTGTCGTTTCCATGATAGTATTTCGGACATCCCAGTGATGGGCAAAAGGATCAACCACCCGTAGCTGGATCCTTTTTCCCTCTGAGTGGTGACAAGCTTCCAAAAAGAAGGGACTTGATAAAGATAAAAACCGCTCTGATTTTATCTTTATCAAGTCGAGGTAGCTGGTGAGAATTCGTAGCTAGTTCATTCCTGGATCGGTCAATACATTACCAGTTATGTTCAAAAGAGGCCGTCACAATAAAGGCCAATAATCCGATAAACAGATATAATATTAATTACCACACAATATGTAATACGGCTACCCTTGACACTACCCGATGAAAATGTTAACTACAATTACTTTCTGTTCGTAATAATAATGATATAATTACTATATTAAATTAATAGCATGTTTGGGATCGAATAATGTAATCTTTTTAGCACGATGGAGGTCGTAAGATTAAAAACATGTGATAGAATTAAAATCATAGCCACATTATATCACAGATATGTTCCAGGTGATTCTGAAAGCTTCATCAGTCTGCAGTTATTTTCTCATATTTATGAAACATCACATATCGTCACGCCTGTACTCCCCGAAAGGTAAAGTCAGGTCCTTCAGTGGTCATTTCGTCAGTTATCTTAAAATCCCATATATTAGGGGAGCGACTCTATTGCCATCAACCGAGTACAAATTCTGGCTGCAAGCTGAAAAAATCCTGATGGAAATAAAATAACACTTTTCCTGACCTTATCATCGTACCCAGAACATCATGCTCAATAGTAGCACTTGCAACCTCTGCACCATCGAGGCCTTGTGTAGCTTTTGAGATCGGCAGGTAATTAGATAGTGACATTTTCCATTTGTATTTTAGTTGTTGCTTTTATACTTTTTCTGTTTAATTTCTATATAATCCTATGCTAATGGTATCGTGATGATTTTTGTATTCACCATAGTGTGACAAATCTACTCAATGAGATCATCTGATATTCGCCCACCGATGGTCGATAATATTATTAATCTTACAAAATATCAGGCATGAAGGCGTTTTATAGTTAGTTTTATAACACAAAACAAATACTTAAGTTTAGTTTAAATCAATAAAATTCGACGTTTTATAGTCCAAAGTATCAATTAACATGTCGGAGTGAGAATGTTTAGAATTCTATACTCGAACTTTTTATTGTTTTTTCTACAACAGGTGAATTTGTAGTTAAAAAAAACTATAGGAGAAGATAAAACAACCTTAGAATTTATAAATATTTTCTTAAATGACCCATGACAAAACTACGTTTTGTATATGTATTGACAAACCCATGATTATTTTAATTAACAAACCCAAATAATCTCTACAAACAACAAAACGGTATTTAAAACCACCAATCACCAAAAAGTCAATGATGTAAAATATGACATTTTCGATGTGCCGCCATTTCATCACTGTACAAATAATGTCACGCTTAAACTCCCATAAAGAAGCCATTTTTCACCCTTATTACAGAGCCTTGATGTTGCGAAAAATAATTTATCAAAAGCTATAAATCTCTTAAATTCGGAGGTTTCAGAGGCCACACTCATGATTTTAAGTCTTTAAACGCAGCTTCGGTAATTATATGCCGTAAGAGTTTCGACATTTGAACACTGAACGCTTTATTGAGTCATATTTTGACAGCTGCTAAAATTGATTCTTAATGCTATTATGAATTATGCTACTAGAAATCGTTTGAATCCTTCAAATGGCTGGGTGGATGGATGATTGATGCTCACTTTATCGTTGATCCCAATCGATAAAAAATAATTGTCTAAGACTTGTTTATATTCTGTGTCTAGGTAACAAGGTATTTCAATCGGCTTATTAGTCGTTTCGCACGAATTTGATCGCGCAAAATTGGCGACGCGACACGTATTTCTGGAATTGTTGATCAACTCACAAATAAAAATAACTTCGCACGAGTCACCTATAGAAAATAATAATATAACTTAAAAGTATTGGTTCACACAATTCGGGCAAGTAAATTCATGTCCTAAGCTATCAATCAAATAAACCCTTCATTCTATCGCAATCTTTTAAACCAAGAATGTTTTGCGAACGTCAGGTTTGTGGATTAATGTAGGATCGCATTGTTTTTCTACGAATTTCAACCAGCAGGCTTAGCACGAGAACCGTAGAGAAGTAGCGTTTTGTCGACGGAAAAGTAGACAAAAATTACGTTTCCGTGTAGACAGTTGACAGTTTTGAACCGAGAAATGTAGATAAGCAATTTCTATATACGGTAGAGTAGAAATCGAAAGCGTCATGCTAAGCCTGCAGATAATATAGATTTTCCACAAAATATCATGCTTAGACACATCTGGCTTGACTTTTGAGCAAAAAATTGAATCGCAGTCAGCTTCCATTGAGACATTGTAGATGAGATTAAACATTATAATTTTGTCGGCCATCTCCGCTTTATTGCCTTTGAAGGTATACAAAAGAACCATTAAATATAAAAGGAAAGGTAATAATGCAATTACACACAGTAATAATAATGGTTAGGAATCAAAATTATTGCAAAATAAAATTCTTGTCTGTGGGAGGATGCGCATCATTCATCATAATAAATCAAATGAAGGCTAATGATAATGAAAGTCTGATCAATCTTACGACTTTTACGATAGTTTTAATTTGTATAGTATTTTAAAGTGTATCAAAGAACTTCATCCGCTTGATCGTATTAAAAAAAGACAGATATGCAAAAAATGTATTTGTTTTCATAATCTTTATGTCTAGAGCTTTAATTTTTTCCAATTTTCGATAAGATTTGACACAATAAAAAATATTTATAGATCATCTGACAGTAAAAAAATCCTGATTTACGCATTATGCATTACCTCCTACACAGTACAGAAAACCGTAAATAACAGAATCCTCAGAAATTGAATCTGGTCTCTCAAGGACCACAATATTTTTTGATCAACCTGACACCAAAAATATATCAGCAACTTAAAGTCCTCACTGACTTATAAATCAGTTGCAATCACATGGTTCCAGTCACATGAGTGAAGCTGATTCATCTCGTAACGGAGGACCAATTAAAGGTAAAAAAAGTTACGTCAGCGATATTAAGGTGTCATAAGAAGCGCCCTTATACGGTCTGGTCACCTTTGAGCCGTGGGCGAAAATACATCCTGTAGGTAAGGAGATGGACGGAGTTATGATTAATTAAAAGTCAAATTAAAAAGCTAAGGAGAACATTAATATTTAATAGAATGCGAATTTGTCAAGGTACAAAATTGCTACTCATTAAAACCCTGTAGTTTAGTTAAAAAACGTATTTAGTTACCTTCATAGAAAGATTGTGGCTGTCTTTGGAAATTAAGGCCTCCAGCCAGATGTTAAAACATAAAATTAGTATGATGTAGAAAGTTTTTTAAAGGTATCAAGACTGGCAATCATATAAATAGGTATACTAGAACCTGTCTGTGTTTTTCCCTAAAGTTTTTACTAGTATATAATAAGCTATCCAAATAAATGTGAGATGGGATTAATAACGAAGCAAAAACTAACTACGTTCGTTGTGCATTATTGATCCATTACGATTGCACAACATAGTTTTTAAGCTTCTTTAATCTTGTTTTTGCATTCGTACGCACAGTAAATTGAGTTGTATCAGAAAAAGTGTAGGTGACCAATGATTCGCAAAGGAAAAACAACAACACAACAAAAATCCCTACACAAACTATGTCTCAGAATTAAAAAACGGTAATTCATTTTAATAATCAGGAAAAAAAGGGCACTGTTGAACATGGACCTTCAAATAAACGATGAACTTTTAGTCATAATTGCTTTTTCATCATTTCAGCTGAAAGACGTCCACTGTTGGACATAGGCCTCCCCAAAAAGGGGGTTTTGCCATAATCGCCACGCTTGGCAGGTGGTTTAGCGATCGCAGTATGGTGGTAAAAAGCATGCAACTCTTAATCAATGGAAAGGAAATGGGGCTCAAAAGGGGTAAGAACTTTAAGAAAGCGAAACTAGCACACTGGAAACATGCATGTGAATAAAGCAATCCATAGTCATACTATTCATATTTAATACGATTGTGTTCATTTCCACATTTAACCCGTCTGCCTTCAAATCAAGAATGAACAAGCATCTTCTAGCATGCTCATTCCATCATAGACCTCGCTTTCAATCAGGTGTGATCGAGGTCTAGCAAAAAAAAAAACCAAAGTAACTCTGTCTGTTACTTTTAAACGCCTAAACGCCTTAACGTCCTTCTATTAAATTTAGCACACAGGTAGACCATGACATAGGGTAGGACATAGGACACTTTTTTATCACGGTAGTACGTTCCCACGGGTTAATTTCCGACCTCCACGCAGACAAAGCTTACTATTTAAACAAATATATAATATTTTATCGATGCTTAAACACAACATTATCTGTCTCCGCACCTACACTGTCTGCCATGTATGTATGTATTTACGACGGCACGGATCGATTGGCTTGTTAAATTAAATGGCATGTATGACTTGTGTGAGTTGTATGACTATGAGCGGCAGCGCGCGGCGGCGATGACAGACAAACACGATTTACGCTTTTTGTTTCAGAGAATGTTGTTGTGTTCGTTTGTATGTCGGTCGGTATGTCTTGCGCGGTGTATGTGGGAGTTGAGAGTTTTGAGTAAGGATGGGTAGAATGGGTTGTTCTATCACCTTGAGGATTTCGTTAGTGTTTCAAATATTATGAATTGTTGAGGTCAACGTGAATAGAGTCGTGCAGAGATTTTGACTGCCTTTTGAGAAATGATTTCGTGGATAAATGCACAAAATTAACAGATACACAACCAATGTACGACGTATCAAATGGAAATGGAAGATTGTAGGCCCATGACCCTTCCTCATTTAATGTACCTTGGATAGGTACTTCATCATCCACAACCCGACTTCATCCACTACTAGACATAGGCCTCTCTTTTCTTGTGTCAGCCCCAAGCTTTTGTGCCAGCCTCACCCAGGTACCTACTACTGGCGGTGGTGACAAAAGGGCTTACCGATCGGTACCCACTTAAGTCGATACGACCACAGCAGTCTGTATAAAAAGTCGTTATTACGCGACATTTTTCAATCGCCTTTTTCACGGTTCACAACACCATTAACATTAATTAGAATCTCATCACAATCAATGATCATATCAGTACTTGACCATAAAAGCATACGAATGTGTGAATCAACGCACATCCCATCCGGTAGCCAATTACTAACAATTACCATATCTAATGGTATTACCACAAAACAGATCATTTATAGAAGGTCGGGTCCATACAACGTGCAAACATACGCACACACAAACTCGCGATTCGACTGTTTTTGAGATGTGTGTGACAGTACGTGCGCCAGTTTGTGTAAGTAGAGAAGTGGCAGTCGTTTTCAAAGAGTTTCGTACTTCTAAAACGACTTTCAACAAGATTGACAGCTTATGTCAATCAGTAGCAGTGGTGGCCTAGTGATAACGACCCGACATACGAATTGAATAGAGTAGGTTCGAACCCGGACAAGCGCTTTACTTTGTGTAAATTAATTCATCACTACTACTCTCATAACGCTGAAGGAAAATATCGCGATAAACCGGCATTTCTTATAACCAAAAATCGAAGACATGTGACATCTACCAACCAGCACTGGGCTCGTATAGTGGGTTACACTCCCTCTCACCGAAAGAAAGCCTGTGTGCCAGCAGAACATTATAGGCTGATTATGCTATGTCAATACAATACATTTTTGACTTTCCACCATAGGTAGTTATCGCTGACAGAGTGCTATTTTGTCGAGGCCCTTTGGTCTTCTGACGTTATCTATTTAGTGACGCTAATCTCCGCGGTTATTGATTGCCTTCGTGACTTGAATCCTCTTGTAACGTAAGAAATTATGAACAATTTTTATCGCTTCGTTAACCTAGTGATAATAATGATAATACTTGACTTTGCTAGTTCCTAACTAAGTAAAGAGTTCTGTAGGTCAAGGGCGTAATAGATAGACTTTATTTTACGGGATGTTGGTCTTGCTATATTAGTTAATTTTCTTTGATCGAGTTTTCGGCTATGATAAGTATGACGAAAATCATATCCAGTACTGTTCTATCACTTTACGACATCCAAGGGCCACGTAGGGATGTTTCGTCTTGGCCGAGATCAACGCTTCTGATGTAAGCTATTATTGTAAGTAGAGGTACGTTATAGTAATTTTGCATATTTTTCGATGAACATTGAAATGAATTATTATGTTTGATAGCTAAAGATCTACCCACCTATAACAAAAGATAAATAAGTAGGTAAATAAACATCAAATCCAAGAAGCAATAAGATGATCATGAAAGTAACATCTCGCTTAGCAGCCCTTGATAGTTTGTGTGTAATCAAATAAAAGCTATTCTTACCTGACAGCCAGTGTCGACGTCAGCATAGTACCCTGAGCCTCTGCCCAGACATGAGAACCTCGTCCGTGAGACCTTAGGCTTCTGACCACTCTGGAACAAAGAAAAATTACATTAGGAACAGTTCGATGACAGATGGAAAATAGAATAGTACCTACATTGTTCACCGAGGAAAGAAAGTGTCGGACTACTAACGAGGGTGTAGTTTGAGGCTGGGGCACGGCCAAGGGCCATAATACACACGAGCTGGGAACGGCGCTTTCTTTCGAGAGTTACATGATTTATGCTTTACTTACGAGAAATATGAAAGACAATTTCAAATATTAACTATCACCACTAGACGGCATCTCAAGCAAATCATAATAAAAAATTGAAAATTCAGATAAATAAAACAAAAGAAAGCTTTCTTCGCGCGCAATTTTCACGTGTTCATTCTTTTTATTTTGTTTTTTTTTTCAAATCAATGTGCAGCAAGAGTAATTATAATCAGCCTATAACGTTCCCACTGCTGGGACACAGGCATCCTCTATGTGAGAGGGAGTGGGCCGTAATCCACCACGCGGGACCAGTGCGGATTGGGAGATGTCACATGTGTGCGAATTTTTGGTTCGAGGAAATGCCGGTTCGAACCTACGACCTAGAACTCGTAAGTCGCGTCAGTTACCAGTATGTGGCCAGTATTATTTGGCGCCTGGTGACAAAAACTTTTTTCCTGTAGGCATTATACTATATTTGATAAGGTTAGCAAATGAAACGTTACGCTAAATTTAAAAAGCGCTTATTTTGCGTGCTGAGGGGGCAGAAGAAATAAATATTCTTCTGCCCCCTCAGAAGGTTTACAATGGATTTCCATACGCTTTTTCGTTTCCGCATGCGTCATTTGTACAACAGTAATGACTTACATTCTGACTTATTTAAAAAGAGTACCTAACCGACCTACCGAGTACTTTCCGAGCAGACAAAATTGTCAATTATCCAGGTAATATAGTAAGTAAGTAAAACACAGAATGAGGATCTTCTTGAGATGCTCGTTCCATCATAGAACTCATCAATTGCTTTCCATCAGGCGTGATCGAGGTCAAGATCAAGCCGAATCAGCAATTTAAGAAGAAACAATACAAATGAGGCAGCATGAGTATTAGCAAGTATTAGCTAGGTAACAGTTGGTTAGTCCCAAACTAGACAGATTATAATCTGTATTTTGGGACTCCAGATAGTATTTTTCATCATCCGCACATGTGCCTATTTAAACTCTTTAATTTCTAGAAATTATCTATCGTTTAGTGCTAATAAAATTGTCGACTGTAGATACTACTGGCCGCTAATTCATGACATTGATGTCCCTATTTGCATGAACTAAAAGTCTTCCGCAGAAGTTTGACTCTCATTATACACATTAATGGTAAACTATGATCAAACATGATAGTTATCACATCATCAACGGTCTTGTTAAAGGGATTAATTTATGGTATCAATAAAATAGTATTAGATAATACTTATTCAAATAGATATGCAGTGCAAGTGGTTTTTTAACCACTTCAAAAAAAGGAGAAGGTTTTCGATTCGACTGTATGTTTTTTTATGTTTGTTTCTCATAACTTTCAACTGGGTGAGCCGATTTTGATGATTCTTTTTTTATTTGAAAGCTGGTACTTTCCGTGTGGTCCCGTTTCATAAATGATAAATGATAAATGATTTTATTTCTGTAAGTAGGTTTGTACAAACACTTTTACACGTCAATCATATTTTTTTAAACTAGATGAAGTCGGCGTTTCCTATCTGACTACTCTGAGAAGAAAGGCCGAAACAAACTCAGAGGTCACAGTCTCTTTTAAAGTCCAGACATAATCTTGGTCAGATCATGTGAAGACCATGTGGATCGGTGTCTGAAATGGTCTTTTGAGGAAAGAACCACACAGATTGAGTGGACCTGTCCATTCAGTGCACGCATTTATCAGTAATCATGCAGCTCAACTCAGAACTTGAGGAGCTCAACGATTTGATGAACAATACCAAAGATAGGACATTTGGGTAGGCCGCATAAAGTACTCAAACTGCCAGATTAATACTAAAAACTAACTGAGAAAGAGATGAAAAAAACAATTATAAAAAAAAATATGACCCACATTAGTCCTCACATTCACAATAATTAAAATAATAATAATATTATACTTCTCAAAGTAAATATTCATGTCAATGTGTATATAATAATTATCAAATGTCAAAGAGTATAAGTTTGCAAAAACAAAAACAACATTTAGTATGCAAAAATTGGAGCAGGTCAATCCCAAGCCTTTGTGTCTTCAATATAATTTTTAACGGTATAAAAGGCTTTCAGGGACAACTTACGTTTAATGAATGATTTAAATTTATTGATACTTAGATCTTGAACATGGCTTGGAAGTTTATTATAAAAGCGTATACATTCACATCTGAATGACCCACCTATTTTCTTGAGCCTTGTTGATGGTACAACAAATTTGTGTTTGTTCCTGGTATTTATACTATGGATGATACATATAGATCTGATGATGCGTTTCGGAGACAGACTACGGAACTCTTCAAAAAATAACAGTAAATCAACCGCGATTGCTGTTATCGCATAAATATGCATTGTTTTGACCCCAAGGATGATGAAATTTAGAATTAGGGGGGTAGGTACTATAACTAAAAAGTGAAAAATAAAAACTTTATCTGATTTTTCGGAAGTCGGTTGTTATAACATAAACGGAAATGATAATTCTCCTGCCCTTATCCTAACATATTTGGGGTCTGCGCAGTTTGCATTTTCCATCCATACTTCTCTATTAGTCATGATCACGGTAACCTGTTATACCATATCATCATTCACATAGTCCATCCATCATTTCTTTGGTCTTCCTCTACTCTGGTACCCAACGATATTTATCCTCAAAACTTTGCCCATTATTATTTTATTCAATTTGTTGAAATACAAACATAAACTTAACTTAAATAAATGTATCGTTTAAAACACACTCATACCTATGAACACAGAAATAATAGAGCCAAAATACCATAATAGCAACCTCTCAAAATATGTTATTAGAATATAAACAACTGACAGAAATCGTGAGATAGCAAATGGATGCATTAGTACAAAAACATCTTTGAATGGAGGTACTTAATTGAAACATCTTTTATTGCAGTAACAAAACCAAAAACAGTCAAGTTTAATTCGCGTAAGTATCGAAGCTCCGTACCATGAACTTAAAAAAATAAAACGGTTTATGTTAATTTCATTTACATCAATCAATTTGCCTAGCTATTTTCCAATTATGTTGGGGTCCGCTTCCAGTCTAACCGGATGCAGCTGAATACCAGTATTTTACATGGAGCGACTGCCTATCTGACCTCCACAACCCAGTAACTTGGTAATACGATACCCCTTGGTAAGACTGGTTGTCAAACTTTCGGGGTTCTAACGACCCGTAACGACTGTCCACAGATCCACGAATGACAGCCGGGGCCAACGACTTAACCAAATCTTCCAAGGCACGGAGAGGTCTCGATATGTAAAGATGGCTACTCATCCACGGACCAACCAACTGCGGTTATCACTCCTTAGCCACGAGCTCTCTGGTGTGTAAATAGCATATAAGGGTAATATCATTAAGTGGCCCCCTAAAATCCTACCTTACGTCCAAGCTGAACACCTGGCTACGTGGGGGGCGGACACGCGTACTGTACAACTGTATAAAAACTTATGCGGCTAACAAGGAAAGGTAACCCCTTTATGGAGTTTTGCGAAAAACCTCAACAAAAAGACAGTGTCCGTATCCAATCGCAGATACTGTTTAAAAATAAAACACAAACATATACTTAATCTACAACAAAACAAAACCCAAAAAGTGAAACAAAAAACAAGGCAAAAAAAAAAAATATCATAAAGTGAAACTTTAGTATAATAGATGGGTACAATAATTACATAATTATAAATTTAGTGAATAAAACATATTTAGGTATTTTAGTAGAAATCAGGACATTATTAACGTGAAAAGGGAAATAATTAGCCTTGAATATTCCACAAACGTCTCAAAGAAGACGGACACACAAACAAACAAACCAAAAGGTCACCGACCCATTTTTGGTCTTTTGAAACGTAACCCTAAAAGAAGATACTTTGGCACGGAGTCGTATAAAACGTATTTAATCAGTAATCACGGATCAGTGGGCCGTAATAGTGAGGTCTGCAGTGTAATTACGAAATTCTTCGTAATGTATGTAATGCAAATTATTGCGTAGCTTTTTAATTGGTATTATGAAAACGTTTATTTTATTTCACGATCGTTTACAAATAGGTGAGAGGTTTATCTTTTGTTTACTATTTTAATTAGGTTTCGGAGCAACGATTAAATCGGAATATTTTTTTTACTCTCGTTCAGATTTCTAACAAGTTTTTTGGATGAAAATAAAAAATTGTCGGAATATACGTTTTAATCTAAACTAATTATTTTAAGGAGAAAAGATTTGATTTTTGTAAGTTTTTTTGTTATGCTGCACAGATTTGAATAAAATTTGGTATATGAATAGATCACGCCCAGCAGGCTTAGCACGAGTACATGACAGAATAGACATGTCTATTAACTAAATGATGTACAATAGGAGAAGATAGCTATGTTCTTCTAATAACTATCACAGTTATGCGTTCTAAACGAATCATGATTTTGTAGATAATCGTATATACTTTGTGGCCGTCGAGTAGAAAGTTTGTTCCCAGTGTTATTTTGAGTTTGGGAAGAAATATTCTTCTGAAATAGTCTACATTTATAAGGACCTAGACAAAGATCCTTGGAAACGAAAGACAAAATGACAGATTGTAGAAGGATATCTACGGTGCTATGGCAAAAATGGAGAAACGAAATGTCACTTTGTATTGAAAAAGCACTGCCTATTTTTCGTAGAAATGGAAAACATCATGCTGAGCCTGCTGGATTTAGACATAGGATTAGGATCTATAATATCACTATACTCCCACGACAGAGAGACTTATGCGGGTGAAACCGCGGAACGCAGCTGGTTTATTAATAAGACGGATTATACGGACCAGTTTGTTTTTCTCTCAACAACAACAAACAATCAGAACCTTGTAATTTCATTTTAAGGTTTCAGTTTACCACCGGCTAATATTGCAGATTTTCAAGAAAATTTGCTAGCTTTTACTGTCACTCAAGTCGCCACAAAAGTTCAAAGGACCACAATCATAAACCAACTATTTGTAGCATTGTTAACTGCCACAAACTAGCCATAAAATGCAAAGTTCAAGTAATACATTAATAAAACAGTCACCTTCAAAAGCAAAACCTGCAACTTGTCGTAAGCTACGTAAGTGGGCAAAAGTATGTGGTTTCCCAACGTGTCTGAATAAAGCCTGCGTGTGCACATCTATTCAAGATGGCTCCAACAACTTTAGGTAATGCGCGGATAAAGAAACGAAACTATTAGGCAATAGTGAGAATCTGGCCTGTAATGCCTGACCTGATTAACTGAACGGCAGGTAATTAGATAGATCGACAGCAAACAAATACTTTATTTCCCCAGCCAAGCTAGATAGTCTCTATTACATTGTGTTAAGAGCATTCTCCCCACGCGGGCTGGCAACGGCGCATTTATGGCGGTTTTTCGTGATTATTTCATTAAATACAAACAAAAGTAAACATTTTTTTCAGCCGTGCACTAGATCGTTGGTATTTTCAAGTTTTATGCTATTTTTTTTTAATTATTTTGGTATTTGGTTATAAAAATCGACATACCGTCAATTAGATTATATTTGCATTACTAAGTACGATTAAATGTTTTTATGAAAGATATTTAAAATAATTATAAACACCAACGATCTAGTCTTGGCTGAAAAAAATAGTACTTTTGTTTGTATTTAATGAAATAATCACGAAAAACCGCCATAAATGCGCCGCGCCGTTGCCAGCCCGCGTGGAATGAATGCTTTTAATGAACACAGGCCCACCAATTCAATGTTTTATTTATTTCAATGCATGGCAAAAATGGTGCTTGTGGCTCATACATAAGAGCCGCACGGGTCGATTGGTTCGTGGATGGGTGACCATCATACGGACCAAGACCCCTTTGTGTCTCAGAAAGCACGTTAAGCGGTTCTTCCCGCCTGTCATTCGTGGTTCTTTGATAGTCGTTCCGATTCGTCAGAAGACCGAAAGTCTGACAACCAGACTTACCAAAGAGTCTCGTTTTACCCAATAACTGGGTTGTGGAGGTCATATAGGCAGTCGCTCCTCTTAAAATACTAGTATTCAACTGCATCCGGCTAGACTGGAAACTGACTTCAGCATAGCTGGACACAATTCGTGAAACACAGAATTGAAATAACAAAGTAATTGTGTTAAATAGTGATTTGACAGCAATAGTGTGTGCCTTGCGGCAGATGAATCAGAAAATGATGAATGGATGGCAAACATCCATACCACCAATTGATAGAAGGTGGCCACCACCACGAATTGGCAATGCAGGAACGCTCCTCAGGAACCAGAGTTGCTTGATGGCTGAAAAAAGTACGACGGTGGTACCATCTTTCGCGGTCGAGACCCTTTACAAAATCCTCTAATACAACCGAATCTAAATGTTTCAACCCTCATACGTGCAATTTTTTCACCCCAAAGACCATGCCTACTGTCATGTACGCATCTATTCATTGAAACCATGCGTTGCACCATCCCACTGACATACTGACGCGCGCCCATCATAAAGATGTCCTGATAAACTGCTATTGTCGTGTTTATAGCAGCACTGCCATTGTTCAGATCTACACAAGAACCAGCTTACATTTGCAGCCACCAACTATACACATTTCTATTGTGCCTCAAAGGAAAATTCACACAAAATGTTCAACGTAATATTTGGCGAGCTGCAAAGTCTAGTTGGTTAGATTTCTGCAAGGCTTGCTTGGGAATTTTTTGTCTTGTCCGTTGTATGAATTTCGTAAACTGGGTACATCTTCATTAACTTGCTTTGTTTAGTCCGGTTGTGCTCTAATTATTAAGTTTCGACAATGCATTTAGCTTCACTAGACTTGAAGACCCTCAGAAACTCCAAATAATTAATGGAAAGAAGAAGCCGGTGAAGGTTTTTGTTTTCATGCGAAGATCACAAAAAGACTTTTGTGATTTTTGATAAAAATAGTCTCAATAATTCCTCAGTCTCAAACCTTCATTGAAATAGGATTTAATGTTTACGATACGATTATTATTTACGAAGTCAATACAATTAGTCTTCACCAACTGCATTAATAACCCCACGTTTACATCAAGGTATACAATGTAGTGGGTCCACTAGTTTCATTAATCAAATACACCTAACTCATGTCATAAAGACTACTTACTTGTCAGTACTGTAACAAACTAATTAACAATACATAACTAAAAAAGCCGTCAACACGTGAACGATACAACTTTATACACGACATGTTTTCTTAACTTTTTAATGGGTAGATGTGGTGTGAGACGGTCAATTTGAGTGTTCATAATATCTTCTTAGCATCTTTATACAACAGCTGTGAATTTAAAAGAGCACCATTCATTCTCTCAGCTCTCGGAAACACTAACTTATTCAACGAGCATACCTCCTCAGGTCTAGATAAGATCGAGATAACACAATAAAGCTATTCGTAATAGATCCAGTTACAAGATTTCTAAGACAGTGGCCATTACTTACTAAACTGGGAAGTGTTGGCAGGTTTACTCTTCTAAGCAGTATTCAGGGAAAAATACTTTATTCATAACGATCTTAAATAAAGATAAGTGCCCAATGCACGGCATGGCACGGATCCTAGGACCAAACCTGCATAGCTCTTTATTAAATACATATATTCATAGTCCAGCCATTGTCCCATGTTTCCTGGTGTCGGCGCAACGTTTTCTTCCTCCATTCTCCCCTATCAATCGTCACGCTGTCAATCACTGCCATTACTTTCATTGTTTTCTTTATTAAAAACGTAATAAGACAGTAATAAATCAAAGCAAGAAAACTGTAAGATCTTATTTCTTTTCCAGTATCTCGTTTCCTATCACGCTCGGTCACTTAGCATGTTTGGTACTGAAGCTCATTGCTCAAAGTGTGCCCAATGTTTTGATTAAATAATGTGATAATGGCACAATAAGTATGGTGTGTGTAAGCCTCTTTTAAAGAACCCCAAGTACTAAATCAAATTGATGTATTCACAAATCTAGTTTCTTTATTTAGAATGTAATGATACCTTTAAAAACTATTCGTATCCGATCAAGATACGGACGCAAGATTTGTAAGACAATAGTCTTACTGCCAAGTGATGTAACGCCAGGAAGGGTCCGCGATTCGCACGTAACTGCAACCGCTCGTTGTGTGTAATTGCATAGTAAATTGCTACCAATTTGTGTAATAAGACATCTAAAGATTTGGATCAAGAGAAATTGAGAGGAGTTCGATTGTTACAGACTTCCTATAAGGCTCTCCCACAGTACTGAAAAGTAGACGTACGGTACGGTACTTGACAAGTCAGCCCCGCTTTATACCGATTAGTATAATTTTACAATGGAATGAGCTTCCATAAGGCTGGAGACCTTAATTTATGGAGGCATACCCCGGATAGCCCGGTTAAGTATCCAAAAACCTCTTTGTTTTGTTTTACGTGGGGAAATGCTCATACAAACTGTGCGACCACGGGGACAGCGCAGGTATGTAGGACTCTAACCCACTAAAACTCCACGGTATCCTCCAGTGCCACTTGTGGCGGGAACCAGCCGCGGGCGTCCGTCACTGGACCCACCTCGGGGGATACATGGCACGCCCCGTGACCACTCCAGATTGACCTACGAGAAGCCATTAAAAACATAAACGTTATTTAGTTATCGTGCAGTTGTGTAAAAAAGCTTCTCTTATATTGTTTGAGCCGATAGTATGAGCCATTTCCACATGCAGGATTTTCTCAAATAAATAAATCCAACTACATTATAGAACAACAATTTAATTTAAATAGATCATGGAGGATCATAGAGTTGATCTTAGACGACGCGTCCTATAAAAAAGTGATAGTTTCTTGTACCTGTTGCGGTCCTGTCCGGACCATATGTGAAGATCTTGCATCACTTTACACTAGCTTAAACTTATATGTGACCTCTCCATATAAGGACTGCCGACACAAGCAGAAGTTTTCGGTACTGTTGAGTCAATAGTGGTCACTTTAAGTAGGTACGTTATTTATACTCGAAGGAAAGGCACGCCTTTCTGACCAAAACCCGTGAAAAACATGGCAAATTTATGAAATATCCTGGATATTTTATCATCTAAAGATAGCTTGCTTAGCATAATGAATGATTACTTTAATACAACATGTTTATTTAAAACAAAGCCTTATTTACTTTAACAACATAGGTACCATAGCTCCCCCAATGTCAAAAGTCAGCTGATCATAGACCTGCAACTGTTTGCTTCAAATAATGGGTTTTGTGCAATATTTGTTTAAGTTCATAGCTAATGTTGTGTTTAAGTTAAACATCTGTTAAAAGTATCTTTACATAAGTCGTTATGTTGTAATCTGCTGTTTATTTTGTTCTCGCAGCGAACATAATGTATTAGCTTAAATCTATGTATTCTAATAAGGAAATTGGTTGGTTTTGAGAAAAACTAGATGGCAAATTGGGCTCGATCATTCGCATTTTTGTCTTCATTGAGATAAACTTCAGTCAAGAAGTGAAGACTTACACAGACTTCAAACTTCCGGACATTACAAGTGACTTAGACTTTGACCTCTGAGTTTGTTTCGTTTTTTTTCTCAGAGTAGTCACATAGGAAACACTGAACTCATCTAGTTCTAAAACATAATTTATTTTTGATCTTTAATTATTTATTTTTGAACCAGCAATAAATATCATTTAAGTACCAGGTCCAAGGCTGTTGATTATCTTTTGCATTACAAAGATTGTTCCATGACTAATTAAAGCCAGAAGCTATTCTGACACACTTCCCTATTTACCTTCTAAACTTACCTACTTTTTGGCAATTTGCAATTTTTTACAGCGGTAAACGAAACCAAAATGGAGGTACACACGGCTAAACGTCAATCGTCGGCTATCAAGCTATATACATTTCCAGTTTACGCTGATCACGCACTATACGGAAATTCTAAACAAGGCGAGATCAGTTTATACTGGAAATGTATAGCTTAATGTGTAGCCGTGTGTACAATCACTCAATCAAAATGTCATAAAGTCGAAATCTAACCGAACCGTAGACAATAGAATGAAAATGGCAACTGACGGTACAAGTTTATGCTAGCGTGCTCTTACATAAGCTGTGTGTCTGTGACTCAGGCTTACATTTATTACAGGCTAGGTTACCTAACTGAAGTAGCTACTTTACTAGGTGACCTCTGAATTTGGTCCTAAGAGTCGCAGATGTTGAAAGCATACGTACGGAGGTATTGTTGTACGGTCATTATTATTTGACGACCTGAATTGCGTAGTAGCAGTTACCATATTCTACCATTCGAATGAAAATAAAGCCGAATCAGTCGTTAACGATGATCAATCTTAGAAGGTTACGAAATCAGCGGGTGTATTCTGGAAAAATCTCACCGTAAAAATTAAGGTGAAGTGAACTGTCAATGGTGTCAATTCCTAGCTTCAGTGGAGTTGGAGTTACAGTTCACTTCAATAAATCGGCATCCGCCGATAAATCCTATAATAATCATCAAAAATGACGTCAGTCATGATGCATCTGATAGTCTTGACTAAGCCTACTTATTAACAAAGTTAAAAGCTCTTTTTTAAAACGGATACCTAACTTACTACTGCTGATCGGCAATCCAAATAAGGATGTCTAAAGCCGTCTCGTACTTGTTATCAGCGTAATAAAGCCTCCTAAGGAAGGTATACAGACTACTACAAATCAATCAAAATTAGCAGTAGGTAATCCGTTGTGATTAAATACACTCACAACATAATTATTGTAAGCTCAGCTTAACAAACGAACTAATAAGGATTATCTGCGGGACGCAGTAAGTGCTAAGTGTCAATTTTCAAGGGGATGTTTTTGTATCTGGCAACACTGGCCTACTTTCTGTTCTTTGTGTTGTGAAGTCGGGTTTGCCAGGTGTTCTATTGTTCTTATTAGGCCGGAATTCGAACGTGGAATAGGTTGATTTAAACAAAGAAAAGTCAGCGTCGTTTTGAGTAGGTAACTTCTCTTTTGTTTTTCGTCTGATAAAAAACATGCTGCTTGCCACTCGGAAAAATAGCCAGTAACGAACACCAATGTTTTATAATATTCCCGAGAATGCCAAAATGGCACATTATTATACCTAGACTTAAACGAAACGCAGTAAAGGGACTACACAAGTGGCAATCGCTTTCAAAGTATTTCGTATTTTTACAACGATTTTCAATATGATTAACATTCGCTTTTCAGTAGCTGTCAATCTTATAGGAGCAGTTTATTTTTCATCATCGTTATGGTTGATAGAATGTCACTTTGTCTATATCCTCAGCTAACCGATTTGGATGACTAAACCTAAGCTTTTTACATAGGAAAAGTGGCCTCCCACAAGTGAACTTCGATAGGAACAAAATAAACCTTCATAAATCATTGATCGCCGATCACCATACGCCTAACATACTTATTGAAATTCTAGGCCCTTGTTCAATAGTCACACTGTTTGGCGTCTAGACATAGTAATAAATCAAGAATTGCATTCTGACATTTTGAACTCTGTTTCGTATGCAATAGAGGGCATGAATGGCAGTGTTTATTGTCATTGCGTGAGTAAAAAAGTATTTCTTAATTGAGACCTACATTAGTCGATTGGTGCAGCTGCAATTCGAGTTCCTGGGTTTTGGTTAAGGTTGAACTAAAATCAATCGAATGGAGAAACTTTAATGCACAAGATGGCAGAAAAAAATATCGTGGATGAATTTCAATAGCCAATTTGCAACATATTACGTGTTGCAGCGTAATACTACAAAATAATGCAGCTTTATACCAATAAATTGCTGCATCATTTTGTAGTAACAATTCAAAGACTCCATTGATGTTGCTCCAAAATATTTTGCTGTTCTCCAGTACCATAAAACACACTTCAACACGACCCAGTACCAAATACTAAAGCGAAATTAATATCCCCCTTAGGCTGAGATTACTCTCTCCAGTCTGATAATATCGTAACATTACTTAACGTCTATTGCCAGTACGAGAACAAGTTGCAACGAATATCATTGCGAGCCCTTCAGTAAGTACATGTTTCTATGTGTTTCCTCATATCCAACCTTTAGAGGTGCTAATCGTTTATTAATTCGAATCTGTGGGACATACCCGTACATATTTGAAGACCGTCGTGTTCAGTGGTTATTAGTAATGCCCACAGACGGTGGTATAATTGTAACTATTTAATGGGATCAATGCATGGGTGCCTACCAGCGCCTGGCACCTACCTGCATGACCAGTTCTAAATCATTTCTATTTCATATTTGCAGTATTAATAACAAATCTCTTCCGATAGAAATTCTCTAAATTATAGTGAAAACCGCAGCAAAATCCATTGTTTGTAGTTTTGAAGAACTGAGAGGTCATGCCTAGACAAACATGTAAAGAGACTTTATTTTATACGATTTGCCCATAGCTTTAGACGTCCACTCGTAATTAAATGGACAGAACGTAATAAGGACGCCAGATCACAATAATCTAGTAGCAAAAGCAGAGCCTCTAAGCTTGGACCGGACTGGATTAGAAGAAAATTTGTTCCTGGTCTTATTAGTTTAGTATACAATATAATTATTACACAGGTAGATAAATTAGGCACAATCAACCGACATAGTTTAGCTACACATAACGTGACTCAACCCAACAACGGTGTGAAATTTCGCACTCACAATACAACTTCTCAACTCTACCTTCCGTCAGCTTGAGCGAAACTGACGTTTTCGATAACATGTCGATATGTTACTCTGAGCAAAACCTCAAGATTGCATGGCAACGAGTTATTGTGTGAGTAAGCAAATTATATGCAGGTGAGAACGGCTCAAGGCTTGCAGTTCGAAAGTAAAGGAATTCATTGATTGTGTACTGCTATAATTGTAGTTATGTTTATTTGTTTCGTATATTCTAGGAGTATGACTATGTACTCCCGGTTTATTTGAAAACATTAAATGATTTTCTTAATTAAACTTCATATACCAAACAAAAGACAATCTCCTTAGTTATAAAATCTATGGTTAGGAACCAATCGCTATAAGACAGATTTCCTAATGATTGAGGTTCAATTTTATGAAACTGTTGGAGCTCTCAATGCAGGAAATGACATGGGGTGGTAGTCTAGACTAAAACTCAAGGCACAATTAAACCATTTACACGCACTTTTGAATGATCAAAGAGTCAGTCAGAAATTGTAGTAGATACCTATGGAGAAGAACGGGCAAAAAACTCCTTTTAAATTATATTGTTACAAAAGCATTATTTAGATAATTAATGTTGAATTTTATATATGAGAGAACAATGTAGAATAGACGTACCTATACGTTAAAAGTGTTCAGAGTAGGTAGGTACAGCAAAATATAGGAACAAAAAAATCAATCCAAAACAATAATGATAAGAATAATGATAAGATAAGCAATGTCAATTAAGAGATGACCAGTTCCAAAGAGATGTCCAGTCCCAAGACTAGACCAGACGGGAAGTAATTACGAATGCACTCTGTTTAAGCTTTAATAATACTGGTTATGAAAAATTACTGCGATTGTCTACCTCGTTAAAATAATTCAATAATCCAAAAACTAATAGCCGTATTAATAAGCTAATAATAACACAAATTGTAGGTACCTTTACGTGAAAACGCATCCCCGAATCTGGGATGGGTAGGTAGGTAGGTAGCTAGGTAGCTACCTACAGTCAGATGCAACGATAAATGAGTTGCCAACAAGTACGTCAACTTGAAATTATACCGTCTCTTTTGGCTGTGTTGAATAAAATATTTAAAAATATGTTACCAATACACATCCTACTAATATCTCATATATAAAATTTCCATGTCACAGTGTTAGTTACCGAACTCCTCCGAAACGGCTTTACCGATTTTTACCAAATTTTAAATGCGTATTCCGTAGGTCTGAGAATCGGCTACTATTTATTTTCCATACCCCTAAGTGGTAAGGGTTGTTCACCCTAAATAATTTATAAGGCAAAACAATGTTTGCTGGGTCAGCTAGTAATATTATAAATGTGAGTGTTGGTGAGTATAGATGTATGGAGGTATGGATGTTTGTTACTCTTTCACGCAAAAACTACTGGATGGATTTTAATGAAACTTTACAATAATATAGCTTATTTCAGAATAACACATCGGCTATAATTTGTAAAGATATTGTGTGAATTGTCCAAAATATAACGATAAGTGTCAAGTAAGTAGGAAAAAATTCTGCCATCTGCGAGCTATTCTGGCGTGCGCTGCAAAAACCGTTAGAGTTACACGTATATAATGTATTATGGAAATGTTTATCTTAAATAGTCCTACAAAAAATTCGTGACAGCATATATCTTTTTGTCTAAGCCATTATCGCCAAAATAGTAAACCATAAATACAATAATAATTGATCATTTATTTCTAATGAGAGATATACGATCGATAGGACCTTGGAGAAGAAAATAAACTACTCGAAGTACTAATTCTGCGCAGACGACTTCGTGGGCACTAGCTAGTACATACATAAACTCAGGCCGTCTACCCATGGGCGTAGGCAGAAACGACAAAATGCCACCTGCTACGATCCTTACATACTTCTTTTCCTGGTGTACGTTCATGCATGTGGCCATACAAGCACGCCTGTTGCGAGTACGAGCAGCTGACCTTTCTGAAGATCATCACCAATAAGTTCACTGTATGTCCTCCTAGGGTGTCTCCTCCCGGCGTTTCACATCTGCCTTATATATGCCTTTTGTTAGTCCCCCTTTATAAATCCTCACTACATGACCAAACCATTTAAGCATACTCTCCAATTTGTACCATTATATTGTTTAATACATCATTGTAGAAATGTGGAATGCGTCTTTATATTCTACTAAAAGACGTTTAAAAAGCAAGAAACAAAGCTGATAGTTTCGTTTTTTTGTTTCTAACTTTGTTGTTCATTATCTAGCTCTTTTTATTACTAACCGACTTCAAAAAGGAGGAGGTTCTCAATTTGTCGGAACCTTTTTATTTGTTTATTTTTTTTATGTATGTTCCCCGATTACTCGAAGATGGCTGGACCGATTTGGATTTTTTTTTAGTTTGAAAGGGTATTCTTCCCAGGTGGTCTCATGATCATCAAGTTAGGATCTGATGATGGGATCCTGGAGAAATAGACAGAACTCTTCAAATTTTATAGGCACACTTGAAGCTATTTGGATAGTTGTTGGAAGAGTACTTTCTCAGAGTGGTCATATTTCAATTTGGTGAAGATCTGATGAAGAACTGCGGAGATAGGCAACGGAACTCCTCAATAAATGATAGCAAATGGACTGGAATTGCTGAAATCTCATGTCTGTCTATTGTTTACACCAGTTCATAACATAACATCACGTCGGGACGCTGTGAAGGGATAAATCTCTAAAAAATGAAAAATAAAAACTTAAAAAAAGTAAGCGACTTCCAAAAAAACACTTAAAAGTGAAAAATAACTTTAATCTCGGAGGGCGGTGACAAAAAAAATTAAATACAAATCCAAAGTCACCACCTTCCGAAATTAAAGTTATTTTTCACTTTTAACCGTTTTTTTTGGAAGTCGGTTGTTTTTTTTTTATTGAGTCTTTTGTGCACACAGGTTTTTTTTTTATAATACCTGAGGATGTTACTAAAGCAAAATGCACCATGTGCATAAAATCAATCGAATAATTTACACATCATACATTTATAATCTTCGATAACTGCTATAAAACTTTTTATATCTACACTCTCATGACTAAACTGCCAATTAATCACTACAATAAATTCACCAAGAAAAGGCAAAGACAATTTTTTGCTAAGCCTTTGTGAATCACTTCATTATTTTGACTGTATGACATAAGATGGTTATCACTGGGCCATTACTTACCACGCTGGTCACCGAATATAGACATCAAGGAGGCAGTTGGACAGGCGGACATGCCAAGGACGATACAGTTTAGGAATGGTTTAGACATTATGTGACGGACAGTGGGATTTCATAATGGGATCACCATTGCCAAAATCTGGCAGACTTATCATAAAAAGTATGAATTATGAACTCTTTGTTATAGTTTGAAAATGGTCGGTTTTTTTTTTGTGAGATCAAGATTTTGATTCTAGGTGCCAACCTCTAATGTTTGTTTACTATTCTAGTCCTCGATGATGAATAAATCTGCAGGAAGAATAGCTTTGTTTCAACTAAATTTAAAACTCTCTTAAACACCTAACTTTTTCCTAATAAAAATACCTAGGACTGTATGCAATAAAATTCTAATGATAAAAATTAAAATCCTACTCAGAGTACCGTTGAGAAGTCTTTTTGGATTGGGTTTTACGATAGTAAACTTTGTATATCTTCCACAGAATCTTATTTACGTGCGAAATATTCAAAATGATATGACTGATTGCTTACAAGACGACAAATTTGGTGAGGTCAATCAAAATGTCATAAGTCACAATCTACAACATAAAATATGATAAACATTGTGTTTTCGATGTAAATGTATGCAACTCATTAAGTTTGATTATTACCTGACAGTGTAGGTACCTACTAGTATATATTTAACTTGCTTCTTCCCGCGACTTCGTTCACGTGAAGTTACTTGTTTTCACATTAAATATATTCTATTGATAGTCTCCGCATTACTGAAAAAAAAAGATTTTTCGGAATCGGATCAGTAGTTCTCAAGATTAACCCCTACATACAAGCTCACAAGCTACACCTCTTTATAAGCCTTTTCTATTAGTATAGAAGTATAGATGTAGTATTCTAGGCTATCTCTTATGTCCCATCGTCCACGACGCTACTGAAAAGTTACAGGTACAAAATCAAATCACCAATGAGTAGCCAGAATGTCCCAGCACTAATATTTCACACGCAATCAAACCATTAAAAACTAGTTAATAACGCGTCAGTAAGTTGCCTGTCATAATACGCGACTAATGGACTTACAAGAAAATGGGCAGCAACTTACTTTAAACATTGGACCACCATACTGCGATCACCAAACCGTCTGCCAAGAGTGGCGATTATGGCAACCAAGGGGGGTTGCCATTAACCCAAAAATGACAAGCAATAGAAAAAAAGGCCCCTTGCCCGGCCGTGGACGTATTCGACTGAAATGACAAAGTTGCCTTGTATACGGACCACCCTTAAAATACTAGTGCTGTGCTACTCATTAGTAATTTGAGTTTGTAACTGGGTACTTTTGACTAGCGTCGTGGACGACGGACCTTATTTGTAACTGGGTACTTTTAATTAGCGTCGTGGACGACGGGCCTTATTTGTAACTGGGTACTTTTGATTAGCGTCGTGGACGACGGGCCTTATTTGTAACTGGGTACTTTTGATTAGCGTCGTGGACGACGGGCCTTATTTGTAACTGGGTACTTTTGATTAGCGTCGTGGACGACGGGCCTTATTTGTACACATCAATCTCAATCAAGATTTATATCGCCTTGAATTAAAAAAACTCAGCATGAACTATGTACTCTGAGCATCTCGTCAATAACCTTAGGGTATTTTTTGGGTTCCTGTGGTATTAAAAAAACGAACGCTTATGGGATCACTACGTTTGTCCGTCCGTATAGTAAGCTGACGCGAAGTACTTAGGTATTACATAGTTGAGAGATAGTCAGTGTTTGCATATCAGTGACCAGTCGTTGTAATTTACGAGGTCGGTAATGAGACAGTTTCCCTCGATTGTTTCAGCGGCGTCTTACAACTTGTTACAGATAAGTGCACTTTACTAACCCACTTGCACTCACTTTCCATCCAGATTAACTCTTCCAATCTGAGATCAGCATGTAACAGAAATGTGACGTAATTTAAAGCAGCAACTATCAAGTCACATGTAATTTTCTATACTTAACAGATCAAATTTTTGTTTGTAAGTTTGTACTTAGGGGGTAAACTCTGGAACTTCCAGTCAGATTTGAAAATTCTTTTTGCATTTGATAGCTCAATTGTTTGAGCAAGATTTTAGGCCTTTAAATATCACACAACGTCCCCGTGGAGCCGAGTAAACAAGAAAAGTCCGCATGAACGCTTGGAGAAGACGAAGTAATAACAATATCATAATCAGCCTATAACGTTCCCAATGCTGGGACACAGGCCTCTTCTTTGTGAGAGGGAGTGGGCCATAATCCACCCCGCGGTCCCAGTGGGGGTTGGTAGATGTCACATGTCTTCGCATTTTTGATTCTAAGACATGCCTCACGATGTTTTCCTGCACCGCTTTGAGAGCAAGTGATGAAATATTTAACACAAAATAAAGCAATTGTCTGGGTACGAACCTACGACCTACATCTCGTAAGTCGCGTCAGTTACCACTGGGCCAACACTGCTCTTCAAGTAATAATAAATTTTGTTAAAACATGAAATTTTACGCGACAAAGTTGCTGGCAGAAGTTAGTAATTAATATATCCTTACTGACGACTGGCCGATAACAGAAGCTGATAAAATTTACTGAATGACGAAACGTGTATCATTAAGTCATTGAAGACTACCATTATCTTAAAATAGCCTAGGATATTAAACTCCTAATTATATCCATTTTTATTTCCTTGTGGTCTAGTCCTCATACTTTGCCACACATAAACATGTAAAAAAACATTATAACCTATTAGGCATGTGTAAAGAAATTAACTGCGTAATCAATTATATTTAATAATATTATGAAATTATCAATACTATGAAAGATACATTACCAATTTTCACTTTCGTCAGAACATAATCACTACATCACTACACATAGTATAAAACAAAGTCGCTTTCTCTGTCCCTATATCCCTATGTATGCTTAAATCTTTAAAACTACGCAACGGATTTTGATGCGGGTTTTTTTAATAGATAGAGTGATTCAAGAGAAAGGTTAATAAGTATAATACACCGACCTCCACGCGGGCGAAGCCGCTGGCAAAAGCTAGTAATATATAAATTCGATTCATCTGTGTCACATCAACAGGTTTTTAACAAAAACATTATTATACCTACGTAGATATTCTAGTGACAATGTGTACCAGGTAGGTCAAGATTGTTTGCTTCAAAATCATTAAGTTTTGTGTAAAACAAGTTTTTTATAGTGGTTACTAATTTAAGGCCGTTAATTAAAGAAAAGTTGTGCAATACCTTCTAAAAGCTAGATATGGAAATTTTTATCTAGAAGTCTCTATTTTAAAAACATGGTATTGCAACACGTTACTTTATCATTTGTTTAGATACTAATCTATCACAGCAAAAATAATTAAATACCTTTTAAATCACAGAATTGAGAGTCTGTGATTTAAAAGGTATTTAATTATAGAAAAATTCGTATAACGAACCCTTGGACTTTAGGATGAGTCCTAAAGTACAAGGGTTCGTTATACGAATTTTTCTAATATATACAAAATTAATCAAATAAACTTAATTGGAACAAAATACAATTTTACAAAATATGATGACAGTGATTCCACATGGAATGCTGGATGCATGGGATGCCTACGAGACTTGTCTCACATTAATTAAAATAATTATGAATGCATTCACGTAATTAAATTATGTATGTGCGTGCATAAGCAATTCATGTAATAGGACTGGTTACTTTTATAATTAAATCGTAATTTATGGCAGCTTGTGGGAAGATGACTAACTATAATAAGTTAATAACTGTCATCATAAGATTCCTGGCTGACCATTATATAAATATTAATAGTTAGTATAATATTTATAGTTAATAAACACACACAAACATGCATATCTCGTCTTCATTTCGACAGTGGAAGACAAACCTTTTTTTCCTTATTTGAGTTACATACAAACACATAAATGTTCCCACTATAGTTTGTCATAGTTCTTGCAAAAGAAACATTTCTTCATGATTCAAGGTGTTTCCCAAATCTCAATCCATAACTTAAACCTCGCAAAAATACTTTTTGTAAAGTTTTTCACTCTTTTTCATGACAAAAATCGTTTGCTCTGAGAACGGTTCTCAGAATGGTTACCTATTTCAAGGCAGAAATTTAAAAAATACACGTATTATCTGAGATATTCACTGAGCCTGCTTTTCCCATTGACTATATAAACTAAATGTACTGTTACATTTTTTTATATCTTTAAAAACTACAACAAACGACTTATTTTCTGAATTGAAATATTTTTAGATATTTTCGAAAAACTCAAGTCTTGCTATTATCGTATTCGGATAATTTTTACTATTTTGACTATGAGAAGACGTTCAGATAACAAGTATTTAATCATAAATAACCTTCTTAATAAATTAACATTTTATGCAAAGCATTATTTATTATAGACTTGCTTTTACGAATAGTTTCGCACGCGTGGAGGTCGAAAATTATCCCAAGGATACGTATTACCGGGATAAAAGTATTATATGTGTTAATCCAGGTTATAATCTATCTGTGTGCCAAATTTCATCCACATCCGTCCAGCCATTGTTGATAAAAAGATCTAAATATCCAAACATACAAATTATCACATTTTATAATATTATTAGGATTAGGATTATAATAGAATCATTGTCTTAATCCATGTTGAATAATATTAGTTCCTATACGTTAGCGTCCTCGTAGGTATTCTAAATTACCATTAACTTGTTAATTACAATCGCGCGACCACCTGACCGGTCTCTAATCAAACTTGTTTTTAGTTAGTAAATAATTATCATATTGGACTAGTCTTCAATGCATTTGCGTTTATTTATAGTTATGCTACATCCACATCAACCATGTTTGAAATATTATTGTAGATTTTAAAATAAACTAATTTCATTCATTGTCATTCTTTTAAAAATGACGATTTCTGATTGCTTTTACAAATTAGTTCAAAAAAAACCTAAATTATAAAATGATTTTATTTCTGTAAGTAGGTTTGTATGTACACACATCTTTAGACGTCAATTTTATGAACTAGATGAGGTCGGCGTGTCCTATCTGACTACTCTGAGCAGAAAACCCGAAACAAACTCAGACGTCACAGTTTCTTTTAAAGTCCAGACATAGTCTTGGTGAGGTCATGTAGATTGGTGTCTGAAATGATCTACCTATTGAGGAAAGAATCACACAGATTAAGTGGATCTGTCCAGTCAGTGTGCGCATTTGTCAGTAATCGAGCGCAACTTAGAACTTAAGGAGCTCAAAGATACGACGAACAATACCAAAGATACGGCATTTGGGTAGGCCGCATAAACTACTCAAACTGCCAGACCATGATCAATAACGCGCCGACCCTAACCAGCCTGGTGCAAAAGCCGGAAGAAGAAGTGTATATTGACATTGCAATGAAAAGCATTTTTTTAATAAAGAACATAAAAAGCAATCGATAGATTTTGAACGAGTTAAACTGGAACCGAGTGCACGTAAAATCAATGTCTAATGAATACCTAATGAACACGGGTCAGAGGCGAGACACTCGCTTAGATAAAAAAGTCACTAATAATAATCATATTAATAACGTTATTAGGGCAAAGATATTTATACTGTGTGTCAAGTCAATCACCGAGAACTCTTGCACTCTACGAGTAAATAATTGATTATTTATACAGTCAACAAAAAGACTAAGTAACCAGGCTGGTCGGATATAGTTGAAGTTTACTAACAAACCGATGGATGTTTTCTAATGAAATTTATGTTGATAAAGAAACTGTTTGTTTTCTATTTATTAAATTAAATTTTATTCTATAACTTCCATTGGTTCCTTAATAAACTCCAACTATATTAACGACCCCGGTTACCCAAGTCTTTTGGTGACTGTACTTAACCATTAAGCTGCTAGGTTGACTCGTCCAATCGAACGTGTTTACATGACGATAATCATATTTGACTCCAAGTGTATCCGATGATCTTTTCAATATTTCGTCATTTACATGCTAATAACATATCGCAATATTCATATTCATAGCTACGAGTATAATAATATTGTTGATGATATAACTAGAATTCACCACTTTGTTTTCAGTACATGGAAATAAATCAAGTTTTAAAACAATCATCAATTTCTTTTGTTTGCAATTTTATACATATAATCATTATTTGGTTTATAAATATTTTGATATTTTTATATCACTTTAAAATTTGTCAATTTTATATTTTACATATTTTTTTTATACACTTCCGGCATTTTTATAAGTTTTTTGACAATTCTTTTTATAGTTTTCCGAGTTGTTGAATATTTTAAGTTTGAGTATTAGAGAATTTATTTATATGAGTTTGTAGCTATGGACGAATATTATGTCTGAAATAAATAAATTAATTTAATTTGTAAGCAACTTTTTAAAGCTCAAACTCAAACTCAAACTCAAACTTAAAGCATTTATTTCAATTAAACCATTTACAAGTACTTTTGAATTTACAAAAAGTCGATCAGTTGAAAAGTTGAAGCTAGTTGCCCATTCTCTATGGAGAAGAACGGGCAAGAAACTCCACTCCAAAGCTTTTTCAGAACCGTTAATCTTTTGAAATCGCCAGTTATTATAAAGCAACGTAAAGCTTACAATCATTATAATCGTAATCTATATAGTAGTATAATGTAACATATGGACAATCTTCCGTACTTGTTGGACTATAGCAGGATATGGAAAAAAAAAATATGGGTACAATTATACATCCCTTTCTGTGCCACTCAGGTTTTGGCGCCAGCATTTCGTCAGCCTACCTTGGCAACACCATTCTTCACCCTCTGCATGACGACCCTGGCCCATCCACCCCATTACTTATACATAATAATGTTGTTTAATTTAATTGGCAGAAGTACCAGTCGTATATTAACATGTTTTTAAGCATTCAAATCATATTCGACTTGTTACATGCGCGCACGCACTTCTTGATGTGTGCAGTCTCACGATTTGCATCTATCACTGTCTAAATTGTTTTAGTTAGATTTACTGCGATTTGTTTGAAGGACAGAGTTGTCAATGGCGGTGCATTATCACGTACATTTTCAACCATAATTGCTAACGAGACAATTTACTATAATATTACCTTAGTACCTATTTATTCTTTAAAATATTCTTCATATTCGTTGAGTTCACAAGGAATGTAAATAAAATCATCTTTTATTCAGATAAGCAATGACCCTAGGTAGTGAGTAAAAAGAAAGAAAGATCTTATACCTATGTTTATAAAACTTTTTAAATTATCTATTTAGTAAGAAGGTTATTTTTGCGGATGCATCTCCGAACTTTAATATACTAAATTTTTTTCGACTAGTCATCTGCAAAATAAATAGCCTAAAACCGGTATGACATTCGGGGATAATATATGGCGTATTGTATTCGGTCCCCCTAATAAGGCAAGACAAAAAGCATTAATAATAGTAAAACTAATCATTGAAGGTCTATGTCATCTTCGAATATAAATAGACAGATATTAAGTATTTATTAACACATTTACATAATCGATGTCTGATTATTAGATAAGAAATATTTCATCCAACCTGCTTCAATGAATACTATCAATGCTCGCGACTCCTATCGTCCAAAAAAATGTGTGCACTACGACAAGAATCTTTTGGCGTTAGAATGACCTCGAACTGAACTACACGATGACTGATGCATGTATACCGTCTGTTGGGACAGGTCAGCTCGAAGCTGCAATGGCTCTTTTTTCAAAAGGCCCTTCCAGACATTGCCCTGCATTGTTAGACTCACATACAATTCTAATAATATCATGTCTGCTCTTTAAAAGAGGCCATGACCTCTGAGTTTGTTTCAGCATTTCTTCTCAGGAACCAGTCAGCTAGGAAATGCCGGCGCCATCTTGTTTTAAAATATTGACCAACAAAATATTGACGTGTTAAAGTGTCTTACAAAAATAAACATTTCTTTTCATGGTTAAACATTTGTTCTATGAAATGTGTTGAGAAAGTTGATGGCAGAGATAGTTGTGATAATGACACGCGCGAAAAAAATATTTGTAGGTACAGCTATATCGGAATCCTTCCCATGTACGGTATCAAGTTTGCGCTCCGTCAAATATTTTGTACTCAAAAGGCTAATATTCAGACAAGACTGTCAAGCTACTAACCTAATCTGCTGTCTAATTGGTTTATTAATAGTGGATTCGCACGAACTTACACGAAACGGGCAAATCGACACTTTTATATGATACTAGCTGCTGCTCGCGACTTCGTTCGCGTCAAATTTCTTGCTCCCCTGACCCACCCCGTCGCTTCGAATCGCCTGCCCGTGCGAATACTTCGTATTCGTGACTTTTTTCTTTTTGCTCGGCTGCTAAGAGTCTTAGCGTGATGTTATATAGCTTATGCCTGCTGGGGAGTTTGTTGCGCCACTTCTTCTTCCCAGCTAAAGCACTAGGAAGTGGTGAAGGGCGGGCGTTTTGGGGGACTGTCTCATGTATTTTGACGTTCGAAAAGTGCTGATTCTCAGCCTAATTTGAATAAATGACTTTTGATTTGATTTTGATTTTATAAGCCTTCCTCGATAAATGGGCTATCAAACACTAAAAGAATATTTCAATTTAAACCAGTACCTAGTTCCTGAGATTAGCACATTCAACCAAACGAACAAACAAACTCTTCAGCTTTATAATATTATTATATATAATATCTAATATTATAGTATAGATATTATTTTCTGTAGGCCATTCGCACGAAGTTAACTTATTTGTGGGCGATTCGACAACTCAAGAAATACGTATTAGTCAATTAGCACGTTTCGAATTTTATGCAATAGAGTAGTAACTTAAGTTCGATATTCTACTATTATCTAGTAAGAAAAATAATTATTTATACGTCACTTTGATTTACATTAGAACTAGACATTATTAGGCGATTCTCACACATTTTCTCGTCGCCGTCAAATCAGGTAGCCTGTTGTGATTGGCTGACCAAAACAACGGCCACCAATCATATCACTAGACAGTTTGACATGGCCTTCAAAACTAGAGGTCAGTGTCACATAGGTAATTCTAATTAGTCTTTATTTTTATGAATTCAACAGCCGTCATCAGTGTTGTGAAATTCAAGATAAGTGATTAATTATAGCGTTCTCTGTTCATTACATGTAACAAAATTGTTGACATTTAATTAATCATAATCATCAGTTTTGTTTTTGAAAGCGGTTTTTTTTTTCATTGTGGTACCTACCTCAGTATAGTCTAGGTACTTAACCAGCTACTGTGTTTCATCTTCCGTACCCATTCGCATCAAAATAATCCCCGGACGTGACCAAATAATAAGAGTTCCATTCCTATGTGCCATTAGGCTACGGAACCCTAAAAACAGAGAAATTGAGAACTCATTCCTGTTTGAAGTCAGTCTGTCGTAAAGATGCCTCAACGAATCTTCATTTTTTCTTCAAGAGATTCGGTTGAAGAGAACTGAGCGAGAGCTAGTGTGACCTCTTATTACCGACAATGTTAGTACAAAATTACAATTTTATCTCGAAATCTTGAATTCATTAAACGCGTGAGTTTGAATTTTCTGCGGAAAATCTTAACACCGAGATTAAAAAAATGACGACATTTTTTCAACGCCGTCTATCGGTAGTGGTTAACTCGATACTCGCTCTGCATAAATTAACTTTTTTAGATCAATTTGAATCCCAAATCGATTTTGTAAAGTTGTTACCTTTGTAAACGAATAAATATTTATCTAATATTGCATTTTTTATCACTCGGAACACCACATCAATTATTATTATCACCACTTCTTATTTTGAAATTCTTTTAGCGCCCCGAATCAACCACCAATGGAAAGCAATTCTTATAATATTATAATGATTATTATTACTTTTTGAAACAACACAGACAAAGCTTTATGAGAATGACGTGTTATTATTAAAATAATTTAATAAGGTTGTACCTATGGTTTTAGTAGTACCATTTTGCGCCAATAGATGTCATTACGTGTCTCAACATTAGGTACGTAATTAAGTTCTTCTTGAACACTTTAAATTGATAAGATATATTTCTTGTGATCGAGCGAAGCGATTAACATGAAACAAAAACTAATCAATATTCTAAGTTTAACACAATATTTGATTAAGAAAGTTAACCATATTGGTTTCGTACTTTTGACGTGATACCTATTCAAATCACACATCATCAGGTATAATTGCTTATCTTATAATGGTATAAGATAAGCAATTATACCTACTTAATTACTTATAACTAAGAACCAAATAATTTTAAACGTAGCTTTCATAAAATCTCTAGTCTTTCTTAAAATCTCAAACTGTAGGTGTGCCATCCACGAGTCCTCGAGATTATAGAAAGTGGCAGCCAGCTCTCACCCCACAGGGAATGAAATACGTTACGTTTCATTTTACCTGCGCAGTTACGTGTCGTCAAAAAAGTATCGAATTAAATTTTACCGTTTTAAGTAATTTTATATCGAACTAACTATCTACACAACATTATTGTAAAAAAATACAAGTAATATAATTTAAAAAGCAAGTAATAAATGAGTGTATTTCGTAATGGATATAGCTTTTTATTTGTAAGGGAGTCAAATGAAACGTCAAAGGGTGGTACCGTTGAACACACAGTTGAACACAATAGAGTCGCGCATGCGTGCTTTCGGTTTAACTGCGGCACAGAAGCGGGGCAACGCGGGACGCATGCGCTAACGTCAAATAATAAGAATTATGAATTTGATTCCCCCATCCTGTCTGGCTGCTTTGTACCTAATTTGAATCGTATAGTGTGTGTAAAAAGGAGGAGGTATCAATTCAATAAGTTATACAAGGTTATTTTTTAGTCATCGTCCAAATTTTTCAGGGTGATACTTAGTACCCGTGAAATTGAACAACTTTCTCCAAGGAACATGTGTCGAAATATTTAAAAAAAAATCCGACCTCCCATACAAAATACAAAATCGATCAGCTGACTATTGATTTTGTATGGGAGGTCCGATATTTTTTTTCATATGTCTATGTCTACAAACATAACATCACGCCTTATTTCCCCAGTGGTTTGGGCAGAGGTGTACCTATAGTGGATACACCCACATTTCGCCAGATATGTTTAAGGCTCATGTAATAAGGGCGAGCCTACTGCCATCAAACGGACACAAATCCAGACTCCGGGCTGCCACTGAGAAATTTCAGATAGAAAAACCAAATAACACTTTGCCCGACCCGGGAATCGAACTGAGGACCTCACGCTCAGCAGTAGCGGTTGCCAGCACTAGATCTACGAGGCAGGTCCCCTGCTAACAAGTTAAAAGTTAATCGTGTTTCAAATTTATCCACCGATATGAAATAAGATCACGATGTCGAAGACAATTTAATCCATTGAAATGTCATCTACAAGCAAAAGTCATGATTATGCAATGTTATCCCGAAGCTTTTTAAAACTCGATGACCTGTAGAATCGAGATAAAGTAATATCAATAATGAACCAAAAAATACTTTACGACATGACACGGGAACCAAAAGACCCGTATCGATTACATCAAACATTTCTCGGTCACGAATCGATTGTACATAACTCGATTTGTCGTTCGAATTAGCTACGACTAGGGATGTCATTCTGCTGTTACGAAGAAGTCGTAGTTTCGCGGTTTCGACAAAGTTGTGACCAATGTGACCTTATGCATTACGAATCGTAAAATCGTAGCAGTTCCAGTTTTTCAGGCAGGTACTTGTGATTTCATCGATACCGTTTTGTAAGACATTCAATTTGTCTACGCATTTAGGTGTATTGCAAACAGTGCACTTTTTATGAGTGCGATTGCAACAGCAAGAAAAACTTTAATAAAATGTGTACAACTTCAACGAAAGCATAAACGAACGAACGAGAAGTATGCGGCTCGTATACAATGTAAAAAAATGTGAGTACATGGTTTTTAAGACCGCCGGTAAATGCACAGACTACCTATGCCCCTAATATTACCCTAAATGGTTTGAGCATAAAAAGAGTGAATATATTTAAATAAGTATCTGGGGTACATTCTTACCGACGACCTTTAAGATAATGTAGAAATCGAGAGGGGAGCGCAGGGCACTGGCGGTCCGAGGTAATATGGTGGCAAGTAGATTCCCCCGCTGTGCTGACCAGGTTAAGATAACCCTATTTAAGGCATATTGTTAGGGTCTGTACACGGGTTCTATGGACCAGCTACACCATAAGTCGTTAGATGTCTTGCGTGTCCAATATAATAATATTTTCGGAATGCTCTTGAGACTGGATTTAGTATTAAATGGGAAAAAAACGAAATGCATAAGATTTGCTTTACCAAATGTTAAAAGTACTGATTGTAACATAGTATTGAATAAAGAGAAACTAGAATTCGTTGATAAAACTGTTTTCCTAGGGATCACGCTCGACTCAAGGCTACAGTGGAGTCCTCATTTAACAGCTCTTGCAGGACGGCTAAGTTCAGCAGCATATGCTGTAAGAAAAATCCGCCAATTCACTAATGTAGAAACCGCGAGGCTAGTCTATTTCAGTTACTTTCATAGTATCATGTCTTACGGTATTTTACTATGGGGACGGGCTGCAGATTCTTTTCTGCAGAATAAAAATTTTTTATTCTGCAGAAAAGAGCCATTAGAGCAATATATGGCCTCCGTAGGCGAGATTCTCTAAGGGAACTTTTCAAAAATATCAATCGAAAAATCATGACGGTACCTTGTCAATATATCTATGAGAACATCATGTACGTCAGGAAAAATTTAAATCTTTTCAGTAAAAGAGGTGAAAGACACACCGTTGGGACTAGAAATAGGGACCAATTAGTTCAACCAGGGTTCAGACTGGCTAAAGTAGACTCATCCTTCATGGGGTACTGTTTAAAATGTTACAATAAAATACCTCCCCACATACTCCAACTGAATGAAATGAAATTTAAATCTTGTATAAAACGCACACTATGCAGCCATGCTTATTATAAGTTGGGAGATTACATCGCTGACAAAAATGCTTGGCCAAACGCTGCTTGTCCTGCTCCACAAGATAGCTTAAACCAAATTGATTAGCATTTGGAAACATTGGAGCTGCTGAATACTGTAAAAGCCTAGATATCTTTGCATTGTGTAAATTCAAACTTCTAGTATTGTATAATTGCATAGCATATGTGTGAGCACTATGTTCCTACTATAAAGCTACCATTTACAAGGCGTCTTTCATTGACTTGAATGTGCCCTGGCAGCTGAGAGTCTGTCATGCTCACTCAAATGTCTCGCTGGTGGTGGCGTGTGTGTTGGATCATTAAGTTCCCTTCAAAATGGTTGAGCTGAATGGTGCTGATCCACACGTCATGTTCGTGAACGGGCGCCGCCAGTAGGGACTGGTCATCTCCTGGCTCCCACGGCTTATTTTAATTTCTGAATTGTTATTTTAATTTTGTTTTAATTACGGACGCTTTAATGTGCACGTCTTTTTACATCGTTCTCACATTGAAAATTTCAACATAATGATGTAACCAACTTTTTGTAACAATACCATGATTTTAAAAGAGTGTCCATGGAGTTTCTTGCCCGTTCTTCTCCATAGGTACCTACGCTTTAGAATGGGCAACTAGCTTCATTTTTCTAACTCACCGACCTTGACAATTCAAAAGTGCCTGTAATTGGTTTATTTGAAATAAATGCTTTGAGTTTGAGTTTGAGTTTGACTGCCCCGCTTCTGAAGTGCGTCGGAAATGTTTGCACAGAATCGGATTGACGGCTTCCATGCCAGCATTGGAAAAAAGTCGCATCATTAGTAACTAGGTAGAACACGAGCTAGTACCAACAGCATTCTGAAAACAGTATCAGACAGTTTTTATTCTCCCATTTTGAGGCATTTTGTGGAGAGCATGGCAACTGTACAGACGGCTACACATCAAGCTATAAATTTCCAGTCAAAATAAAAATAAACATCAAAAGTTATTTATCAGGCTGGGAAGAAGAAGTGGCACAACAAACTTGTTGCGCCACTTCTTCCCAGCTAAAGCACTAGGAAGTGGTGAAGGGCGGGTGTCTTGGGGAACTGTCTTATATAATTTGACGTTCGAAAAGTGCTGATTCTCAGCCTGATTTTGATAAATGACTTTTGATGTTTATCTATCCGACAGACTTGATTCTAAACATACATAGGCAAAGTAATAAACATTAGGAGACACAGAACATTATTTAAATAATTTGTCAAAATGTCAGCTAGCCACGCCAATATACAAACAAATAAAATGAAAACTGTCGAGGTCGCTAGCTAAACACTTATAGCATAAAACAACTTATCATAAAAAAATATTGTTCTGAGTAGATCATATCAATAACTAATGACATAATAGATAATAAGTAAAAATAAATACGTACTTAGAGAGTAAATAAAAAATAATAAAATATATATACTTATAAATATATGAACCCATATAACTTGTCACTAGGTACATACGCCAATTCTGGAGAAGGAACATTGTACAAGCACATTATAAGCTGATCTCGCATTGTATAGGATTTCCGTACAGTGCGAGATCAGCGTAAACTGGAATTCTATAGCTTGATGTGTAGCCGTGTGTACCTTACTTGGTCAACTTCTGTGCAATCTTTACATTTTTTCAAACTCAATAATAATAATAATTTACTACTAACACTAGCTTTAAGGTTTTACTAACTTATGGATCTTTGTTGTCCGAATAAAGAAATTTTATTATTAATTATATTAGATAAACTAAATCATTTATTTACAGCGCCTACACAAATGCTACTGCTTATAAATTATGTCACTCCCAATCTTACTCTCACTCATTATCAACTTGCATATTTGGATTGTAAAAATTATATTAACAAGGCCACTTTTAAATTCTGAACACTCCGTATAGATTTATCATTTAGATCCGAATCTAAATTCAAATTCAAAACAGGTTGAGAAGTGCAATAGAAAATCTGAATTAGCATTAAATCAAAGGCAACATGGAGTGTGACGGACAAAGGTCGGCGTCGTGCGTACGATTGTCGTGCTTGCTAAAGGATGCTTAACTTAGAATTAGGTGAGGAGGCACGCATCAACAAACTTCTAACTGATTTTGTGTTCCACGCGCGCCTCAAAGAGATGTCAGCACCAACTGGTGGGGCCCGCAAGGGCCGATGCCTGCCAGGGGTGCGGGTTGTTCGAAAGAGATACCGCGGCCCCTGGTACACAGGCAACTGAGGGAACACGGGTGGGTTTTAGTCAGTAAAAGTCCTGCTCCACACAGAGCGGGAGAAGTCATTTGATGATTTCCCACCCAAAAAAAAAATGAAAAAAAAAAGGAAAAAGCAAGCAAAGACAAGACAGTTTTACTCCCTATGACCATACTGCAATACTAGAATCAGGGCTGAAATGTCTTGTTTGAAAATTTCTCTATACACTGGACCAGTACCACCTCGGATGTACTAGCATCTGACGCTCAATCACAACGAAATTCTAAATTATTTGGCCAAATTATAAGCCCTTAGAAGACTTTCTATTAAAAAATCAAAATCCGAGGACATTACCACACAATTAAAACAAGAAGTTTAAGTAAACACCTAATCTAACACAGACCCACACATCAAACGTCATCGTTGTAACATATGTACATAGTTGAATCATCACATCAAATCATAACATCATGCCTTGTTTCCCCGCAGTTGTGTACTTATAGTGCACCTTCGAACTCAACCCTACAGAGCAACGACTTTTGGCCATTTTTTTTTAAGCCTAGTGCCTTCAACTGGGCATAAATACAGGCTACGAACGCAAGACCTCACGCTCAGCAGTACCGCTTATGACCACTAAAGCAACCAGGCGATAGTTTAATATAACAGCACTAAACTAAATGCATTAATTCCACTTGATTCAAAGTTCTTTTCACTCATATCACCACATCAAACGAATCCATTACTGTTCGCCCACAGATCGTCTTAGATCACGACGACATGCATTTGCATCAGTCAACATTATTGCTTACAAATTGTTTGAGTTGTGATAGTCTGGCATTACTAGAATATTTTAGGGTTGAACTTATTGTTAAATTCAAAAATAAGTAATTTATTTTCTCTTGACAAACTAATGGGCATTATAGAACTGAATACGGCTTATCAATCGAGTCGCACATTCGCACGAAAAAATGTTTATTTTTCTTATTAGAGTTTTCTTATTAGGAGTAAACTGGACCAATGTAATACTTAATTGCACTAAATTCAAAACGTAGCAATTGCCTAACACCTATATCTTTAGTTGTGAATTTGCACACAAATAAAATAACTTCGTGTGGATCGCCTACAGAAAAAAATACATTATTTAATAAAAGTGTCGTGTCGCCGAATCGTTGCGAAGCGACGAATAAGCCTCAAACATATGACCAACTGGTTTTAACGTGACATAAACTTTATTAATCTCTAGATGGACATATCTCAAAACATTCGGATCATGTTTTATATCCACTTTTGTTTGTTGTTCGTTATTAATTTCTTAAGGGTAGTTCATATATCAGTGACATGATAATTTGAATAACCAGTCACGTGACTAAGACGACATATGTACTCGTACATACATTAACTCATGCCTTTTTCCCATGGAACTAGGCAGAACGGAACGCCACACAGAAGAGACTTATTTACTGTCGTGAACGTCTCTCAATTCGGAGAGACGGTAATAAATAGAGGGTCACTTGCTAACTGCCTGCATCGAACACATGTTGACTCGGTGATGACTGTAGCTATGTAATGACATACCGAATTAATCGCTTCATCAAGACACTGACTGATATTTACACCTCCTCTCCTAGATGAACAACTGAAAATACCTAACACTATGGGAGATAGATGTGTATCCGTAGCCAAGGACCACCCATTCATAACTTCAAGCTAATAAGCACCTTTTCCAAGATCACGATCGCCGACAGCCAACATTTGCATAAGTCGGCGTATGATTATCAAATCGTTCGCTTCGTGCCGGTCTGACAGTGCCAACATCCCTACAATTTGAGAGCTGAACCCATTATTATATTATGCAATGTGAGCCTTGTGAATGGAACCATTAGTGTCATATTCCAGTGCAGGCTAGGCTAGGCAGAGAAAGCTTCGAGCTAGATTAATGTTCTGATACGTAACATCACGGCTGTGTACCCAAAGGATTAGGTAGAGGCGTTTGCTTAGACAGTGACATTTAAGCTAAGCAAACAAGGAAAAGTTAGCTTCTATGTTCTATTATTACACGACGTGCCTTTCATATAAAGCGATTCACACATTAAGACGCATCACACAACGGGGCGCAGATAACGCGCTAACGCGCGTGATTATTTACATACAAATTTAAGAAAAACGCTGGAAATTCGCGCACCCCGGAGCGTAGCGCGTAGCGGTGTGTGATCCGCCTTAAGGCGGAGATTTCTGGAAAACGCTCAAAAAGGTGGTTTTTTAAAGCTGTGTATCTCTAAAACCGTAAATAATTTTGAAAGCAAAAAAATATATGATATATTCAAGTCTTTTTTGCATACAGTGATGGAACACATAATCCAACATACTTTAATGCATCAAAAAAATCATCAGTCACCTCTTAATTATCTTTAAAATCGGTTTATCCCTTCAATAACAGTTATAAACATAATTAAAAATATACCATAAAATTTCAAAAACCAAACTGCATCCAGTGATGGATTATTTATTATATATTTATTTATTGAATAGTTAATATCTAAATTTATACGATGTTATTTGCATTTCTACGACATACGTTTGCTCATTTGTTATTCGAATTTGTTACAACAGATTTTAACCCGTAACAGATTGTAATAAGAACTATTATCGCTCATAATGACAATATTTAAAGTTATCAGGGCCTTAAACAATTATTTTTTCCGTATACCTAATGATATTATGAGGAAGTCTGAAAGTGGCACCGGTAACTAAGAAGTTGTGCGGAAATCGGGCTTGTGATACGGAGGAAAATGTCGTGAGGAAAGTTTTGAGTATGAATGTCGAGAACTATAAGAATAGCTAGAGTAGGGGAACACCAAAGAAACGTTGGATGGACTGTGAGAAGGATGATATGGTTAGAAAAGAGGTGACTTCCGAGATAAAAGTATGAAAAATATATGTTGTGCCGACAAAAAATAAATTGGGATAAGGAAGAATTATGATCACCTAATGATATTTAAGAGTAACCACTGTTTAAGATTGCGTGCATTTGTCTCGTTGCTAGCAACACTCTCTTCGACCTATAATTGATTAAAATCCTCGACAGAATGCAGGTAATTTGTTACCGTGAATGGAAAATCCTGCGACCTCCTGTCAAGTGTAGCTTGGATCGGAATGCTACCTTTTCAGAAACATAGCTTACTGTGGACATTTGCCATTGAGAGATCAGCCCAAGGGCTTTCATGATTTGCTATTCAGGGCATCGAAGTATTTTAAACTGAACTAGAAAACGGGTATTCGTTAAGAATAGGCTACAATCAGCAATAGCTCATGCTACAATCCAATAACATATAAAATTAAAGCTGTCATTTTATCAGCACGTATATGTTTATTTTTTTACAGTTGGAACTGTAGAATGAAGTATGATTATATCCATGCATAGGTTTTTTATTTTCAGGTCCAGTTGAATACCAGCGTCAGGCACTAGTTGTCTGGCATTTTTGCTGAACTGGGCCTTTTTAGCGCAGCCGTGAGGCACACTTTAATGCTAGTTTCTGACATCACACTTTACACTTTTTTTTAATTTTTATTTTTATTTAAGTTGGTTTTTTTTTGCTGTATATTGCGTGCCTTTTTAGTCTGTGCTAAATAAATGTATTTTCTTTCTTTATTTTCACAGTATATAATAATCGATAGACAGATACAAGGTAGAAATCAGTAATTAGTTATTATTAAAACTATACGTAACGTACGTAACAACACGATACATAAGTCATTCCGGTACACCCTGATCAGTGAGCCCCACAACCAACCCGAGATGTTCGCGTGAAGCCGTTACTATTGCAAGACTTCTCTGGTGATAGTAACATTACGAGAACCGAATAGACCTGCACACAAAATGACTGAACCGTGTAAATGATGGCTGGTTGACCTTTGCTTGTTACAGGTCACTGAACATCGACTATCCACAAACTTGTGCAAGTACCCACAGCACAGTCTATCTCCAAAAAAATAATTAAAACCACAACCTTTCGTACAAGGTCGGGCGAGAGCGTTTGATAACCTTTAGTGCGTGTGCGCAACCTTTAATATGTCCTAACTCGACAATTATTGTGATAACTGCTTTGACATCGGTGATCATACAGCCGTGCCTAACGAATTAATTGTTGAGCCCGCGTTTCCTAGTTTCAAGTTATGAAACTTCCTATATTTATTTAATGTAACTTTTTGATTGAAGATAAAATATCAAGATGAAGTATTACTTAAAGCCAGCTTTTTTTATTACTTGAAAATCTCATGTCATGTGTTTTATTCGCTCTTTCTATCTCGGTATCAGAAGAGCTAACATTAAATTTGGCTGCAAGACTTTTTCAAACAATAAACTGGTGGTCAGTAGCTAGCTTATTTACGACTATTTTCTTCCGTCGCCAGTAGACTAGAGCAGGTTTACTTATGTATTTTCTTCCGTCGCCAGTAGACTAGAGCAGGTTTACTTATGTATTTTCTTCCGTCGCCAGTAGACTAGAGCAGGTTTACTTATGTATTTTCTTCCGTCGCCAGTAGACTAGAGCAGGTTTACTTATGTATTTTCTTCCGTCGCCAGTAGACTAGAGCAGGTTTACTTATGTATTTTCTTCCGTCGCCAGTAGACTAGAGCAGGTTTACTTATGTATTTTCTTCCGTCGCCAGTAGACTAGAGCAGGTTTACTTATGTATTTGTCATACTAGTTGAATAGGTATCTTTAGAGCAATTCTATGTTTGCAAATGTGAATTAGGTATCTTGCAAAGATATAATGTGGTAAATTATAATATACTTTTTCCGATTCTCTGACACTTTATATATAGGTACTTATATCACTAGCTTTTGCCAGTACCTTCACCCACGTAGAGGTCGGAAATTATCGCACGAGAACGTACTACCAAAATAAAAATTACCTGCCCTAATAAGTATTTCAAATTATAAACTAGCTGTACCTATGCCAAATTTCATCCAAATCCATTCAGACGTTTTAACGTGATTGAGTAAAGTAATAAACATACTTACTTTCATACTTATAATATAAGTTGGATTTCGTAATAGTGTAGGTACCTATGCGAACACTAGTTACTACTACATGCATAAGTTAATTTTAGGTTAACAGAAAATTAGCAGCGTGTCAAGCTCAAAACCCAAAAACCGCAAAACCTGTCACAACATTTTCAAAATTCGCCAGACACTCGTGTCACTGACACAACTGACACACTTGCACGCAACAGACATGTCATTACACAATTACACACAGTTATGACACGTGCATCTTCGTGCAGTTGTGTTAATAAAATCATTTAATGAATTGAATGTCTGTTCGTGAACGAATCTCTCAAGTGTGTCGGTCTCAATTCGGAGACTGATGGATAATAATTATGGCTTTGAATTGTGCTAACTTTAGTTGGTGTGATGTAAAGGTAAGGTTATGCAATTGCACGTTATAAAGGAGCAGCAAGATGGACCAGCGGCTGGGATAGGCTGGAAATGGAAGGCTGAAACAGTGTTTTAGCACAATTCGGGAGATACCTACAATATCAACCAGTAGACTGCGACAGGCAAGTCTCATTCATCCGATAGGTTGGTGAATTAGGTAAAAACGACATAGTAGGACTTAATCGTATTTTAAGTATATTTGTTAATATACTCTACGACATTTTGAACACTTGAAAAAACCACAAAATAGCAAAAATATTAACTACGTCACGCTTTGTAACCCCGAAAGATTGGGCAGAGGTGTAATTACCTAATAGTATACCCACATTTCTCCAGATATGTTTAAGTCCCATGTAATAGGGGGTGAGCCTTTTGGCATCAACCGAACAGAAATCCAGACTCCGGGCTGTATTGAGAAATTCCAGATTGAAAAACCCAATAGCACTTTGCGGGAATCAAACCCTGGACATGCTCGGCAGTAGCGTAGCGACCATTAGCCCAACGAGAATATCACAAAAAACATTCCAGAACTTGACAAAATTAATTTAAAATGAGTAAAAATAAATAAAAGATAGAACTTAGCCACAGAGACTTAGGCGAAGAAAAAAACACAGCGAGCCGCGAGGTGACACTATAAATCGTAACGACAAAACTCATTCATCTCTCAATATAGGTACATAAAGTTGAAGTTGTTTTATCAACTTTTTCATCTTATTCATTTTTAATTTTTTGTTTTTGCTTCTGTGGTTATCTACCACAGTAGTAGAGGCTGGTCGTTGCTAAATAAAAATGTGGATTGGGGAGTAGTTATGAGTTTTTCGAAAATATTACAATCTAAAATAACAGGCTTTATGGCATTATATCTAAAACTATATAAAATATATATTTTGGAATTATTTGTAAAGGTCATCAGGTGAATGCCTATAGCTAGGCATTCACCTGATAAGCCTTTAGCTAATCTTAGAAATGTTTTGTGTCATCGATCACCACTTAATCGTTAAAGTTATTCAGTTAACTTAACTTACCTACTTATGTAACCTGAGTTGCTTCCTAGTTAATTTTACTTGAAAATAACTCTAAGGCTGTATTCAGACTTGTCTCCCTCATCTAATCTGCAGCATTTGCGAAAAGTATTGTCATTTTGAGATGCAGGTTTCGGAAAAGGCCTCTCGAAAACAGATCCCTCCTCAGCTTTTCAGATTAGCTACCACACTATCCAAAAACGTAATGAGAATTGACGAATAACGAAATATTGTATGAGTCATATTTTTTTGTATTTTCAACAAAGTATCAATAGTATATTATTGTTATGTCATCACTAACGTATTAGTTTTATAACCATACATATGTAAATTATCCTAATGCGTTAAAATTAGTATAATCGTTATTTTAAAATCACTGCATTGTATAAGTTTGCATGAAATAAAGAGGCATTCCTATATTTTTATTAAGAAGTGATAGTAAGTAGTGGTAAGTAAATGCATACCTGTAGATTTTATATCACTACACCCGTAGCTACTGAATGGATAAAAACTAGATCCTTTCTTAAACTATCCTGGGACTACTGCTCATTTTGGGTGCGTCAGTCTGTTAGTCTGGTCACCGTAGCCAACAAAATCTTTATGCTTCCAACTCAATAAACCACGACATCTGATTACGTGCCAAAAACATAAAATAGCAATCGTTGTGTATGTAAATGATAAGAAAAATGCGGTGAGGCTATTACGGCTTTTTTCTTATCATTTACATTACATTTCTCATGAACGAGGTTGTGTGTTCAAACCCAGGCAAGTCCCGATGTGACTTATATAATTCATAATTATGTACTACCTGAGTTTATCTTAAACATTACTGACATCGGTGCAGCAAAACACAGTGAGAAAATCTGGACTATAAGTCTGAGATCACCAATCCGTCTTGAGCAAGCGAGGTGATCAGTACTCCTGCCTTCTCTGTATGATAAGAGGCAGTTACAGGCCTCCTCTCTGTGAGAGGCAAAGGCTGAACTCCACCACGCGGGCCTAGTGCGAGTTGGTAGATGTCACATGTCTTCGAATTGTTGGCTCTAGAACATGCCGGTTTCCTCACGATGTTTTCCTTCACCGTTTTGAGAGCTGTGGGGATGAAATAATTTACACAAAGTAAAGCGCCTGTCGGGGTTCGAACCTACGACCTACAACTCGTAAGCCGCGGCCGTAACCACTGGGTCACCAGTGTTCGCAACAATAATAGGCTGGTACTATTGTTAATATGTATGTAAATAAACGAACGAACGTACGAACGAACGTGAAGGGTGGGCATTTTGGGGGACTGTCTCATGTACTTTGACGTTCGAAAAGTGCTGATTCTCAGCCTAATTTGAATAAATTACTTTTGATTTTGATTTTGATTTTGAACGACCAACGAACATTGTCAAACGTTATACACGTGCAACCTGTGGAGCAATTACACTAAAAAAGCCTACAATGCTCTGCGCGTCCAGTATAACAACGCGTTCAGGGGTTTGTTGGGGCTCCCATGGAGGTGCAGTGCCTCCGGCATGTTTGCTGACCACAGCACGGACGGCTTCCAGGCGGTGCTTAGTAAAAGAACGGCCAGCACCAACACGCCTCTGAGCGTGGTGTCGGACAGAGTGGACAGCCAAATCCTGAGACATTGGTCACTCATGCATGTCCAAAATAATAATAATTTTAAATTTTACTAACATAGCTTTATGTATCTACCTACTAACATAATATGGACTTTTATAACTACTGTGTGCTTGGTCTGAAATAAATAATTTCATTTCATTTCAAATAATAGTTCTTACCAGTGAGTCTGTGAGTCATACCATTCTGTCCATAGCTTAAGCTGACAAAGTCGTCAGTTATGTTGACATATTACTTAAACAAGATTTCTAGTTATGCAAAGTACAATCATGTCATCGTTTGATCTATAATTTAAATATTAAAGTAATGTCGTATAAATCGAATAATGATCAAATAATCATACGGGAAATACACCAGATTATGACATTCTGATGTTTTTTTTTTCAGTCTATAATTATTATGCTGCACATTTTTTTTATTACCAGACATTTTCATCATAGTTCTATCCTCTTCCAAAATTATATCTGCCATGTTCTCGCTAGTCCCTTTATTAAATTTACTAATTGAGCAATCAATTGAGTTACTATCTAACTATCCATAAGAAACCTACATAATGCCCTTTGACAATTCAAAACTGCCTGTATATGGTTTAATTGATATAAATTATTTGAGTTTGATATTTTTTTATAAAACACAGTCACTATTTATGTTTTAACTTTAAATAAATAAGTTAGACAACCTACATAAACAAACAGACTTATGAATTAAAATCTATCAAAAAATACCTTTCGATTTTTCTTAAGCAGACGTAGGCGTAGGCACGGGCAATGAGTCAGTTTGTCGATATCGACAAGACATTAGTGACGCCTACTTTACTGATTCATAAGACAAGTTGTAGTGGCGCCTAACATGAGGTTAACTGCTTACTACAGTAGTTATTTAACACTTACAAAGTGAGCTTTGTTAAAATGATAATGTACAAATTGCTAACTGACATTAGGCATAGCGGTGATTTCTTATTGCTAGAATCAGTAATAGTTCTCCATGGTAGGTAGTTCTTGTATGCTTTCTGACGAGATCATTCATTCATCGTCATTCTCCTGCCCTTATCCCAATTTATTTGTGGTCGGCGCAACGTGTCTTCTTCCACACTTCTCTTTTAGTCGTCATCTCCGTAGTCACACCCTTCCTAACCATTTCATCATTCACACAGTCCATCCATCGTTTCTTTGGTCTCCCCCTACTCTTATAGCCATCGACATTCATACTCAAAACTTTCTGCACGACGTTTTCCTCATTCCTCCGTACCACATGCCCATACCATGACTACCGATTTCCAAACAACTTTTCAGTTATCAAAATTTTAATTGGAAATAAATTATGGTTAGATGACTGATTTAAAAAAGTACCTTCAAAGCGGGGATAAGATCCTATCAGCCACAGTCTTTTTCGTTGCGGCTGCCACGCATTCTGCAGATTAGGGATACCATCCTTTTGATCGTCCGTCGAATGATAGCATGAAACCCTTGGAACATGCCTGCTGCACTACAGAAATGTGGCAGCCCCAACATTATCTTGAATTTAACTATCACACAAAAGTTAAGCAAAGCCAAGAATTTTGTAAGTTAACACTAACTTTTTAGGTACGATGTTTAGTACAGATATAAAAACATAGACCACGTAGAAATATATTATACCTAGGTATATATACCTAGGCATATATATCTACGTAGTCTATGTTCTAAGTGTCTATAGACACTTAGTTCTAACTTAGTCACAAACTACGCTCTACTTGATTTATTAGTTCAATTAAAGCTTTAAAGAAAGACCACTAAAGATCTAAAGACAGCGACATCTTTCAATTAAGCCTAACCTTAGAGAACCGTCCCAATATGATGTAACACCAAAAGACCATTGTTCTCAATTGTTTAGCACAATGTCAGTAATTGGCGAGACAGAGCGTTTATTCTGTAATTATTGTGCAATATGGTCGAAGCATCTCCACCCATTATCATTAGACAATGTTTTAAGCGATTCTTTTTTGTTTTCTAGCAGCCTACAGATTCTGATTCCACATTGCCCGGTTGAATAATAGTTTTCTTTGCATCGATTTAATTAAAGTATACTGCTTACGTCATCCAATTTGTTTGTGTTGTCTTCATTGGTAATAGTTTTATTTTACGTCTGAATAACTGAAATTAAAATATAAACTTTATTGTTCACGAGAGCAGTAGAAATTCAAATGGCAATTCAAATGGGTGATATGGATCACAATTTCACCAACCAGTTCAGTTACAAATATTTTTATTTATTTATTTAACCATTTATGTACACACATATATAAACAGACAAAAAGATTAGAACAGAAAAATAGGTACAGAGGTGATGCTTATTTCTAAAGAAATCTATTGAATATTTATCACAGAAAAGGATACAGAAGGATAGGATAGGATAGAAGGAGGAAGGATAGGTGGTGTGGTTATCACCATCAGGTGATAAGCATTGTAGTATATGAACAAATAGGTGAAGTTGATAATATGTATGATAACGTTATTTAGGTACACCATAATTGTGACACTATATAATAACCTACGGAACTTGCTTCAATTAATGAACGATGACGTAGTTTTGCATAAAATGTTAAAGTGAACCTTAACAACAATTACGTAACTTCTACACGAAGTAACATCAAGTACAGTGACCCCTAACATTTCAATGATCTAGATCCAATTCTAGATTCTTTCTCTCGACGAAAATAATTACGAAACTGTAGAGGACGTGCACATTATGCAAACGTTTATGGTTATAATAACTAGGTAGGTATAATAAAAATGAACGGATGTACACAAAAACCGAATATTGTTGTTACACGGCGAGAGTATTGTACCGGTAATGTTGATGTTAATTCTGTTATCTAATTTAGATTACGCCTGCAGGCATTCCGGTTGCGTGACATGGAAGGCGGAAGAAGAACTGGATTGTTTACCGTTGCGCTATGGTCTTCTACAATATGTAACAAAAACCCTGTTGTTCCTTTTAGGGACGTATACACTTACCCACAAGCACAACATTTACGAAGTTATAATTTAAAAAATAAGCATTGGCTAGTCGAGAGTTCAACATCAAATAACTATTAAAATCGACATATTCAAAAAAAATGTTGACAGTATCTGATTTTACAAGTATCCTTATTTCGCATAATAGACTACGAGCTTGGCGGCTTTCTTTGATCTAATCAAAATCAGTTAAACATTACAAATATTCATAATTAAATATTTATTTTAATTATTTTTGTTAAACAGTTTTTATAAATGACATGCTTTATTACGTATGTATACTGATTCTGAAAACGTGGGTAGAAGGAACAACAGGGTTTTTGTTACATATTGTATATACATATTATAAATTAGTCGGTTTTTTTTTCATGTCTGTTTGTATGACCGCGTTGTTCTTCTAAGCAATGCAATGGATTCTGATGCGTTCTTCACCATAATTTAGACAATTTTTTCAAGTGTGGTTCTTTCCTAAAATACCATTTCAGACATCAACCTACATGGTCTTCACATGATCTGACCAAGATTATGTCTGATCTTTAAAAGAGACTGTGACCTCTGAGTTTATTTCGGCCTTTCTTCATGGAGCAGTCAGACAGTAAATAGTTTTTAAAATTTAATTGACGTGTAAAAGTGTTTGAGCAAACCTTCTTGCAGAAATTATATATTTGTCATTTTTTCATTTAACCCTTCAGCCAATAATTATACATGTATGATTGTTATGACATCTCAGTGTATGAATGAAGAGGATGCCCAACCATCGCCATTAGTTGCGAACACTGAGGCAGTCATCACCCCATTTTACAATACGTTGGCTTCTTTTCTTTTAATGTGTTTAAAGAATAACAATAAATAAGTCAGCCACAGCTAAATAATAACATTGTAAAGTTTGCAATAAATTTGACAATATATAGTTCGACTTTTATTTGTATTCAGTCACTTGACCGTTGAAGGGTTACCAGATTTTGACAAAAAAAGCTAGTGAGGTGGTGAATGAACGAAATTGAATGAACTTGAAATAACGTACTTACATGCAATTTTTTCATTCTAAATTTAATAACTAATAACTAACTAAAAAACATGATATGCACTATTAAAAAGTTTAGAAATTGTTAAATATTTTGTTTTTCAGTACTTTTTATTTATACACTCGGCGTCACAAAAATCGCACCTCTTCGAAAATAAGTTTAAAACATGTCCCGCCAGTAACGAATACATTAAACTTTATTAATATTGGTATCAATTGAAAGTATGTTTAACGACCTTTAAATTAACAACAGTTAGAATTCCTAAACACAACAGATCTCATTAGCACGTAACGTTAAAAAAAATGTTGTCAAAATACGCATTACAACGGCCACTAATTGCACCTCCCTACAAGGGTATAAAACGGGCGACCCGGGTTAAATGTGAGTCATTCGCTATTCAACCTTTAAAGTGAACACACGTGAACAGCTACAGCAAGAAAAATACCCCAGAAGATGGATACCACTGCAGATGAAGCCGCTCAAGTCATTGCACTACTGCAATCAGGGATGCGGCAATGTGATGTTGCTCGGCAACTGAACTTGAGTCGTTTTGCCGTTCGACGAGTGTTCCAACGCTTCCAAGAGACTGGTGGCTATATCCGAAGACGTGGATCTGGAAGACAACGGTGCACATCCGAAAGAGACGATCGCTTCATTGTTTCGACGTCTTTACGTAATCGGTTCTCCAATGCTGTTGAGCTGCAACAACAACTGCGATCAGCTCGCAGAACTTCTGTAAGCGTCTCCACGATTAGAAGAAGAATGCGGGAGAAGAAAATTGCAGCTCATAGGGCTGCTACAGGGCCAAAATTAACTGCACAGCATAGGAGAGACCGGTTGCAATTTGCCCGTGACCATGTGGATTGGACAATAGACCAATGGAGGGCTGTGCTCTTCTCGGATGAGACGAGGGTGTGTCTTTTCTGCAACGACAGGCGTCGAAGAGTGTATAGGAGGCAAGGGGAACGATTCGTGCAAGCCTGTATTCAAGAGACAGTGGAATACGGGGGTGGCTCGTGCATGTTCTGGGGCGGCATGTCAATCGAGGGTAAAACGAACCTTGTGTGCGTTTCTCGGGCTGGAAGTGCTCGCGGGCAAGGGTCGCTGACTGCTGCTCGGTACATAACAGAGATCTTAGAGGAGCTGGTTGTCCCTTATGCTGGTTTTGTTGGCAGTGGGTTCACGTTAATGCACGATAACGCCCGCTGTCACACCGCTTTAATTGTAAGAGACTACCTGCAAGAAGTTGGAATCCCTGTTATGCGCTGGCCGGCGCGAAGTCCAGACCTGAACCCTATTGAGCATCTTTGGGATGAACTGAAACGGCGAGTACGGGCACGTGATCCTGCCCCTACCACTCTCCAAGACCTCCAAGATGCCGTCGTTGCAGAATGGGACAACATTCCTCAAGAGACTGTTGTCACATTAATTCGGTCCATGAGAGGACGCATGGAAGCAGTCATCAGGGCTAGAGGGGGTAACACTAGGTTTTAAGTTGTTTTTAAGGACTTCTTTGTAATTTTTGCTGATAAAATAAAATTTAACTTTTTAATCATTTGCATTTGCTTGCTTTTTTTTATTCCCTGGTAAACAAAAAACCAAATCCATTGATTTATTCTGAAATTTAAATGAATTGCCTTTCCAATGATACCTTACAGTCATATGTCTACCATTGATTAATAGGGTTAAAATGACTTTGAAGGGAATTCTTAAAGAGGTGCGATTTTTGTGACGCCGAGTGTAGTTTGTTTCCATTAGAAGAAAAAAAAACAAACATTACTTTAATTAATAAATTATTAATTATTCTTATATTCCTCATCTTACAAACGATTTTTAAAGAGTTATAACGATTGATAATAATGGTTTAATTTAAAATTATACCATTTTATCATTCGTTTTTTACGCAAAATCGTTTACTACCCCAACACTATTAGTTTTAGTATGGTAACATTATTTACAATACAAAAAAAATACAAATACAATTAAAATTCGAACTATAGATAAATATAGTGATAGTGTAAAGCGTCCGAAACGATACGAGTTTGGCTATGAATGACCTTGATGACTTTTTAATATAAAAAATTCTATAATCATGCTGAACCTGTTTCAAATCTACAGCTTGCCTATGTCTATAGTCTAGGAGGCACGTGTAGCCTGTTTTTTTTTTTGTACCTGACATAGATAATACTCACTTATTATAAAAGTCTCTTTTAAAGTCCAGACATTATCTTGGTCAGACCATATGAAGACCATGTAGATCGGTATCTGAAATGGTATTGGGGGAAAGAACCGTACAGATTGAGTGGACCTGTTCAGTCAGTGCACGCCATACCACCATAATTATTTATAAAAGTGTAACCGTGGAGTTTCTTGCCAGCTCATCTCTATAGGAAACAACCAATTGGAACCTAGCTTCTGACGTTTCATACGTGTCCATATAGGTTTAGTTGAAATAAAATACGTACTTTGTTTTGATTTGAATCATGCAGTTTATTCATATCAGACCCTTTGGTCTAATACCTAGATGTAGGTAGTGTAACTATAGTCAATACACTCACAGTTTACATAGTAGGTACCAACTTTACGCGTTACAATGTATCATTGTAGTTAAGACATTATTGCAACTGTGCCCGCACAATCTTAACCTATATTCAATCTTTTGAATAGAACATAACGAAGTTCAAATAATCCCACGATATTCCTAGGCTAGCAACCAAAGAGTCAAATCTATCAAAAGTCTTACATAATAGTCTAAAGATTTCATTAAAACCTATTCAGAGTTCTAGATAACAATCGTAGGTACATAAATCACGTTCTGAAAGTAAAAGGATTCTATAAAATGGCTGCTCGTGACGTCATCCAGTGAATCTGTGGTATGCCCACGCGCAGGTGACAATGAGGAGATGAGCTTTGACTAATGTGATGAAGTGTTTGAATTGAATGGCAATGTTTTGTTCTATACTAGGTTCAATGGCAAGCACAGATATTTTAATGGATAATTGGATGTCTTAGTTAATTCGCAAATCGAATCGATTTGTTTTGCAATTAAAAATATCTCACGTGACTAATATAACAATGACACTCTTCACTTCAACCTGTTTAATGTGTTTTATGTTCAATAAATAATTAAACTCTATAAATATCCATATTGATAACCTCCTCAAAGTATAATTTTAGCATAAATATTTAAATAACAAAGTGGAGAGATGTAATTAAATAAATATTAATCACTTCATAATAAACAAAACACCACGCGGCGACGACGACGTAAGAAGTAATAAAATAAATGTTTTTGTTTATTTGAAGCCATAGAAAATAAAAAAAAGATAAAACAGAAGAACATCACATGATTTCATTGCACAATATTATAAACTGGGTTTGAACGGCGTCGCCGTGCGACGTACATTAATTTTCCAATTATTCAAATCTAAGTCAAATTCTTTTATTTTTTAGCCTATTCAAAATCATTCCACGTAAAGGACTAAACAGGTGTATCTATTTTTGATTTTAAAAGTATCCGTGTATGTATGTATTTAGTACGGAGGATATTTACTCCGAATGACTACTTACAGAAAATTGCAATTGAGGCCAAATTCTTTATTCCTGTCGGTGATTTTCGTTGAATTCGTGCAAGTGTGCATACTAGAGATTATTACTAAAAAATAAAGAAACAAAAACAAATTACATCAGAGGTTACAATAACAGGTCACACAGATGCCGCCACGTTATCTATGTAGGACGTGGTGTCAATACTCCGGACTATGTGTAATATTAAATATCAAGTTTTTGCGATTAAAGAATGTCTGAGTAACAAGTTGTAGACATATAACTTCTTTATACTAGCTACATCTTTATACCCATATGATGTTGTCAATATTAAGAGCAGATTTAGAGAGAATAACTCAAAAAAAAAACAATTATAATTTTGCTCCCAAAAAAATTGTTATTACGATTGATGAGATTTGTTCATGTTTGGTTAACTGTGAAATATAACAACAGATAGGTTTCTTAGTTTCTCAGACACCGCTTCCCTTATAGATATAGGTATTCAAATAAGTAGGAATAGAAATTTAACTGATGCTGAATGTTCATTTTTTTTATATACTCTACGTCATCATCCTGTGCTCCAGTGCATTCCACTGGAGATACTGGCTGAGCCACCGAAGTGTTATCCCTACGTGTTTCATGCGAATGGCAACCATGATGACCTCAATAAAAAATTGACGAGTCAAGGTCACCCAACACCAAACATAGTGCTAAATAAATGCCTTAATAATCACCGTACTAATAAAGATGACATAAACTGCCTGATAATATTATGATCATCTCGTTAAACTAAAACCTGTGATTAACAAACAAGACAATACATTATTCATAGTATACATAACAGCGGTAAGCGGAGGTGTCGTTAACCTTAGTGGCAAGTGGCAATGGTTCCATCGTTCCGCTCGGTAGTAGGTCGGTGGGTAGTAGGCCGGCACTGTGCCGCGTTGATGTCTTCTGTATGGTGAGCGATACGGTGGCTTATGGATGACGTAAATTTATCAGAGGAAGGAAATTCATTTTCTTTTTTGTTAGATGGTGAATATTATAATCCTTTAAGTCATTAATATTTACGGTTTTACTCGTATTTATTTATTATTTGCAGTGGTGGCCCAGTGAACGGTCGCGACTTACGAGTTCTAGGTCGTGCGTTTGAACCCATACAAGCGCATTACTTTGTGTAAATCATTTCATCACTACTACTCCCAAAACGGTGAGGAAAACCATCGTGAGGACCCACTGGGCCTGCGTGGTGGATTACGGCCCACTCCCTCTCTCAGAGATGAGGCCTGTGTCCCAGCAGTGGGAACGTTATAGGCTGATTATGTACTCGTATTTATATTGGTTTACTTTAACCAGTTTTGAGCTCGAACGGACTCATGGATTCATTCAAGTTTGACTAGCGACTTTTTAAGATAGTAAATAATAAGTTCAGGTATGTAAAGTAAATTGAAGATGGTGTCTATAGTTTTGAGTAAAGATAAAAATCTTGTAAGCGAAAAAACAAATAATATTGAATTTTTTTCATTCGGTCATGACTAGGGATCGGATAATCGGATGCATATTTACCTAAAGTTAATTTTTAGTTACGAAAATATGGAAGCGGCTTCTTAAAATATTTTTTTGTACAAAAATCCTGAGATGCCAGCAACACCGGGAATGCTTAGGTTACTAAATGATTAGGTTTGCATTACTATTCAGATGCATATTTATTAAAAAATTAACCTCGATGGAAATTTGGTACCTATATCTGTGCACCTAGGGTGTAAGTCTGTAAGAGTAGGGGTGGTGTGTGTTAGTCAAAACTTTTCTTTTTAGTTTTTTTTTTTTTAAATCGGTACAAAAGCACATTCCATTTTAGCTAACCTCTCAACTTTAGGTGAATACACCCGAATATCCGATCTCTAGTCATGACACAATTAGAATTTTGAGTAGGGATGGATTTTTGGGGCCATGATGTAGTGAAAATGATTTAAAGCTGCAGTTTCGTTCATAAATTGTGCGTTTTTATTATGCAGAGTTTCATGTGGGCCTACATACATTACAATAATGACAATATTGAAATTAATAGCAGATCTTGAACTTACACCCACCGACACTGATCGAAGGCAACGCATTACTTATCTACTAGAAATATATGAATAATTTAATACATAGGTACAGTGTTGAAAAAGAAGATTGTGAACTTGTAACTGGCGTAGCCTATGTTTGATAGTTGCAAAGGTAGATATTTCGGAGGACCATTGGTTACCAAAGCCAAGAAATCTGTTAATGAAGTCAATTGGTGTTCTCATGTAATTATCATTAACGACAACCCTGTGACATCTTTTATTAATAATATTAAAGATGGCCAGATGGTCAAAAAATGCAATCATTTTTAGCCCTAACATATGTTTTTGGATAACGATATTGCCTATCGATTTATTGTTAATAATGCCATCCGCCCGATGGGATTTACCATTGGTAAAAATACGAACTTCTGTTCAAAATTTCATCCCCTATTTGACATCTTTATGAGAATGATTTTACCAAATCCTGCAAAAGCACTAGGCTCACTTTCGTTAAAAAAGGAAATTGAATGAAAGGGAAAAATGAATTTAAGATTTTTTGTTAAAGTAACATTAATTGTGACATGTGTCAAATGTTGCAAATAATATATTATTATTTGCAACAAATAATAATATATTACAAACACCTAAATAATCATATTTTAGTTTTAGACGTCATATATGGTTATGCAAACACGTGCATTTAATATAAATATTAATAGTTTCACAATTAACATAATTGCGTCTATTAATGTTTGTCAAATGTACATTTTATGTCTACATATTCATATTGGTATGTTTAATTTAAATATAAATCTGGAAGTGAAGTGCATTTTTAATTTATGTGCATATTTTAACTTCGAGTTTAATTGTTAACAACAACAAGTGAGTTCGTATGTACTGTAGAGGTAATTATTGTAATTTATATATAATACATTATGCTTATAACTAAGAAGCAAGGTTGAATGCCTAGAAACTAATCAAAATATTCTCGTATGTTGAATAGGAAGAGAAATAACAACTTTTAAATTAAATTGTTGCTCTGTATAATCTTCTACCCATATGAGTTTGACTTCGTATTAGTTGCAGCTTCTTCTTCTTAATGTGTCGATAACAATCTCAATAAACTCAGCCCAGAAGCAGAATTTAGGCAGCTGCAGCAGATAGCCATACTTAACTTTTATAAATAAAATAAAGATAAACAAAAGTAATCGCAGATTTTGTCCATGGTTTGTGAAGAATACTTAAAACTAAACACACGCACTTTTCTTGCGGTTTTAACCGACCTTACAAGTTTTTCTTGCGGAAACTCTTTTCGTAAAAATATCGCGGCGAGTTTTTTTTGCGCACTGGATCTTAAACACTCTGCTCAGCGCGGAAAGTTGATAATCCAGTGCACGGCTAAATACCAACTTAATATTTTTACGTCCATGCGAAGTTGGTCTAAAATGTACGCAAATGTACATCGCATTTTATCAATCGTTATTTTTATTAAATACATACTTGATGTAAGTAACATTTACATGGAGAAAAAAAATATCACTGTTATGATAACATGTTTTTGTCGCAACATAGGTAATTGTAGCTGCACCTAATTAGATGCTCGTCCGACCGCTGAAAGTTACTGAACTATCTCTCACCTGCGTGTTGACATCGCCAAACAGCAAACAGAGCACCGCAGCACAAACCAATAACAAATGTAAACAACCCATGATGCACTACACAGTACCTCAAACTAACATTACTCACTTATCGACAAACAATCGATACAAGACTAATTATAACGGAAATTGTCAATTGAACAATTGCATCGAAAAAACAATTCCCACTATTTAATCATCGATAGAATGCCGATGAAACCACATTCACTCGGCTTCACCTTTCCTTGTAATTATCTAAAGTTCTACAAATGTCAACTGCACTAAAAACAATCGATAAAAATCCGAATCGATTAATAAAAAAGTTTGTGGAAGTTGCAGCACTATTATCACAGGCCGGTTTTTTATTTTTAAGTTAGGAATTAGTATAGTTTTTCTTTTCGTGTTCGATTGTTTCGAATCGTGTTCGTGTCTCGATTGTTGCGCGCGCGTTCTCAGCGCAGTATCAAGAGAGACTATTTGACATTTGGCCGCGCCGGTCACGAGTTAGTGATGCCCCCCTACCCGACCTGACTTGCGTCCTTGAACGTACTATACTGTTCTCGATTTATGAATTCGATGTGGTCTTATTACCATCGTTTTCTAAACTAGCGGATTTTGCTAATTATGCATTTGTTCTGACTTCCTGGCATGATTAACTGAATTATCGAACGGTGCAGTAAAGACGAATCTAAAAAGCAACGAAAATGTAAGTAGGGATTAATTTAATTGGGAAAAGATTACAAGCACATGCCTCCCCCACACTACCCCTACGTTTACCTGCCTGGAACAAACTTTATTCAGAATTATGTCCACAAACACAAAGGAGACTAGCGATACTAAATGACACAATTTAAACAAGAAGAGACCAGCTACTGATCATCAAACATAGCCACAGTATTTATTATACTGTGCGTTAGCGTGCAGCCTGTAGAATATTGGGGCAAGCAGAAAATGAAAAGACGAGTGACATTCTTCGACCATGTGAACTCAAAAAATAAAAATGAGCTGGGGTACAAAGAATCAGCTACTGCTGAGCATGTGGTCCAATGATCGATTTCCAGATCCGACAAATTGTTATTGGGTTTTTTATTAGGAATTTATTTGAACCAGCCTAGACTCTAGATGAGTATCTGGTAGATGGCAAAAGGCATGCCCCCTATTTCGTGGGACCCAACCATAACTGAAGAAATTTGGGTGGACTCTGCTACTTGTTATGTTATATTATTCTTCCAAGACGTATACAACACTCATAAAAGTAATGACACCAAAGTTTATAAAAGTTTATGATGCGTGTCAAATTCTCATGCTGCGGGCAAATCGGACTAACTTGTACAAAAAGTTTAGCATCAAAATAAAACTTTATTTTTAACTTGTAACTTTTTACAATCTAATATTTTTAGATGCCCTTAGGTCACCTTTAGATGTATGTGTAATTAAGGAAAGTCATATCGGGACATAATGAATGTATTGCTGCTATTTTTCCAACAAGCGCAACGCGACACTTGTACAGCAATTTCCATGAAGTTTTCATATAAATTGTTCAACGTGGTCAGGAGGCTTTAAAGGATAAAGAGTTAAATTATAGGCTGAGGTATTTAACTTCACCTAGTAGTTCGGTAACTCATCGGAAATCTCACAATAAAGTTGTTGCTGGTGCTCTAAGAGACTTAGGTGAATATTTAATTTTTACAGTAGGTTTCTTTCTACAAAATAGGAGGATATTGTAACAATGTTGTATAATAAATTGTTACTATAAAGTACAGGTATGACAAGATCTATGAACGTAAACGAAGGAGAAAGAGTGTGTAAGGATCGTCGCAGATAGCCTTCTGTAGTTCCTGTCTACACCCATGTGAAAAAAGCGTGAGTTTATGTATGTATGTATCGAGGAAACTTACGTCTGACCAATTTGAAAACAAAATCCCGTGCACACAATGTCCACATCTGTTAGCAAGTGTTACCATAGCGGCTGAGCGCTGGAAGCAATAATAGTCCTTACGGTGTATAGATGTTAGTTTCCTCTATAGTATGTACATGTATTCTATCTATTGCTACATATTCTTGGTAGGATTGTCTACATTTTATTTGACATTTCGCAACTATGATTCAGAATTAGATCACAATATGATAATATTTATGATCCTTTATAAGTTTTTCTCACGGCTTGTGTTATGAGCATTCTTCAGTCATCATTGTGACAATTATTATGTTTTCCGGATGATGTGCGCGCGCGCAGCTGGAGAGTGTCATTAGTAACAATTATTAATAACGTTATTTGTTTGTATAACTGTTATTAAAATCCAATTATTTAATTATTGCTGTTTTTCTATTTCCATATTGGGCATTATCAAGTAAAGGTCACATATTAATGATCTTCGTTGTGGATGTTTTGCTAACTTCTTCACAAGAAGCATGAATATCAGCAGGCTTTAGTATTTCATCATTATCAGTTCCTTGCCCTTATTTCAATGTATTTGGGCGTCGGCGCACCATGTCTTTTTTTTTCATACTCCTCTTATTAGTCGTCATCTCTATAGTCACTTCCATTCTAGCCATATCATATTTGACACCATCTATCCATCGTTTCTTTGAACCTGCCGGATTCTTACATATAGCCATCCATATTCATGGTAAACATGACTTTCATCAATTTTAATGTTGTATTGGAAAAAGTCATTCAAATTAAATAATTAAATTCCATAGCGATTTCAACAGTCAAAGTCAAAGCATTTATTTTTAAATAGGCACATAAGAGGCACTTTTAATGTCTACATTTACATTAAAACAGATTTGATTTCAGTCGCCCTTCGCAAAAGATAGTTTCGTATGGAGAAGAATAATTTAAAAAAAAATTGAATTAGAATAAAAACTGTACCAATAACAGATTTACCTATTATCCTGAAATTGTTCTTGAGAGATTTATTTAGGCTGGTATGTTACAAATATTTGTGCCTCAGGTTATTTCTCCATGATTAATGAATGCTTGGCCAAACAAATAATAAAGATCACAAATAGAAATCGACCAAGCGTTAATTGCCCATTCAAATTAATATCAAAAATATACCTTTTAGAACGGACAATAATTATTGTACTACAAAAATGATTCCATCGCTGTCATCGCGATTAAGCCAGACAATCATGAATAGAACCACGTCAAATCAATTTTATGCAAAGTAGTGTCAAGGGCAGGCTGAGTGCAATAATTATAATGATAGTAGGTACAGGTGGGTCAGCTTAATTACCTTTACTGGAGGAAAACGGATCAATGGAAATTGTGTTCTGTGTGTCTTTTAATTTAACGATCATGTTTTGTTTAAAGTAAGTTTTATAAAGAAGATAAGAAACAAATTTTTCAATGTTTCAAAGGAAGTTGTTGGTAAATCTGCAACTAAGGAACAGAATTCACGCTGCCCGCCGCTTCGTAAGCGTAAATGTCGGAAATTATCCCACGGGAACGAGCTACCGGGACAAAAGTAGTCCTATGTTACTCCTTATATCATCAGCTATCTACCAGTGAAAGTCTCATCAAAATCGGTTCCGTCGTTTAGGATATAAGCCGGCAAAACAGATAAACACACAATAAGTATATATTATTACATATCATTTAGTAATAAGCTGTTAATTTGACATTACATACAGAAGCTTTTATTTGATTTATTATATCTTTTTTTTATAAATAGGTAGATAAGACCAAGTAACCCGGCACAGGGGCAGGAAGATGATGAATACGGTAGTGAAAGTTACAGTCTCGAATTTCTCAAAAGCTGCCCGGAGTCTAGATTTGTACCTGACTGATGGCAAAAGACTCGTACCCTATTGACACCCATATTTCCAAATTCGGACACCCACATTTCGCCAGCTTCCCCGAAGGGTTGGACAGAGGTATACCTCTGCACAACCCTTCGAGAAGCAACGCGTGATGCTATGTTATGTTATGTAACTTCCAGTAAAATCGAACCCTAATCTACAACTTTTATCTACACTAATATTATAAAGAGGAAAGATTTGTATTTTTGTATGTAAAGAATAAACTTAAAAACTACTGGACCGATTTCAAAAATTCTTTTGCCGTTAGAAAGCTACATTATCACTGAGTAACATAGGCTATATTTTATCCTCGTATTCTTACGGGAACGGGAACTACGCGGGTGAAACTACGGAGCGCTGCTAGTTTTCAATAAAATAAGTCGATACCAAACCTATTTGTAAACCTAACTAAATAAGCTATGTAGAGCTTGTGCCTGCGCATCGGTTGCGTAAGAGAACGTCCTCTATCCTTGACTTACCTATCACCAATACGGCGTGTATTGCACTAAATTCTATCAGAACTTATTAACTGATCATTAACCATCATAGTTGATGGGATATCAACTGATGATGTATGGGAATGGTATAAAAGTGAAGCGGTTTCTTTAAATACGTAATGATCGTATCGTAATTTATAAAGGTTAATTAAGACAAATGAGTTGTTATTTATGAGAATTGTTGACTTTAATGAAACGGTTTGGTGTCATCTGGGTCAATTCAATGTATTAATCAAATATATTATGGAGGACTATCAAAAAATTGTTAACTGGCTGAAAGTAAAAAGTTCTATACTCGGTAATTAGAGGTTCTGAGATGATAATGATAAATATAGCGTGAGGTGCTTTTTGAGGTATTTAAGCACCCCACGCTTTTTAATAGAATTAAATTATTTTCTACTTTTTAGTTTGGCTTTTAAAGCGTGTTTTTTTTAGTTTTTTTAAACTATTATTTATTTTCTATTTTTTAGTTTTGCTAACTACAAAAGCGTGTTTTTTTCTGTTTTTTTTTTTAATTATTGAATTGTCATAGGTCCTCGATAAGTCTGCAAAGTTTAAATGAAATCTAACCGTTTAAAGTGGGTCAAAATAGCGTCCAAAGGAGTCGGTTACAAACAAACGAACAAACATACAAGTGAAGCTAATATAAAGCGTGTAAAGATAAATATAGAAAAAACATTTTAATTTTGCTGGACTGTATAGCAATAAAATACAGAAAATTAAAAGATTTTTTTCTAAATTTCTATACTAGGATGAAGACTCTGCGATAAAGCGCTGTTTTGAAATAATCTATTTTCTTGCAATATTTATCTGTACCTGTTAACCTACAGGGTGGCGGTTGAGTCACCATTTTCAAGAATCGATTTTGAGTTTTATAAGGAAAGTTGTGTGAATACCGCTTGGAAGTGACTAAATCACTATGTCTATACATCTCATCGTCATATTTATATGTATAGATGTATAGATACATCTATACATATAAATAAAAATTGGAGTATCTGTTTGTAATATTAAAATAACCGCTTTTTGCTACATGCATATGAATATATATACGGTACATATACGAAAACATTTTTTTTTATAATTTTTGTCTGTCTGTCGGTCTCTCTGTCTTTCTGTTTGTTCCCGCTAATCTCTGAAATGGCCGGACCGTTTTTGACGGGACTTTCACTGGCAGGTAGCTGATGTAATAAAGAGTAACTTAGGCTACTTTTATTTTAGAAAAAATCTTCTGATATATACCTATACTAATAATATTATAAAGAGGAAACCTGCGTATTTCTCTTATGTTTGTTATGCTTTCTGTATGTTTGTTACGAATAAACTCAAAAACTACTGGGCTGATTTCAAAAATTCTTTCACCATTAGAAAGCTACATCTTTATTGAGTGACATAGGTTATATAACATCACGCTGCAACTAATAAGAGCTGTGCAGCCACGAAATAAAATAAAAAATCCACGCGAATGAAGTCGCGGGCACAGCTAGTCCTACATAAATTTTATAATACAACAGGCTTATTTATTAACCTATTTCACAATAATTATCTAAATATTAGTACCAATGAAGACGTCCAATGTAAGCTGTGAACTGATGTGAAGCAATGCAATGTGAACAATGGTGGCCCAGTGATATCGGCCCAGACTTACTGTTGTAGATCCTAGGTTCGGACCCAGGCAGACGGTTTACTTCGTGTAAATAATTCTATCCCCACTGCTCTCAAAACGGTGAAAGAAAACATCGTGAGGAAACCGGCATGTCTTAGCACCAAAAAATCGAAGATGTCTGACATCTATCAACCTGCACTGAGGGGAGGGGACAGAAGGCCTGTGGCCCAGCAGTGGGAATAATATAAGTTGATTATGCTAATCTGTGAAGTAAGCAAGAGCTTCATATTAAGAAATATAAAGCAATTCAATTTGTAAACGCCAAACAATCACTCAAATCCAGAGCGAAGCATTCCTCTTCATACAATCTGAATTCACGATAAAATACCAGTTTGTGAAGCGATTATCTCGATTCAGATCCAACTGAGATAAATATTGCATTACCTAAAATGATTTGTTCTTAGAATCCAGTTCAATTTGTTTGAGCACGCGTGTGAATTTATCTTATACTTACGTACCTTATGTATTGAGCTTCGATTAATTTGAGACAATTGCTTCTGATGTAACAGCACATTAATATTCGATTGAGGATGGAGAATGGATATCATTATCGTCAATAATGAAAATGTAATGTAATATCTAGTATTCGAAGCGAATAGCAGAAAGAATAGCATTTCTGAAAATCAGACCGATTAATGATTTTACCAACAATGCCTGCCTAGTGCAAATTTTATGCTAATATTTGAACATACGTAGATGAACAATCAGATTTGGCTGGGTCTACAGCTTTAACATGTCAAACAAGCGCTACATAATAATTAATATACTTATGTGATCTGAAAACTAGATAAAAATCTTGTTAGCTATGAACTTTGGAATAGTGTTGAAAGTTCCCAGGGTGCTAATCGCTCTGAAAGCACAATGGAATGTAATGATAAACTAAGTAATGCAGAGCAACACAACCTTCGAACAATTCCATATATCATTAATTTTCTTATCACTCGAACAATCCATAAGTTAATCGATACCGATCTGGCATTTTCAGTTTTGTATAGACACTCAGGGTTAAATGTAACAAAGGGATGAAGGTAGCCATAATCAATTAACTGAATTAGTATAGCAGAATAATTGTATAATAATATAGTTAAAATAATGTAGGTATATACATTTTCTAACGTTCAATAAAACGGTGACGAACATTAAATCGATAAAGACGTGGTTTAAGGACGGACGATGATGATGAACTTTATTTATTATAAATATGAAAAATGATTTCTCTCAAAAGTACTTATATTAACTACCGAATAAATGGTGATATATTCGATCAAATCGAGTGGTCACTATAAGTCTCAGGGTAAAAAATTAAGAAGATACCCACTGATGTTGCAATACAGAACAGCTCAATTCATTACCAATAAACAATCGCGGCACTAATCCTCAAAACATACGACTAATCGATGTTATTCGATTCGACACAATACTCGATAATGATCTCGATCCCGGTATGGTAATCGATGGAAGAGAGATATCCAATGATGTTATCATTTTTGCTCTCTTTACATAACATTTGGATCAAGTTGTGTAATTGTTATTAAACTGCTCCTATTTATTACTGAACAATGGACAAATGGATAGCTTTTGTTGTCTGGACAGTTCAGACAGTTATTGTTGAGTGAATTTGGGTTGTTGGCGGATATCCTATTCAATGATTTGACAGAAGTAAGAGGTCACGGGCTTTGTATAAATTTGTATTGTTGACATAACAATCAAAACAAGACTTGCAGAAAAATACTAGGGTTATAATGATGCTGGTCATCATGCACACCAGAGGTGCCAGTAGCAACTTGATCCTTACCTATTTCAAATGATATTAAAAACGTCAGCATTCTTATGAACTTGACATGTATGACTAAACTACCCAGTTTCGGCATACTCCTCCCCCAACCAAATTCCAGATGATGACACATATCACATTTGTCATAGTCAAATGACTAATTTTAAGTATCTGCAAGTTACTACAATCTACTTATAAAGAACTGCAGCGTGGGAAGAACCAGAGCAGCTTTTGTTTCAACTCTTTTCATCAGTGTGAACAAAGCTTAAAGTGTCGAAATCGAGTTCAGCGTTAATTTGTTAAGATCAAATATCACGATCGTGCTCTAGTAGTGACAGGTATCACTTGGCGCCTCTCTGAAACAATACTATTCATCAAATATAACAATATCAGTAGAGATGATTGACAGAGGACAAAATTGTAACACTTAAGGCCCGATCACACGTACCACAACTACACCACAACGACACTACGTGGACGTGCACTGTGGTCCGTGTGAATAGACTTCTCATTTTCATACAAATGAAAATGAGTAGTCAATGCACACGGACCACATTTGGCCGTCAAAATCAACCGAGTGTGCGATACCTACCACATTAAGGCGACGTCGCCGCCACAACAAGCCGTTGCGACGACGCTATAGCAAACGGAGTCGATCTATCTGCAAACACTAGCCACACCGTAACCACAGCGCAACTTCTAGCAAAAACGCAACTGCAGGAAGTTCCAATGACACTATTCACGATGCTTGCGTGTTAATGTGGTGCTGTTCACCAAACGATGGGACACTTATTATCATGTCCTGCGTGTTCCTGTCAGCTGCACGTTATAAGAATTGATAAACGCTAGTGGACGCTGGACTCAGCCAGAATTCGGCTTTAGATTTCCATCAACACGCTAAGAAGAAGCCTGGTTGCCCACATTTTGTTAAGTGGTGTCATTACGCCTCTAGGTTGAAGCTTGTTAATAGTGTTCTAGAAATAATATTGCTTAAAAGTTATGCTAGTTTTGATCCATTTTTCAGCATTAGTATTGACAATGACTGCATCTAAAAATTATTGAAAGAAAAATCCCCGTGTCGTAAAATATATCGGGATTATTAATTCTTAAGAATTTTCTAAGAAACTATTGACAATAGTGACCACAATCAAATGCAGTAGCGTGCAGGCAACAAGATACGCTGGACACGATATGACATATGACGACAGGAGTTGAAGAACACTACTGAAACGCTAAGCTCGAAGCCATATTCTAGGTTGACTGTATATACATATATTGCTTTTGACACGCGAAGAAGAATCAAGTGTAGTGTATATGTCTGTAATAATAAACTGCAAACTGCTAAACGTGCTAATTGTGACAATCGCTCATGGGAGCTTTCTTTACAAAAAACTGTAATTTGGGGTTCTCCAAGAATCAGGAGGTGAAAGACCACTGGCGAGTAAAAACCAAATTATGTTATAATACAAGGTGTCATTTTAATCACCGTAACCTCATATGGGGTCATTGTACTCATCATTATGAACAACTTTTACTACGGGAACAAACCTGAAATCTCGAAAAAAAAAATCAGCTGTTCCTTACATTTATGTTTGCATAACTCGTCAGAATGTAAGGAACAGCTGATTTTATTTTCGCGATTTCAGGTACAATGAACCCTTATGAGGTTAACGGTGATTAAAATTACACCCAGTTTAAAGTGATTGATGAAAACAGTAATGTTTACAGTTAAGGGTCCAAGAATTAACGAGTGTCTTGCTCGCCAAAAAACTATCAAATCAAAAACTCTACTGGTCCCTAAATTCCTTACGACTAAGGCCGCTCTATTTGTAGGTGAAACCCCGTCATAAATGTAAATACACAAAAAAAGTAGATATTACCAAACATGGTCCTCGCACCAGTAAAAGGCCTACTACCACATTGCTTTATGGAGATGCGTAGGAGTTCGAGCAAATATATAATAATAGTTTGATTAATTAAGTGATTCTAACATTGCTACGTTTTCAAAGGAGACCGTAATTATACGGTATATGGTTAGTTAATGCGATATAGTTAAGTCATCTACCCTTATGTGGACGTGTTTTAATCTTTAGATCAGGAAAACCGGGGTTTTTACAGCTGTATGTGCTTCCGTCTATTAACTGCGATAATGGCAATAAATAAAAACAGATTTGAATTGTCATCTAATTATTTTTGATTACGAAATATTAACAGTCTATTACTGTATCTAATTGTATATGTTTCTTTCCCGTCCAATTTATCGGGTAGTGCTAAATACTTATAAACGTATTTCCCGTATTTCTTAAGGAGTATGACAGGATCTTAGCGGGTGGTCGTTTTTCTCGTCCGGTAGGTTGGTTCTCTACTTTGTCAACTACTATCTGTCTGGATCTCTGTAACTGTGGAACGTTCCTCGTGCACGTTGTCTTATTATTTAATTTGAGTTACCTGAGTTTCTATTCCCATTGGTAAATTCTCATCATCATCATTTCAGCCGAAAGAGGTCCACTGCTGGACATAGGCTTCCCCCAAGCTCTGCCACTTCGACCGGTTCTGTGCTTCCCGCATCCAGCGGAATTTTGCGGCCTTCAAAAGGTCATCGGTCCACCTTGTGGGAGGCCTTCCAACTTTACGTCTTCCGGTACGCGGTCGCCACTCCAGAACTTTTCGCCCCATCGGCCATCTGTCCTGCGAGCGATGAGTCCTATCCACTGCCACTTAAGTTTGGCAATTCTTCAGGCTATGTCAGTTACCTTGGTTCTCCTGCAGATCTCTTCATTCTTGATTCGATCACGCAGAGAAACTCCGAGCATAGCCCTCTCTATTGCCCTTTAGGTGACTTTAAGCCTTGTTATGAGGCCTATTGTGAGCGTTTCGGTTCCATAAGTCATCACTGGCAAAGACACACACTGGTCAAAGACTTTCGTCTTGAGACATTACTGTATGTGGCACGAGAAAATATTGTGAAGCTTCCCGAACGCTGCCCAGCCGAGTCGGATTAGACGACTGACCTCGGTAAATACTATCGTGATTATTTTGCCCGAAAATGCTTTTTCCATTGGAATTGACTCCTATTAATCGGGTACCAAATAACTAAGCAAGACGCTAAAACTTCGTAATGGTTAGTTTTAAAACGGCTATAGTTCTTACATAGGTATCATTCACGATTGACTCACTTAATTACTAGTATCAATAACAACTTATGAAAACCTCAGGAATTTCCACCTATTAATAACTCGAAGTCCGCTAAAAACTTCTGCGGTGTGGCGAATCAGAATAAATTCTTTGAAAATTATTAACAATTATGTTGATTCATCAAAAGACCCAGATTTCGTTTGTTTGTTTTTTGTGCATATGAAGATGCGTATGTTGTGTATGTTGAAGGATAAAAGAAACGAAGTTGAAAGAAGAACTAGAGTTACCGACACAGCTTGCAGAGTAAGCAGGTTGAAGTGGCAGTGGGCTGGCTATATTTGTCAAAGGAACGATGGCCAATGGCGAAGACAAGTCCTGGAATGGAAACCACGTATCGACAAGTGTAGTGCGGAAGGCGGAGGACAGGGTTCTGTGGGTGAGGCCTATGTCCAGCAGTGGACTGCAATAGGCTGAGTTGGTTGACTGTGTATATTCTTGCATCAAAATTGAATTTAGCAATCTTAGCCCACAAGTTACTTGGGCAAAGCGACCGAGTGCTCTTCTTGTCAAATCTATATCACAATTTGACATTTTTCACATAATAACACCCACGCACCAATTATAGAAAACGTTTCAATGAGTTTCGTGTGAGTAACAGTTTATCTCGCTAGGTAATAATGTCAAGAGTATCACTGTCACTGACTGTACAAAATGACATGAGGACACTTCAGTGGAAAAGTGTTTCATGAACTGTCCTTGGAAATAACGATGTCTTTATTTGTCTCGTCCATTTTGAAAATCGAACACTACAAAATAGAGAGATACATATGTTTTATTATGACAAAATAAAAGGCCTGTTTAAATAATAAATTGAGTTTTTGGCGGGATCGCGTTGGAACATGTCGCACGACTTTTTATTTTCATGAAATTTAGTGAAATAGCGAATTAAATTGTATAATTTTGGTAGTGAATTATACAATTTAATTACGTGTGAGTGCACAAATGTAGTGAAGGTGAAGTGACTAACGTGGACTTTTCGTGTTCCCCCCAAAAACTCCTAATAGGTTGTTGTAAAGTTACTACCGCTTTACAATAACTTTGATTTGACTTGACTGACTAAAGACGACTATGACTGTTTTGTAACTTCGTGCCCGATATCGGGCCATTTACTTAATGGAAAAGAAAAATTACTTGACACTGGCTAAATGCACAAACCGTGCGAAGCCAAAACACAAAAACAAAAAAAGAAATTGAAACATTACATAATTATAAACATGATACTAGTAAAATCGACCATACATACATAATGTAATCCCCAACTAAGGTATTTTAACACGCATAGCATTAAATTGATTATACAATTCTATTAAGACATAACGCTAATGCCATCAATCAGGCGGTCACTGGTCCGATGCGTATCTTGAAGTGCTAAAGTGGCTAAACTAAATCAATTAGTATTTCATCAATAAAACGCTATGTAACGCTGTGTAACACTTTTGTTATTGATTACATTTGACCGTTAAAATTATAGGTACGTGTATTTCTTAGGATATTACGTTGTAATGTTGGGGTTCCTAAGGGGTGGTTTCAAGGAAACAACCACATCTGTTTAGTACTATTTAATTGGTATTGTGCAGACTCAGCATGTATGATCAATTATAAAGGAGTGTACCTACTTACATAAGTAAAGGAGCATACATATTATATTATTACACTTCAACGTGAGGCCAAGCATATGCGTCGACACGCGTAGACATAGATGACGCGGGGCGCTTGCAGTGGTCGTCTAGGCTGTCGATCCTAAGATCCCGCTGGATTACGCTGTTCCTCGCGTAGTAAGCGGTGTCTGTGATTTTTCGCAGCGTCAGCTTGTTGTTTTGTTGTTCTTGTTGGATTCGCTAGTGAGGATACGCAGGTGAATGTACCAAGCCAACACGTCTTGAATAAGTTGTGCGCGAGGGTCGTTCAACGGCGGAGAATCTAAACACAGCGATTCAGAAATCGGACACAAAGGTGCAACGCGGTCTAGTTGCGAGAAAAGAAACAGCACGCAGCTCTTTGAGTAAAAACCACCCTTAAATGGTGCACCTTTCGTTCCCCTTCCGATATGACAATGTAAGATGTAAATCTCAAATTTTGTGTGGCGATAATTTAATTAAGGGTTGTATTTATGAACATTAATGATTTTCTGACGTAAAAATCGAATGGTTAAACAGTGGCCAATCATTACGATATGCATCCATTTATCTAACAAATACATAAAATGTTCATCACCTCTAACCCAGAATGCGTGGCATGCAGTATCTCGCTTAATGGCTCGTCCATGATGGTCAACATGTAATAGCTGCAAGTGACTGTACCCACGCGACGTATCGACGAGTGTTTAACTTGTCAATTAGATTGCGACAGTACAAAGGGCAAGCATGATATGGTAAGTAATGGTTTTTGTAATTGAATGATACTTGGTAAGATAACATAACATCACGACTTGATTCCCGAAAGGGTTGAGCAGAGATGTATTTATAGTATACGCACGTCTCGCCAATTATGTTTAAGTCCCATTTAATAGGTGAAGATCCTATTGCCATGTTCCGGGCACAAATCCCGACTCCGGGCTGCTACTGAGAAATTCCAGATAGCAAAACCCAATAATAACACTTTGCACGACCCGGGAATCGAACCCAGCACCAATGCACAGCAATAGCGCTGGCGACCAACAAGGCAGACTTGGCAAGATGTTGGGAGGAACATTAGTATTTTTTTTCACATTCGAGTTATACCTACTTAGGTACAGCTAAAATAAATCTGCTCCAATTATTTTGCGGGAATACCTTAGACAAGGCGTTGAAGTCTTTGTCAGGAATTAAAATATCAAGAAAAAATTATAAATATCGCTTTTGCGGAAGTCACACAAGCCCACTACATTATAGCTATTAGCAACGTCGTTATTATTTCTTATTGGATTTGTGCCGGTTGTTATTTTATCCTACTAATAATATAACTCTGAAAGTTTGTATGTTTGGATGTTTGTTACTGAATCACGCAATAACGGGTGTACGGATTTGGATTAAATTTGGCACACGGATAGTTAACAACAACAACAACATAAACAACAACAACACAACACAACAATAACAAAACAACACATAACAACAACAACAGACAACAACAACATAACAAACAACAACAACAACACACAACAACAACAACACAACAACAACACATAGAAACATAAACAACATAACATAACTAACATATAGAATAAATACTTTTAATTCTGGTAGTAATATGTCGGATAATTTACGACCTCCACGCGGGCGAAGTCGCTGGCAAAAAAATACACATGCCAGGGGTGCAGGTTGTTCGAAAGAGATACCGCGGCCCCTGGCACACAGGCAACTGAGGGAACACGAGTGGGTTTTAGTCAGTAAAAATCTGACTCGCCCTCCTGCTCCACCCAGAACGAGAGAAGTTATTTGATGATTTCCCACCCAAAAAATAAAACAAGCTGGACACATCGTAATCTATGAACATAACATAACTGGTGGACGGCACGGTTGGCGCAGTGGTTAAGCGATTGGCTTCTGCGCCGCGTGTCGTGGGTTCGATTCCCGCACGGAACAAATATTTGTATGACCTACAAGTAGTTGTTCTGGGTCTGGGTGTTTGTGTATGTCAGTTTAAATGTTGGTAAACGCACCCACAATACAGGAGAAATTCCTAGTGTGGGGCAACGTTTAAAAAAAAAAAAGTGGATGTGGTTCACTAAACATTACGTTCACCGCAATGACCCAATCTTCCAATTTTATTCTCACAGCAAGGTAATCCCAACACTGATTCAATTGCAATAACTTCAGCAGAATAAATGAGAACTTACAGAAACAATTGTAATAGTAATAAGTTTCAGACCTTGCGTTTTACACGTTCGTGCGTAAGGAATTGCGCGTACGCACGAACTGCAACAAACCATCATCGAAATACAATAGATCGACGAATTTCAATACATCATTGCGAAAATAGGCCAACTCTATGCAAACCTATCAAGTGTTTGATCAAATATTGGGGTTGTACAATCACTCACACCGCTGTTTGTTTATTAAATCCATTTTTTTAGTTCGTATTTGTTTATTTATTTTTTAGGGTACCGTACCGTCTGGATGCCAACGGGACTACTTAGGCTCTGCTATCCATCCTTCCTTACGTCTCGCGTCTGTTAAAGCATTTGAACCGGAATAGGTAGACAATTGTTACATTCACAGAGTGAAACATAGCAACAAGTTATAAAACTAAAATAAAGTTAAAAATTAAAGGAGAATATCACGGGTTTTTTTTTTTTGTAATTACGGTTAAATATCTTACGATGGTACCGAACCCCTGGTGTGTGAGTATGACTCTTACTTCACCGCTTTTTATGCTAGTGTGCAAACATTGTGGTAGGTGTGCATCGTTGCATCTAATTAGATTTTTGAATTAATAAACAAAGGAGATTTGTTTGTTATATTAACGCAATAGCTAAGGAGATTTCTGAAATTTTATTCATTAAAATTATTTTTTCCGTTATGATCCGATGATAAAGTGTTGTTTCGACAAGGCTTAAAGGTTTCAGCAAGATCGAGAATTGGCTGAATAATTTTCTAACTTACATGAAGAGCAAAAATTAAATGCATCCCTACATTTACTACCAACAAGAAAATTAACAAAAATAACAACAACATCACCTGCCTAGCCTTTTGCTAAATATGTTCCAGTCAGATTCCAGTCTAACCGGATGCAGCTGAATACCAGTATTTTACATGGAAAGACTGCCTATCTGACCTCCACAACCCAGTTACTGGGATAACCCTTTGCTAAGACTTTCGGGCTACTGACGACCCGTGACGACTGTCAAAGACCCACGAATGACAGCTAGGATCAACGGCTTAACGTGCGAAAATAACCACAATTAGGTAAATACAATATACGAATCATATCTACTTACTAATTTTGTACCCGCGATTACCCATATTAAAATATCGTACTACATTTGCAGTACTGTCACAAAGGCTGATATCGATGTCAGACTAAACGAAATGTAGGGGAGCGGGGGCTAGTAGTAACAGGAGTAAGTAGTAACAGCTTAATTACTAAGCAGGTTTCGAGTCTTTTGTTTTAAATTTAAATTTAATAAGTTCCTTATAACGGGGCCTACGATATAAGAACAGCCTGTGCGGCGCTGGCAAGCGCAGTGAGTGGTTATGAGCAGGTGCACCATTTTTAACCGAAAACATAAAAAAATTAAATTCGTAAAGTTTGATTCTAAACAAATGCAATGTCTTATTAAAATGAGAATCTGTTCATTTATATAGTCAATATATTAAGCTATCTTATGTAACTACTTTCATTTCACAATAAAACATTATTATTATTTTTTTCAATAAATAAAAATATTCAAAATGTTATCATGAAGCTAGTTGTAACGATATTTCGGGGCACATTGTAATTTGTTGCAATTTGCCCCTTCACATGTTTTGAGAGTGCCTTGTCGCTATAATACACACAATACAGTTTTTTATTACTGATCCCGCCTGCTTTTGTTCCTGATCGTCCAAAACCTGCTGCAGAAACAGTCGTAGAAAAAGGTACTTCGCAAAGTGAAGGAGACTTAACATTGGATCTCGAAAACCCCGAATTGCTACAATCTGCTCCGCAGTTGGGTATAAGCGTCACTGAGGTTATTAACCAGCTGATAGGTGTAATCTAGTGAACCAGTTCCAGGACCGTCCGGCATCCAAAGTAAATCAATCGGCTGTTCCCCTTAAAAATCAGACCACTACCTAAGGCTCAATCATAATCATCATCATATCAAAAAGAATATGAATATGAAAAAGAAGCTGAAGCATGAAGATAAAGAGAAATACAAAGGGAAGGGAAAGGGTAAAAGACAAGCAAAAGGAGAGTCGACCAAAAGTTTTGTTAAGCTATTGAGAAATTATTTTGACTCTTGATAGAAGAATTGTTATTTTGTTTATAAGACTAAATAGATATAAACGACAAGAAAGATCTGTAAATGTTGATACAGAAACACTGCTAACCTCATAAGTTTGGTAATAAATACGTTAGATATAAGTAATATTTTTCGTATTTATTTCCAACAAAAGCCAAAAACCATATATATATGTTATTTTATTATGTTGTTACTACTTGCCCCACGGCAGTCACAACTTGCCCCAAGATCGGGGTAAGTTGTAACATGCTACTCCTTTCACAAAAAGTCATTTATACAGTTTTCTACTTTTTATTCAAGCCCAATTACCATTCTAATAGATACCTGAATAGATGTCTTGTCACTTAAAAGTGCTTCATCATGAAAGCACTCAATATTTTGACTTCCCCATCGAAAAATCTATAAATTGTTACAACTAGCCCCCCACTCCCCTATACTTCGTCAGTTTGCCAACTCCCTTCTTAGCTGTCTATCAAGCAGTAACATAATGATCACTTCTCGATCTCGATCGATTGAAGAAATCAATGTGACGTATGCACACAGTTTACAGCGCTTATCATTGATCTGTATCGGTGATTCGAAGCCTCCGGGCACAAGATGTATGCTGATTAAGAAATGTACGTGGATGCAGTTTGAGTGGACAGCTGGGACACTGGCCTCCTCTCGGTGTGAGGTAGCGGGCCATAATCCACCACAGGAGCCCAGTGCGGGTTGGTAGATGTCGTGAGATTTTCGATTCGAGGACATGTCACTCTCCTCACGATGTTTTCTTTCACCGTTTTTGAGCACAGTAGTGATGAAATAATTTACACAAAGTAAAGCGCCTGGGTTCGCACCTACCACTGGGCCACCATTGCTCAGTTCTTACTGAGTTAAGTTGGTTTGTACATTTTATTTATGTAATGTAATGATGGGTAATGTAGAAGTCATCTGTATCTGCACGTGCCACTCCTGCTACTTAACACCAGATAAATAATTATGTATCATTATCATCAGTGAAGACTTATGTTTCAAGAAATAAATAAAAAATTTGCTTGACTAGATTTCAAGTCTCACTAAAAAAATATTTCAGGAAATTTAAAAATCTCTTTTTAAAATAAGCATTTACAGGCGCTTTTGAATATTCAAAAAAAAAATCGGATAGTCAGTCAGTCGTCAGAAGCCCGAAAGTCTGACAACCAGTCTTACCAAGGGGTATCGTGTTACCCAGTTACTGGGTTGTGGAGGTCAGATAGGCAGTCGCTCCATGTAAAATACTGGTATTCAGCTGCATCCGGTTAGACTGGAAGCCGACCCCAACATGGTTGGGAAAAGGCTAGGCAGATGATGATGAGTCAGTCAGTAAATTGAAGCTGTCCATTCCAAAACGTAGATCTCTATGGAGAATAACGGGCAAGAAACTCCAAGGACGCTCTTTAATCGAGATATTACAAAATACTGGCTACATTATTCTTGTCGCTTCTAAATGTGAAATCAATGTAAAAAAATGAAGAAACTATTCCGAATAAGCTTAAAAATAGGCCCTGGAAATTAGGAAATGACGTCGATCTCAACCACAGATCATAAAAACACAGAGCCACGGCGCCCGTTCACGAGCATGACGCATGGATAAACACCATCCAGCTCAACCATTTTGTAGGGAGCTTAATGATCCAACACACGCGCCACCATCAGTGAAACATTTTAGTGAGCATGAGTCAGCATGACATACTGTCCACTGCCATGCTTTTTCAAGTCAACGTATCAAACATGATTGGTTATTTAATGCAAGTGTAAAAAATTCGGGATATATTTTATTTTTATACCAGTAGGTATGTTCGAATTAAAATACTTGAAACAGGATATGTCTAATTAACTGTAAATAATTGTGTCCATTTTCGTTAAAAATTGGGTTTTTCATATTTTTTGCTGTCGTGGGAATTTGAGACTCGTCCTTATTGTATTTAAATGCTGCTATTTTAATTGTAGACATACCCACCAAAGTAAGACGCAGAGCAAATTAACATCACAAATCTTAATCGTTCTTCACTTCAATTAACCTCTATCACTAAATTATCCCAAATAAACTTTGCACTAAGAAACTATTCAAAAATAATAAAAAACGCGCATCACTAATCAAATTTCACGTTCACCGAACAAAGGGCGGTGGCGTAAATAGGGTGTCCATGCTATCAGGACACGGATCTCTCAAGAAACAAACGGTTCGTTTCCTAATATCCGCACCAAATTTGAGGCCACCCGAATCCGCGAATAATGGAACAATTAAACTCTTGCGCAAGTCATTGACAATAACGCTAGGCGCTCCACGCGTTTGACCTTTGAGGGATAAAATTCAGACTATGTGTAGTACGACCTACTTTAAAGTAAAGTTCATGAGTATTTTGCCGTTGATAAGTAAGCGGAAGAAAGGACACGAATATGACCTTGCGAAGGTAACAGTTGTTTGAATATTCGATTCACAGCTGTGTTTGTGGATCTCTGTGTAAATGGTGAGTCTGCTATCATTGTATGATATAATCCTATCGATGATTAAGAAACATGGTAATGACTGTGATAGATAGAGTGGATCAACAAATAAAAATAAAATACCTTTTCTTTCTTCATTTTTCTAATACCTACTTCTTAGTGACAATCTTATCAAATCCTAAGTGACTTTACTAACTAGGTTTTATTTTTTAATTATCTACATAACAATCTTATTACTCAGGTGTACAGCGACTGCCAATCTTCTCATACACCGGATTATCAATCTTCTAGTAGTAGGTCATTACTAAATCTCTGCTAAATGTATATGGATACGCTCCTTCTAAGACTTAAGGGGAACCTAGTCGCGGGCTCGAACTCACTGGTGGGCCTGGCTAAAAACCACGCTGTCTCACCAGGCGTCGTGTCCGACAGAGGTAGAATCAGTGATGAGCAGTTAGAAGCTAGTCTACACTCACAACGTTATTGAGTGAGATGCAGGATCATTTATGTATTCATTTATTAGTAACACAGGCGGGTAAAAAATTAAGAAAAGTCCTTCGGAAGATCGGGTTTTATGAAAAAACTACTGCATAAATTAACGACCAATAAAATTTATTGAACTTTTCGATATTTGAGCTTTGTCGGTACTGACTTGGTTTTTCAGATTTACACTTCTTTTATTACTTAAACACGTCCAAAGTTAGGTTAAATTAGCAAGAAAAACGAATCTTTGTTGGCTCCTAACTTTTTAATGTTTTTTTTTTTTATTTTAGTATTCTGTTTCCGTACAGACAATATTAATAATGAGACAAAACCATACCATGTTTAATTTTTGATGTACATTGTCGAACAGTGGAGAAACACACTCCCGAAGTTTGTATGGGAAAAATGTGGACTAGGTTCACCTTAAGTACCACAGTTGTTGCTATCATGGATTTATGTTCGTAGAAAAGTTCCCTTAGCTCATACGGCGATTTTTAACTTACAAAGCTGGGGTTCGTAGCTAAGTAATAACAGCCGCATGGGTCGATCCATCAGGTTAAGATACCCTGGCCGGGATTGGTCCGTGGATTGATCATCCATTATCCATATCTCGGATCATAGATCCATCCGTGTCTCGGAAAGCACGTTAAGTCGTTGGTCCCGGCTGTCATTCGTGAATCTTTGACGTTAGAAGCCCGAAAGTCTGACAACCTGTCTTACCAAGGGGTATAGTATTACCCAGTAATTGGGTTGTGGAGGTCAGATAGGCAGTCGCTCCATGTAAAATACTGGTATTCAGCTGCATCTGCTGGTTAGACTAGAAACCGACCCTAACATAGTTTGGAAAAGGCTAGGCAGATAGAAGTCTCATATGAATATAAAAAAATTACGTTATTTTTTTCCTTACACAGAATATTAAACTTAAATGTGAACAATGTAATGTGAGACGATATAAATAATCGCGTCTTTCACACCTTTAACCTTGCAACAATGAGGTCGAAGTTATGATTACAAAAAATATTTTTTTTTAATGTCTTCTTGTCTCTTGTTGTGGTTTAAAATTCACACAATAATCGTTATCATTTCCACTGAGTGGTGTTTACGCTTTTATTAACAAAATCGTTGATAATTCAAGGCCCTGTGACTTCCCGGCTCGTAATAGTTCAATGGCTTTACCTTAACCTTTTTTTTATAAACGGTATGCTGCACCCTAATTGCATAACACACTCTCTAAGACAATCCGAAGGATTTTGAAGGAAATTCCTTTCTATTAGGCTCAGTGGTAACAGTCCCGACTTACGAGTTGTAAGTTGTGAGTTCGAACCCAGCAGGCCCTTTATTTACAATTATTTTATCACTACTGCTCTCAATACGGACTATTTTATGAAAAAGTCATTCAATGTAATTAAAATGAACTAAGAGAAAGAGAAGAACTAAGAGAACGGAAGGAACGCAAGGAACAAATTTTAACAAAATTAAAAACTTAACTTAATGTAGAGATCCACAGATGACCCGGCCCTGGAGTATGAATGTGGTGCTCCCACAAACAATGGAGCACTTAATATCGTATCCAGCGTGTCTTGCTGTCTGCACGCTACAGGAGCTGATGGAAGCTACTGCAAGTGCTAGGCTTGTAGCCAAATTCTGGGCCGAGTATACACCGTGACATTTTAGTTGTCTTACAAAGGCGGTTCACTCAATGTATCTGACATAAAATACCTACAGGCGCGATTCAAAATTGTTACCATATTAAGATAATAGGTACTAAGAAATATAAAGAATGCTTTAGAATTATGAAACACCCTCTCTGTTAATATTTTTTACGTATCAAACGGTTGAAGATTTCATGAATTGACGATTCAGAAGAGATCATTAATTCCATGTCCATAACAGGGTGTTCAAAACTACATCATGAGTCTTTGTGAATGATATATTTTTTAAATTTTTATTCTTGTGTCCAAAATATCATTTTTTTTTTAATAATTAGTAGTCATTGGATACAGGAAGAGGGCTGCCGTTGTAAGACAACTAAAATATCACGGTGTATATGTATAGACTGCTATCGAAACACTAAGAAGAACAATAGGTACCTACGTATTATTATGCGTGCCCCACGACCGCACCAAACAGGTTTATTTCAATAAGCAGAATGTTAGCAAGATGGCCACCCTATGGTATTGACTCGTCAGTTGACCCTGACGGGCAGACTGGCAGCAGACTAACAAGCGATGTCCTAAGCATCCGACTTTTGTTCTCTTACTGAATTAATTATTCCGATTATATTAGTAATTAGAGCTCTATGCTACTTCAAAGCTGGGGTAACTGCATCTTTACATCGAGTAATTCCACTTTGCCCCACCAAGCCCGCCACCCTGGTGTGGCAAAGTGGACTGCCTAAAATTTTGCAGTGGAATATGCCCCACTATTCTGATTTGATGGGGCGGATAACACTAGCATAAACACTTTGTGGATTCTGCCCCACTAGGGTTGGCACCTCAGGATTTGTGTATGAAGGTTAACATGTATTTTTACATTTGTTTGTAAAAAAAAAAAAATGTATACCTATATCTGTAAGTAAAACGTTATTAGTGCTGGAAGCTTAGATTTAATACGTAGCGAAGTGGTTTAAATAAAAGTAAAAAATAAATAAATAATTTTAATGTACTATTTATTTCTGGAAGGAATCGGTTTATAAATCACAGATTAATTACCTTTTACAAATAAAATTTTACTAACTAAGATAAATCTTGATAATCACAAATTAAACAATGATTTGTTCTTATGATATGTTCTTAAAACGAAACATATTTACTACATAACTATTCAAAATCACAGATTCGTCATCATTTTGTATGGTTTGTGTAGATATAGGTATTTTCTTACTGATTACGTTATAAATAAAAAAAAAAAAATTAAACTATATACATACAAACAGCCACTAAATTACTTGTTACAAAAAATAGAATCACAGATTATAGAGTCACAGATTATAGAATCACACATTGATCGACATGGTATAAAACAGTCTTATGTATTACCTTATGAATAAAAACAATTTATATGCAAAAAAAACAGCCACGAAATTACTTCCGGCTAAAAAACAAAAACTAAAATTATAGAATGATAAAATTTTACATTGAGGTGCCAACCCTAGTGGGGCAGAATCCACAAAGTGTTTATGCTAGTGTTATCCGCCCCATCAAATCAGAATAGTGGGGCATATTCCACTGCAAAATTTTAGGCAGTCCACTTTGCCACACCAGGGTGGCGGGCTTGGTGGGGCAAAGTGGAATTACTCTTTACATCGCATTTAATGTAAATACATTTGAACAAAAACGTGCCTACCTACACACAACTACCACCAACAGCAATAAATACTTGTATCTGAATTTTGCGAATACTCAACAATGAATAATTCTGACATTTATGAACATTTTGGTTCTCAAAAATTAATCACAAATTCATGAGCGCGATTCTTATAAAGAAGAATGACTCATATCTCAGAATCTTTTCACACGAGAACTTAATCGTTCTTTTAACTCCGTTTAAAAGTCACCTCAGACTAAAGTTAATTTTAGTATCTCATAATACTAAAATTAAATTCGAGAGTTAAAGTTTGAGCCGTTTGGGGTTGAAACTTTAGGGCCATTGCCACTACTCGGTTGTACGAGATATTTCCGTGAGATTGGTCGAATCTTCACGTGGATAGAGGACTCACCTATTTTTAGGCCAAACGTTTTTTTGATGCCCTATAATTCTGCCCCTCCATCTTTTTAAATTTATTTTCATATTATTAATAATATTTTAAGATAATTAGCTTATATAATATGTAAACATTACCTATCTTAGTCAGTACTCGAGTAAATACAAATTTAAATCAAAGTTGTTTTTTTATTAGTGCTCATAACAATAGGAACCTTTAAAATACGTCTTTAAACAGATTACACACTTCAATTTCACCTTGTACCTTATTTGCCTCGTCAGGAGATAAAACAAATAAATCTGCTCCGCGTCCTGTTTAAACAATGGAACTACAACACGGTTCGATTCCCGGTCAAGGCAACACGTCACTCTCAGAGAAGAAAAATGGATGATTCCGATTTGAAATATGGATATAGTTTGTTTCTGTAAGTGTTAAGTTTAGCACAATGATACAGGGATTTATGATAAGCATTGTGTTTGACAAACAACTTATTACGCTTGCAGGCTCATTAGCTTAGGAATAACAAACATAAGACAGAATTCTGTCGGAAAAAGGCAAGGTAAGTCTCACGTTTTCCCAAGTTCATACCCCAACAGTCAAAGGAAACGACATCATCATCTGCCTAGCCTTTTCCCAGCTATATAGGGGTTGGCTTCCAGTCTAACCGGATGCACTTGAATACCAGTATTTTACATGGAGCGACTGCCTATCTGACTTCCATAACTCAGTTACTGGGTGATACGAAACTCCTTGCTAAGACTGGTTGTTCGACTTTCGGGCTTCTGTCGACCGATACCGACTGTCAAAGATCCACGAATGACAACCGAGACCAACGGCTTAACGTAGTTCCCAAGACACGGAGGGGTCTTGTTGTGTAAAGATGGTCACTCATCCACGGACCAACCGCGGTAAGCGTAGATTAACTGAACGATCGACCCATGCGGTTTTTATTAGCCACAAGCCCCTCAAAGGAAACGACATAGATAACTTAATCAATCACAGTAAGATATTGTGATTGCTAATCGCAGTTGGTTTATATAAGAAAGACAGAAGGACGGTTCTCGACAACCTCTTGAATGGTAAAGTTGGAAATTAAATGATTCTGAACAACTAAGGATAATCTAATAAGAGAGATCAATCATTTAATCTTTTTCATGTCTCTTGTTGTTTGTGGGTAAATCAACAATTTTATAAAAGCCAAGACTCAAAAACCTTCAAGTATTCTGAGGACATGCAAAACACCAAGACTTTCGCTTCCAGTCTATTTAAAACAAGTATGATATTAATAAGGTTACATACCGAGTAATAAATCCAATCCAACATGATAATACGCGCGATTAAACCAATAATCACATCATTACTTCTGCACAATTCAGTACAAAAATGCTCAATTTGGACTAATTCAGAAGCAAATAGTACCTGAACAATTACCTTTAGAGTAATTGAAGTAAATGCTAGTGTATCGCAACTGTGGCCATTTTTTGTTTCATTTCAACATTGTATGGGAACATCCTTCAGATGAACCATTAGATTAGGTGATCGTGTAACCGCTTTGGACTCTGCTTACCTTATTGATGCAATAGCGTGAATACTTTGGCAAGAGCCCTGCTAAAAGTTTATTATGACAATAGCTATGGTGTTGAAGATCACATTGTCTAAATTGCTTAAAATTAAGTTAATATTCTCAGATCATGCAACGGCTTCAAGGGTTATTATGCAAAAGTCTGCTGAATTTAGAGATCTATTCAAGCTTCACTCAATCATTCAACTAATCAACTCAACCTTTAACTGGCCACTCGCGGTCATTGTCCAATATTTCTTCCTTATTCTTACTATCAGTATCTGTAGTTTTCTCAAATACCAGTTTTAAAACTCACAGCGCTTCAATCAAGTAGATATAATATAATATTATGCCAAGACACAATACTTTAAAACACTGTCTTACCATATTTGTGCAGACATATTGATATACTTGCCCAAGCATGTGCTGTGTTATCATCACGATTTATGGTTCTCATATGCAAGAGCCATTTAATGCATCGTTTAGCTATGTAAACAGAGATTATCGCAATCCTCTGCTTAAAATTATGACTATGTCCAATGTCCACTACCGCCACTATTGTCGGGTTCAATAAAACTGTGCACAAAAGTAAACAAAGTAAGATTGAGAGAAACTGTGTCAACAGGGTCTGCAAAGAAGTAGTTATATTAGAACTCTAATGTAAATACTACTTTGCAGATCGATCCAAATATTATAAGAAACCTCTTAAAATATTTGGATTACTGATCAATGGTTTAGCTTAGATGGAACAACAAAATTGCAGGTTGCTTGCTTCGCCACTTATCTGAACCGAACCTTGGTCAAACTGTCTTCGCAACACCTCACACTGGAAATGATGAATCCAATTTCTATTGTACTGTTGTAGTACCTTTTAATTAGGGTCAGTAAGAGATGCTTTTATCGCAAACCGTGTTTGATCTACCCGGTTACTCGAGTTACTGGACAATGTCTCCACATGTTCCATGTTTTCATTATCGGACACTTTTATTCAAACTGAGTATACTGCCATACAGCGTACTTCTCACGCTAACAAAAGGGTTTCCCAACTAACACGTAGAAGTTACGTTACTTATGTCGGTAATTAAAGTTTTAATACTGTTTACAACATCTATGGGAAATATCTATGGGATGCAGGGAAAGTGTACCAGATGCTTATCTTCCTCTGTAAGTATGTTGTTCAAGAACTTTACGGAGTAGATTTATGGTATTTGTTTCATAGATTACAAAACGATGTCTCCTCCTTTGAATAAAAATGATGGATGTTAACATAACGAAGAACAAAAGCTGTACCATGAAATAGCGGCTAGTCTATTAACACAATAAAACAAGATTGATCCTTAATTTCAGGACAAATCCGCATAAAATAATCAATTGCACTAACAAGCTGAAGACAAGCTTATTAAATCAATTAAGTGGACCCTGAAAATAACCATAATCGACTCAAATAATATGGATTCTATAGAACTACAAAATTACAGATATTACACAACAAAATGCTATAATTTCTAGGTCATCATTGCAATCAGTATATCCTAACATCCCAACCAATTTAAACATTACTAATAATAGCATTACAGTTCAAATACGTACCTACTACAAGATTACAATAAATTGTTCTAAAAATCCATATAATTGATAATTCGTAGATAACAATCACTTTGAACATAATGACGGTAGTATCATTAAATAATTCGAAATAAACGGAGGTAGTCATAAATCATTGCGCTGATACGCGATCGTGGTCGTGAACGTGCGTACACGCAGCTAATGTAGACATAGAGTATGTGAGCAGTGGAAAGAAACTTTGAGCTGTTGAAGAGCATCGTGTTGTTGCTGACCATCGAAGTGACCAATGGACCCATCATTTCTACTCTCTTCAAGAAAACTATACGCGGAAGCGATGTAAATCGATCAATTTGTGCAAGTATTACAAAATGAAGCAATTATTATTTTTGGATTTCTGCACAGCTCACGCTCGCTTAGAATAAATACTGGCACTTGGCCATTCAAATTTCATCTAAAAAGTGACTTAAGAAGATTGGCTCTGCAGCCCTTTTCCAATGTGGTTAGATGTGGGAAGACCTCCGTCATTCTAACAAAGCCGTATGCATTAGCTGTGGCCAAAATCATTCATCATCATTATCTTTAGACAGGTACCTTATATATATCTTCAAAATCGCACTGATTTCAAATTCAAATGTTTATTGCACAACACAGTACATAATCATACATTTCTAGATGTCAAGTGAATGCGCCGTCCACTGTGTTGCACCAATTCAGGCATGCTAAATTATTATTAAAATTATACCATTAAAATTTTACTATTTCATAAATTCACATTAATACGTTACACAATTTCATTAATAACTCAAAATAATACCATATACAATGTAATAAATTCAAATCATTATGTATGTAATGTTAGAATATATTTATTTATTTATTTATTTATTTACATACATACGCTACCATTACAGTGTCCCCAATTCGGTAGTGTAGATAACAATTCATGCAATAATTTACTCCATAAATATCCATGTCGCATATAACTTACAAATTAATAACATAGCACGTGTAACGTTACCCTTGCGAACTCGCTCAGTGAACATGCAAAAAGATCAATTCTGTCGGCAACCAAATTTAGTGTTCGCATTGTTCGCGTTAGGGGGACGTTGTCTAACAGTTTAGTTCGGCCGCGCGGCACCGCGAACAAGTTGGGCCGTCGTCGGCGCTGCACGAACCCATCTGGCACACATAGGCCTATCCACTGTAGCACACTAGGATTATTTATGTTGCCCCGGAATACTCCAAGGATATACGACGCCAATGCCAGATTCCTCCTTGTTTCCAACTTGTTGTATCCCACCATACCTAACACAAACAAGGTTGGTTACATCAAGGGGTAAAAGGGATATACTCCATATTGCCTTAAATATATGTATCTTGTAAATTTATTCTGTACGCGCTCCAACATAAGACTATATTTAGTCTCATATGTCATAATAACTAAGTAATTTCTAATGGCGTCAACACATAATTTGCACTACAAATAAGATATAATTTTAATAAAAGTAAAAACAAATCGTACTCAAGTATTCACCCTAATTACAAGTATTATTATTATACACACAAATTTCTATCAGAAGGGTATTCATTAATTGTGTAGTATGTCTTACTTATCAGTAGATTATTGAGTTGCTTCTTAAATAAATGGGTATCTTTAATACTTAACAAAGCATTAGGTAACTTATTATAAATATGTGGTGCGATTCCTAGGAAGTGGAGTGTTTTGCCCGTTCTTCTCCATAGAGATCTACGTTTTGGAATGGGCGACTAGCTTCAACTTTCCAACTGATCGACTTTTTTGTTTCTTTAGATTTTGTTATTCAATCAAAAGCAAAAGTGGACGAACGGATTTGCATGAAATTTGGCACACAGATAGTAGGTATATATCCTGGCTTTGCAACATATGGTAGTTTTTATCCCAACTTCCACGGACGCAGCCGCTGGCAAAAGCTAGCTATATTTTCAGATTAACATAAAGTTTATATTCTCTATGGCTAATTTATGACCGTTGAAACTTATAAGTATAATACGACCAATTTTCGACACTACTGACGAAATATCAATTTAATTCGATTATAAGATGGCAATTTATTAGATCTTTCATCTTATTTATTAGGTGGCGGATGCAATATCACTTCTGTCAACTTATTCTTTGCAACATTTTGTAAGCGCAGACGCACCTCTATTATTTTACGCGAGAATCTTGTTATTGTCACGCATTAAAAAACAACGCTAAACCAAAATTAACTTTGATTCTCTATCAATAGCGTTAGCTTTCGTAAGAACAATGATGTAGTACTTAGGCGTGTGATTGCTAACTAATTTTAAGTTTAAAAGCTATTATAAACTGCACCTATGTTATTTGGGATCCAGAAACAAAACACTTAAGTGTAAGAGCTGCAATGATCAGGCGAACTTTTAGATCGGTAAGTAATTGGCTTTTTTTTTTGGTTGGGAAATCATCAAATAACTTCTCCCGCTCTGTGTGGAGCGGGAGGGCGTGTCAGACTTTTACTGACTAAAACCCACCCGTGTTCCCTCAGTTGCCTGTGTGCCAGGGACCGTGGTATCTCTTTCGAACAACTCGAACTATGTGATTTTGTTGTTTAGGATAGAACGATACAACGGGGGAGCCAGCACACAGGGGAGCATAAGGCAAGACGAAAGTTACTAGCCTTTTCCTCATCATCACAGCTGGTAGACGATTTCTGCTGGACGTGGGCAGTCCAGGACCACAACTTTACTTGCAAGATTAGGTAGTCGGTTCACATTGTCGTCAAGATTTAGGAATGATAGATGGTTCAACAGCACTTTGCGAAACGTAAAATGAGGTTTTATATATTCTACGAATTGATCATCTAAATCGCATACAAGTTCAACTTTACTACGCTCAAACATAAATCTTCGTATTACATTGATTAAGAAATATTTTGAAATACCAATTTTATTTTTGAATGGAAACGTTAAAAACTGGTAAGGAATGGTCACTGTGTATAATTTTTGCATTATGATGAAAATATGTTTGAATGCATTCATTTACTACATCAAAATTTAAAAAGCTTATAACACTCGTCGTTTTTGCGTCGGGGGTTAATGATCATTCGCTGTGGTATTATAATAATAACAGTAGTCATTAAAAGTAGGTATTTTTAACCGACTTCGACTGCGGGGTAAAGGCGACACTTGTAGAACAATTTCCATGAAGTTTCCTTAGAGATTGTTCTACAAGATTCGCGTCGCGCTGTACCTTATTTTCAAAGTGAAATTACTTTAATTTCGGAAGTCGGTGACAAAAAGCTAAAATACATTACCAAAGCCACCAACTTCCGAAATTAAAGTTAGTTTTTAATTTGTATTGTTTTTTTTTTAAGTCGGTTGTTTTATTTTTGGAAAAAGTTGTTATCATTGTTGTATTGTCGACCTCGTAATTACTTTGCCACTTTTCCACCACCCGTCCCACTACATAGAAAGTTGAGTAAGGTTGACGCTATGTAACTGTCACATAGATTAATAGACCTTGTTGTTTTATGACGTGCAGTGACATTCACACCTTAGCGTGACAACATAATTACGAGATCGACAATTCAAAGCTTTCAGCTTCCAAAGCAGTTTAAACTGTATCATTAAGAAACTTAGGGTTATATCTTTAAATCGTTTCTTGATTTACCTTATGCATATGTAGCATATAATATAGTAAACACTTTTGTTTTCCTCCTGTTGTAGGTAACTAGTTGATTTATAGTCGAATGCTAATTAATTTAAAGTTAATTTTCATGCCAGTAATCCAGTATGCAAATCAGTGAATATGGTACAGATGTATCTTCTTATGTAATGTTCAAGATTAACAGGCATCATCTGCTTAGCTAGTTTCTAACTGAATTAATATCTATAATTATTATTGTGCTGGGACGGCCGCTACAGGTGCATTAGCATTGCCATACAACGTGGCAATGCTAATTTTAAAAAAGAATATCGTGGAGCGCGTGAAATTTCTATCAGCAGTCAACCGCTCATATGCTATTTACATATTTACTCAAGTTACGCTATGCCCCAGGTGTTATTTTTTTTGTCTGATCAATGCCCTAGATTGATGAGGAAAGTGGTGTGATGACTGGTACCTAGGACCTAAGGAATATGTTTTTTAGCTTTTAGTACATTATCTACATAATAATTTTCAATAAAACCGTTTAATTTATTGTTTATTTTTTTTACTTATTTTATTTTATCAGTATGGCATGTTGGAATCAGATTAACGAATAAAGAATGGTCAGTGTTGAACTTTTTTAACAGGGGCTTAAATCTTTGATGCCATCCCAGGATGGTTTCTTAAGTGTTTTAGAATAACAAAAATGGGTCAGAGTCTTGGTCGAGTAGACAGAATCACACGCTTTGCAACTGAAGGAACATGGGTGGGTTTTAGTCAATAAAAGTCTGACACGTCCGCATCACCCAGAGCGGAAGAAGTTATCCGATGATTTCCCACCCTCAAAAAAAAAAACAATCCCCGACCCAACCACTCCAGATTACTTATTATAATACGTCTCCCTGCAGCGTATTTATTACAGCTTTTGCTAGCGGCTTCGCCCGCGTGGTGGTCGAAAATTATCCCACGGGAAGGTACCACCAGGATAAAAAGTACCATATGTGTTAATCCTGGTTATAATCTATGTTTGGGCCAAATTTCATCCGAATCCTTTTGGCCGTTTTGGCGTGATTGAGACAACATCCAAACATCTAAACAACCAAACATACATTTATAATATTATAAGGAAAAATTTTAGTAGAATAGTAGGATTGCAATTTAACGTTAAGCTGACACGTTCATAAGCTAAGTATAGACAGTAATAACAAGTAATAATTAGCGACTTGTATCGACAGTCATCAATCAACATGGCGTCACTCACGCTGTAATTACTAGCTTCAAGACAACTGATTAACTTCTTGTAGGAAGGACGGGGCATGGAGAATAATGTTAGGTCGGTCGTGCATTGGACTGATGAATGGGTTATTTATTAATGGTACGTTTGTTTCAAATGTATGTATCTAGTACAATCAATCTGCCTAGCCTTTACCCAACTGTTGTGTTTGGCTTCCAGTCTACCCGGATGCAGCTAAATACGAGTATTTTACATGGAGCGACTGCCTATCTGACCTCCACAACCCAGTTACTGGGTAACATGATACCTCTTGGTAAGACTGGGTGTGAAAGTTCTGGGCTTCTGACTACCCATAATTCGTAGAGATCGATCGAACGAGATTCGTAAAACCGAGATCAAGGTTAACCTGCTTTCCGAGGCACGGATAGGCCTTAAGTAATGGATGGTCACCCATCCACGAACCGACCGCAGCAAGCGTAGTTTAACCTTAGATTGACCCGCTCAGCGGCTGCTTTAACCACAAGCATTATCTATGACGCTGAGAGTATGAATTGTTTTCTGTTCGTTTTAATTTTTGGGATTTTAAGACTCACACTAGCCGCAGGTTGTGTCTGCATATCTTTACCTAGTGTACGGCAGCGGTATCTCAGTGTACGGAACAGTCCACATATTCACAGTCTCCCAACCAATGAAACAATCTGCTAGATAAATTAACCGTAACCGTAAAACCGAACCTTTACAAGATCACTAAGTTGTTCGTCTCTCTGTCTATCCAATGATAAATGATTTTATTTCTGTGAGTAGGTTTGTACAAACAATTTTACATGTCAATAAATGTCAGTCAACGCAATAAAAAATGTTGTCACCTAAGCGACTTATTTGAATACTCGCACAGTACTCGCAAATAAATCAAAACCTACATATAGAGTACTTCGCGTTGAACTAAAATCATGGGCAAGAAGCAACGTCTCACAGCACAGGTAATGAAAAAGTCTGAGTTCAATTAATCAATCAACTCAGCCTATCGCAGTCCACTGTTGGACATAAGCCTCTCCCAAGCTGCATAAGGACACCCTCTCCTCCGCCTTTCACATCCAGTCTCCCCCACCCACTTTCCTTAAGTTATCGGTCCATCTTGCTGGGGGCGTTTCACGCTACGCTTGTATATTACGCTACGCGTATTTTTAGTTATAATTCCAGTTGGAGAATTGACCGTGACGTATATCGATACGTGTTTTTCAACTAATATGTTATGTTTGTTTTGGGAGAAATTCGTCCCAACTCCGGCACGCTTTATTGGTGTGATGGGTTATAGTTAAATAAATGTCGAGTGTTTTAC